>JAZGLO010003815.1:0-309235 GCA_036873155.1 Biomphalaria sudanica | reverse complement strand
TTCAGTTTGTAAAACATAGTCATGTTCTTCTATTTCAAAATCTGTTGCTTGCTTTTCAACCTGTTCAGTTTTTTCTTCCAATATTACATCCTGTGTAATTTGTTTGTCATCTGTAAGCACGTATATTTCTTGCTCTTTATATTGTGCTTGTTGCAACAGAGTAATGTCTGAAAGAGAAGTACTTTCATCAGCTGCCCTTTCAGTTTCAACATCATCTTCGAATGAAAGTTCATCTTGAGCTAACTCTGTTTGCGAAACCTCAGTTTCTTGGAATTCTTCCTCTGCAGTTTCTTTACTGTCTTCGATGGCAGAAGAGTCTTCTTCAGTTTCAGATCTATCAAGGTCGGTAGTAATTAATGTTTCTTGTTCTTGTGTTGTAGCAACATCTGTTTCCTCTTCTGACACCAGAACTTGTTGCTCAGATATAGACAAGTCTAGTCTGTCATCTTCCTGAGTTGCCTCACTTTCAACAAATGAAATATTTTTTTCTTCTTCAGATTGTGATTTTTCAGTTTGTAAAACATAGTCATGTTCTTCTACTTCAAAATCTGTTGCTTGCTTTTCATCCTGTTCAATTTTCTCTTCCAATAGCATATCCTGTGTAATTTGTTCGTCATCTGCAAGCATGTATATTTCTTGCTCTTTATATTGTGCTTGTTGCAACAGAGTAATGTCTGAAAGAGAAGTACTTTCATCAGCTGCCCTTTCAGTTTCAATATCATCTTCGAATGAAAGTTCATCTTGAGCTAAATCTGTTTGCGAAACCTTAGTTTCTTGGAATTCCTCCTCTGCAGTTTCTTTACTGTCTTCGATGGCAGAAGAGTCTTCTTCAGTTTCAGATTCATTAAGGTCGGTAGTAATTACTATTTCTTGTTCTTGTGTTTTAGCAACATCTGTTTCCTCTTCTGACAGAAAAACATGTTGCTCAGATATAGACAAGTCTAGTCTGTCATCTTCTTGAGTTTCTTTACTTTCAACAAATGAAATATCTTTTTCTTCTTCATATGGTGTTGTTTCAGTTTGTAAAACATAGTCATGTTCTTCTATTTCAAAATCTGTTGCTTGCTTTTCAATCTGTTCAGTTTTTTCTTCCAATATTACATCCTGTGTAATTTGTTTGTCATCTGTAAGCACGTATATTTCTTGCTCTTTATATTGTGCTTGTTGCAACAGAGTAATGTCTGAAAGAGAAGTACTTTCATCAGCTGCCCTTTCAGTTTCAACATCATCTTCGAATGAAAGTTCATCTTGAGCTAACTCTGTTTGCGAAACCTCAGTTTCTTGGAATTCTTCCTCTGCAGTTTCTTTACTGTCTTCGATGGCAGAAGAGTCTTCTTCAGTTTCAGATCTATCAAGGTCGGTAGTAATTAATGTTTCTTGTTCTTGTGTTGTAGCAACATCTGTTTCCTCTTCTGACACCAAAACTTGTTGCTCAGATATAGACAAGTCTAGTCTGTCATCTTCCTGAGTTGCCTCACTTTCAACAAATGAAATATCTTTTTCTTCTTCAGATGGTGTTGTTTCAGTTTGTAAAACATAGTCATGTTCTTCTACTTCAAAATCTGTTGCTTGCTTTTCAACCTGTTCAGTTTTTGCTTCCAATATTACATCCTGTGTAATTTGTTTGTCATCTGTAAGCACGTATATTTCTTGCTCTTTATATTGTGCTTGTTGCAACAGAGTAATGTCTGACACCAGAACTTGTTGCTCAGTAATAGGCATGCCTTGTTCTTCTACTTCAAAATCTGTTGCTTGCTTTTCAACCTGTTCAGTTTTCTCTTCCAATGTTACTGCCTGTGCTTTATATCTAACAAGGTTGGTAACAATTAACGTTTCTTGTCTTTTTTCTTCTTTCTGTTTTAATAGTATATCCTCATTTATATAGTTTGTAAGTAAAACTTTATTTACCAATTTTTCACATTTTTCTTTCATTAAATCTTCATTGTATGTAATTGTAGCCACCGCCCTTGGTGGTAGTATTCTAGTTTTGGACTCAGTTGATACATTGTGTCGAATATTATTAAGTTTTGCTAAAAGCGCTATTGTTTTGGTAAACATTTCAGGTCTTTCTTCTGCAGTTAGCAAGACTGAAACTTTGGTTAGGTCGTTTGAAAATTGTATTTGTGGTGCTCTTTTAAGGTCTAAAATTAGATGAATAACCAAATGTTGCTGTGGTATTTTTTTTCTTGTTTCATCTTCTCTGTTTTCGTATCCTCTTGTTACTGACAGCAGATGTTTTTCTGGGTTATCATCGTAACAGCATAATGTCTCTGTATTTCTCTCCTTATTATATGAATGCTCCTTGAGATCTTCATTTTCGTTTAAATTTAATGGAGATGTTTTTGTGCTTTGTATTTCAATAGTCTGAACACAGTTATCTTGAAGATTATTGTCTGTAACAGCTTTTGAATAAATTTCTTGCTCACCCTGATTTAGTGTATATTCATATTCTTGGTCCAGTTTTGTTTTTTGTGTGCTTTCATGTACACTTGAGTCTGTGTTTTTTGACTCTAATGTATCAGTCAATTCTTCACAACTATGTAATGTATTTGTATCTCCCCTTAATGTGTTTGTCAATTCAGATTCTTCTACTTGAAATCCCACTATGGTTTTTTCATTAAAAGTGACTATCCTAGGTGGCTCGTTCTCGTCTTGTGTTGTAGCTTTGTCAGATAACTGCTGGCTTATTACAGTAACAATGCTACTGCACGTTGATGCTGAGCTTTCCAGATCAAAGAAGGAATCTGTTGACAGGGCAGAAGCAAGTTCTTCATCCATATCATTTATTAACTCTTCCATCTCCTGAGGATATATTGGTTTCTCTGTTGTCATCGAGGATGTTGGTTTGGTTTCTAAATTAAAAGCACGTGAAAATATTTGGCTGCTAGCATCGTATTGAGAGATCTCTTCGCTATTGGTTTGTGGCAGCTCAGAAATGGGATGCTCCTCTTTTGGAAGTAGTAGTGTCTGTTCTTCCGATTCTGAATGAGAGGATTCACACGTTTTTGCTATGAATGCTTTAGATGTATGTAGTTCTTGAATTTCTAAGCTATCAGATGCTTTTGGATTATGAATTTTAACAATTTCTGTGTCTACAGGATCTATGTATGTGGGGGACTTCAAGTCTTCATTGTAGAATGGTTGTTTTTCTGATATGCATTCAATTTTTGAAGACGATGTTTTTAAATGACAAATGTCAGTATCAATAAATTGTTCATTCACGTTTATCTGTGCAATGGGGGATGGGATGATGGTTGATGGTGTATGTTGGTCAAGGAAGACTGGGCTTTGGAGTGTATTGCTAGAGTTCGTGGTTTCTTCTTCTGAGTGACTTGCTTCACTGTGGAATGTAACTTCCTGACTAGCAAGTGTCTCTGAGGAAAATGTGTTAGTTGTTAACATTTCTGATTGGGAAGATACGTTTTGGTCCGTAGTATTTGTTGAATTTTGAGAAAGTATGTTTTCGTTATTGAGATAACCATCGTTTGACTGAGTTTCTTCTACACCTGTCAAACATGAGGTTGTTCCATGGAATGTAATTGATGCAGGTGAATCTTGTGTGTGTACGTGACTTTCCTGAAGGCTTCGGAAAGACTGTAAGGCTAATGGAAAAGCTTGATCACATGATGATCCATCTGATGGAAACATCGATGAAGGCACTTTATTTAGTAGGAAAGACTTCTCTTGTTCGAGCAAATAATTAGCCAGATCTTGGCCAGTTACCTGAGTTAACTGAATGGCTTGGTTCATTTGAATCTCTAATTTGTGTTCATGGTCATAGTCGGTAAAGTCTTCTTTGGAATATTGATATCTCTCATAGTAAGCTTGGGTTTTTCTGCCTAGATCAGTGTCCAATGAGGTTTCCAGAATCGATTCAGAAGCTTCAGGGAACTTTCTTACACAATATGCTTCTTGTACTTGACTAGCGCTCTCGCATGGTGGTGGAGACAGTGATGCTAGGTCCTCGTCAATGGAACTACTTTTGTCTACAGGGGAACTGATTTTGTTCTGCCCGTACAATGAGAACGGGCCAGTTAGCATAACGTTTGGTCCTTGGGCTGCGATGCGCTCCTCCGCGTGAGTGGTCATATTATCTACAGAACTGCTGAACTTGCTGAGGTCAATTTGTCTGGTGTACACCGCGTACTGTCTCGAACATGACTTGACAAAGTCGTCATCTGAGCAGCTAATACTGATGGGAGGTGGGTCAATTGTTATGTCATCAACTGAAGAGCTGTACTCGCCGTGGATGTCGCGACTGTGTTCAAACTCTTCAAAGTAATTTTTGGTTGAGTCTGGGTCCGAATGGTACCTGGAAGATCGTGGATTTCCTCCCCTATATCGAAGACGGAACGGGCTGTCAGGATCAGCAGGTAGCTTGGTAAGATCGTCAACCGACGTGCTAAGTGAGCGCTCGGTGGATCGTACCTGAGCTTGCGGATACATAGCCAGGTCATCGACGGAAGAACTTAGTGCGGAAGCAGCAGCTAAAGATTGCATATTGTTGTACATGTTTTCGTCGTAATGCTGATTGTTGTTTACATTTTCAGGGAAATTAAGTTGTCCCACATCGGGTGGCTCGTAGTTCTGGAAACTATCAGCCGATTTATTGACGGGAGTTCCATATTTGGGACTTTCATTGTCGTACTCTGAATCTGGAATGGGCTTCATGGGTATGGGACGTGACTTCTTTCTGTTGTCCAGGACCTCAATGTAGTGATCACTGTCACCACCATCGTCTGTGTTCTCTGCATCCTCCTCAACGGACATGGTCTCCGAAGACGAGAGTGCGTCCGAGCTATGGAATGCTTCGGAATCTGAGGTGGACGCATACATCCCCGTGTCGTCGCTGGCAGACACGTCTGTATCACAGCTGGGAGAAAGAAGAACAGAGGCACCCTCGCCTCGTTCGGGAGACATTGCATAGTAGTGGTCGGTGTGGTATCCTTGGTCTCTAAGACTATCAAGAGCACTGCCACGCTTTTTCTTCTTGACACTTGTGTAAGCATCTGATTCAAGATGGTGCTTCAGTCCCGAGTCGGTCAGAGACTCGCTCATGGCGGAGAGCTCTGAAGTCTGGTCTTCATCAGACTCGGCTCTCTCAGTGCTAGCAACACTGTCAATAGGGGGTAGTTGAACTAGTGATTGTTCATGTTTCGAAATAACATTGCATGAACCGTCCGTATCAACTCTTGCGTCAGTGTAATGAGATTCTATTTGAACATCTATAGAGTCCCCATCTTCCCTGCGAACCATTTCTTCTATTCTTGCAGCAACTGCTGAGGTGGACATCTCTTCTTTCAAGATTTGTTCTGAGATAGGAGAATGAATGATGTCACTCATCCACTGCTTCAAATGTTCCTTGACTTCTTCTTCTACTTCTTCTTTGCCGTATGGATCTTTGTTGTAGGCCCATGCCCAGCTGTATTCGTTGGTCCATTCTTTATCTTCCTTGGGTAACTCCGACGGCGGGTCAGGAGAAGGAGACTTGTGCATGAACTCTGCTTGCAACACTTGGGTTATACTTTCTTGTCTCTGTTTTGAAAAGCATAGGAAAACATCAAATTATTAGTTGAAAGAAATATCAAATTATTAGCTAATGTAAAACCTCAACATTTATGTTTCCAGTGTATAAAACAATACAAAAAGCTTCGAAAACAAAGTAAAATAATGTACCCCTTTCGCTTCTTGCAATTCATGGTTCTGATTATGAACAGGTCATCTGTTTCCATGGCCGACAGTTGACGAGGATGGGAAGCGGCCAGCACAACGAATAATCGCTTTTACTTTCCCCAATTATCGTGGGGTACTCATTAGAGGGTCGCAGGAACGTTGATCTCAAAATTCAAACTCTCAGTCTCTTTCAGGATTTGAACCCCGAAACCCCTTGGTTCGGAAGCCAACCATAGACTGGCGACAGTATGCTCCATTTCTACTGACTTACTTTTTAAAATCATTATCTTTTTTTTTTTTAATATCTTCCTGTGCGTTTTTTTTAAATTGTAAATGTGATTTCATTGTAATTATAGAATCATAAAAATGTTTGCTTTATTGCTTTAGAGTAAATAATTAGAATTTGTTACTACGGGTTGGTCACTAAAAGCTCAATTCTTTTCTTAGGTACATAACATTTGACCATACAATTGGCCCTTAGACTCTTGTGCTTTTGCATATCAAATGTAGAATAGGAACTTTTTAGTCCAAAATTCCTCCAAGACGGATGGAAGCGTGTAGGATTTGAACTCGTGACTTTCGCCATGACAGTCGGAAGCGACTAGCCAGCGAGTGAATATAATGGCATTAAGTTTTGTTGGAACAAAATTCTAGTTACAAAAGTTATTAAGTCCGCAGATATGAGCACATCTTTTTCTTGTCAGTTTTTACAACTCACTCTGTCTGTCTGTCTGGTAATAATTTTGAGCTTCTCCCTTTTCTCATTCTCGGATGAAGTTGAAATTTTGCAGAAATATTCATTGTATCTGACAAGACATGAATCAATCAAAAAAATTAACCAAATATTTAATTAAATATTGGTGTTTAATTATTTTGTTTGATTTAGCAATAAGAGGAATAACTGCTACTTAATGAGAGATGTGGATGTATATATGGATTAAATCCCCATAGTACATTTTGACACGTTTTGTTCTCCCACTTCCCATTCTCGGATGAAGTTGAAATTTGCATAATTATTCATAGTCGATGACAATACACGAATCAGTCCAAATATTAACCAATCATTAATTAAATCAAGGGAAATAAATCTCACAGTATTGAAAAACATATGGCTGTAAATGTGGGATTCCTCCACTTAATTATGTTTCATATATGTTACTTATTTAGTTCTATTTTATTGTGTCTTATTTTGTCTTCATTAAATTTTCTATTAGTCCACCACTGCACTATTGTCATCAACACTTCAACTGCATTTCATTATGACTCGGCTTGTTTACCCCTGAGGTTTTAGTCCCAACCCTTTCATTTCACAATCACTCTTTATTTAGGTCAGGTCGAGATTTCATTTCATTGTTTTGCATGTCAGAAAAAATAAGGTTTTTTAAATAAATTATAAAAAAAAAAAAACAAAACACCACAGCAGAAAAACATGGCGTGACATGATGACCAGGTCAGCATAGGAAAAACAACATTGGATCGATATTTCATTAAAGTACGTTACCTAATCGTGAAAGATAATTGATCAGAAATCACAACTGACGGTGATATATAGTATTAGGTCGCTATTTTTAATTTATTTATCAAGTTTTCTCGATATGTAAAAAGGACATATGAAATTCGATACACAATATGTTGCCAACTCTCACAATACGCAGAGTATAGAAACAGATCAAACAAAAGTAGTTGTTACGAGCTGCTATTAAGAGTCATGCTCAGCCTCTGGTATTTGTTTTAGGCGGAACTTCTGAGATACTGGTTTTCAATAAAATTTTAATATTTAAATACATAGTGTTATTAAATTGGAAACTTTTTTTTTTCATTTCAAAGAATTACGTCACTCTTTATATATAGTTGCGGTTATTGAAAATTTCCGAGTATTTGAAATCGCGTGACTTTACTGATTTGATTTTAGTCCCAGTAGATTATTAACAAAAAGCCTATTTTGTTTACATTGCATGTCTTTTTTGTTTGTTTGTAGTTGATAAAGGCTTAGTGTCCTAAACTTCCTTTGTTTTTAATTATGCCCAGCATGGTTTCCCTTTATATATATATATATATATATATATATATATATATATATATATATATATATATATATATATATATATATATATATATATATATATATATATATATATATATATATATATATATATATATATATATATACAGGGGCGGACTGGCTATATGGGCGAACGGGCAAATACAAGGTGGGCCGGCACCTAATGGGCCGGTCTGGTCGCGACCAAAGAAAAAAAATTAAATGCAGACAACTTTTTAAAAAGTGACAGCAGCAAGACACAAAGGCCCGAACACGTTTTCTTGATGTTGTTTTTTAGCGGCCCCCGAAAGGGAAAAAGACGCTATTAGTTTTGTGCAAAATGTCTGTCCGACTGTTCGTCCGTCCAGTTTAGATCTCGTAAACTAGAAAAGATATTGAAAATCCGACATCACAATATTTTAGACCATTCAAACTTCTGATGCAACAGCTACTTTTTTTTTTCTGAAAGCGAAAAATCTAATTTTTAAAATCAGATATGCAAGCAGTTTTTTAAAGAGAAAAAACTAATTAGTATACATTATAAGTTAGACCTAGATTAAAACGAATAGTAATATTGTAAACATCATTTTCGTGTACTTTTTTTATTTTTTTATATTTTAAGCATTCGAATAAGAGATTGAGCCTTTTCAAAACAATTACATCAATTGTAAGACTTCAGTTAGGCCAGGAGAGGCGCGGTCGCTGAGCGGTAAAACGCTTGGCTTCCGAACCGTGGATCCCGGGTTCGAATCCTGGTGAAGACTGGGATTTTCAACTTCGGAATCCTTGGGCTCCTGTGAGTCCTTCAAGCTCTAATGGGTTCCTGACATTAGTTGGGGAAAAGTAAAGGCGGTTGGTCGTTGTGCTGGCTACATGACACCCTCGTTAACCGTAGGCCACAAAAACAGATGAACTTTACATCATCTGCACTATAGACCACAAGGTCTGAAAGAGGAACTAGTTAGGCCAGATTCACATCTAACTTTGCATTCACTTGCACCTATCCTTTGATCTGCTGGACCGTTGGGGCACTACACAAGATATGTCAACCTTCTTTCTCCATTCTTATTTCTCATTTGTCTTTGATATAATTTCATTTGGATGTTCTTTCTGAAAATATTGAAGCCTACCTGGGTGGACCACTTCGGGGGCCGATTTTGAGTTTGTGTTTCCACACAAACTGTCTTTGTAACCTTGTTTTTTTAAATTATTATTACAATTAATTTTGTAAAACGTTAGACCGTACTTTCTGCTGTGCACGAGCGGTATGGCCTTCAATACTACTTTGATGTCCTCGAGACTGTGTTTGGCCTGATCATTTTGCTGGTCGGCATGGGCCTTTGATGGCACTCCCATTTTTGTTGATCCTTCCCTCACCCGCTTTTTAATGGTTTCATTGAAAGTTAACGAAAAAGAGGGATGGGAGAGGTTAAGTTATAAAACATTGATAGAACACGGCAAAAGGGGAGACAATTAGCTCTTTAACAAAACTTAATAGAAGTTAACAAACACATACACACAGCCGCGAAATTGCAAACCACCCAGCTTATTCATTGCTCAATATGGGTATAAAGTTCTACTTTCTGCGATTTGAAAAGAAAAAGTAAGTTTCTTTTTGTTTATTTGTGATAACATAGATCTAAAAATACTACACTTAAGGCTTACAAAAAAAAAATTATTTAATTAAAACATAAATCTAGATCTAAATCACCATCATACCATTATGATTAATAACAAACTTATGCTTATTATGAAGTCATTAATGATGAAAATTATTACAATAATTAAAATAATTTATAAAGCGCTGTCACATCCGATATTTAATGAAAGGAGATTTAGAATCATTTATATTTTAAATAATATATTCATATAGAAATCGCGTTTTTAAGAATGTACTAGGACGAAGCCAGAGCTTTTCACATTTAGATGTACCTCTCTAACCGTTCTGTTTTCTCTTATAAATGAATATATATAGACCTATCTATATCTATATATATATATATATATATATATATATATATATATATTTCGTCCATCGTAGTTCGATTATGACCACTTTGTCATCCAGGGGGCTGAGGGCTTTGCACGGGGGTTTTATGTCTTGTGTGGCTGGTGAGACCTATGTGAGCCCGGAATGTTCGGCCTCACACTGGGCAGGTTATTCCAGCTGGAGCTAGTGTCATTGGCCTTGCTTTTCTTTTCTGGCGTTTTTCTTCTGCCAGCATTGTTCTCTTTTCCTCAGCAACCTGTGCGCCGGTTTTCACAGCGCGACGTCATGATGCTCTGTCATGTGCCTCTGTCTCCCAGGTGGCTGTGTCTATTCTGAACGCCTTCAGAGAAGCTTTGAGGGTGTCCCCGAAGCGCTTTCTTTGATCACCTTGCGAGCGCTTTCCTTCGCTTAGTTGGCCATACAAGAGTCGTTTAGGGATAAGGTGGTCTTTCATTCTGCAGACGTGACCTGCCCATCGCAACTGGGACTTCATCAGGATTGTGTGGATGCTTTGCAGACTCGCTCTTTGAAGGACTTGAGTCCTTTTGTATTTTTTATTGCCATTTGACATTCAGTATTTTTCACAGACATGTCATGTGGAGGTGATTCAGTTTCTTTGCATGTTAACTGTACACTATCCATGTTTCTGAGGCATAGAGCAATGTAGGGAGGATGACGGCTCGATAGACCCCTAGTTTTGTATTTGTGGTGATACCACTTTAAAGGAATGGGTTGCCTTAGTCAGCCAGGAAAACCAATGATTTAGCATATTTTAACTCACAGATCAACATGCATGACTAGATTGACACCTGAAATGCGTACGACCTAATTATTTATTTTTTTTGTAATTTATAATAAATACCAAAAAGCTTCAAACTCATTAAGGCTGCTATTGTAGTGTTTATAGTTTTCAGTTTTCATACAATTTTAGATGCGTTATCAAACTTTATATATTTTGAATAGAATTAGGCGTACACCTAAGATAAAACACATGAGCGTAGACGAGAGGGGAGGAGTTCAAACCATCACTTGCCTCAGACCTCGTTGTCTGAAAGGGAAACTTTACTTACTTCCTCAGTGCAGCCAACTTAAGCAAACTAGAGTCACCAAATTTCATGAGCGTAGCCAAAAGGGGTTTGTGGTTCCCCCCCCCCTTCAATACAAAATTAAAGCATTTTACCATTTTCTACCAGTCGCTGGACTCCAGTGAATAGAAGATTTAATTATTTTTTTTTTTTAAGCGGAAAAGTAGCAGGCTAATTGCACTGTAGATACCTCAAAATATGCATTTTTTAAAGCATAAAATAACGGAAATAATGCTTGGATCCGGGACTTGGCCCCGGACCCCACTGGGGGAGCTTGCAGCGCTCCCCCAGACTCCCTAGCTGTCCCTTGGCGGTGTGTACTGCCTTTCACTAATTATAGATAAGAATGTAATGAAGATTAATTACATACACACACACACTAATATATATATATATATATATATGAACAGCATGTATGCTCTCCTGCCACAAAGAAGATTACGCAGGCTCGGACATGTCATCCGCATGCCAGATGGTAGAATCCCGAAAGATATCTTATATCCTGAGCTTGTGGAAGGAGTCAGACCCAAGGGCCGCCCAAGACTAACATATAGAGATGTCTGCAAGCGAGACATGAGAGCCACAGGCTTCAGCGAAAGTATGTGGGAAAACATAGCCAAAGACCGGAGTGCATGGAGACAGACTGTGCGTGCTGGGACAACCCTTGCTGAGAACAAAAGAATTGAAGCGGCCTTAAGCAAGAGGGAAAAAAAGAAAACTGCCCTGTCCGCTAGCCCTAAATCAGAGGCATACACATGTATGAATTGTGGCAAAGTCTGCCGTTCTAGAATTGGCTTGATTAGCCACACCAGATTCTGCCCCGTCTCAAGATTAAGCCAAAACCAGTGACTCATTTGGGCGCATCCATTGCCTTTCGAGTTGTGATTATATTGGTAGTGAGACCTAAAACTATTGCAAAACATTGTTTTTACTTTTCTTTCTGTCTAATTATTTACATTGGACTTGACGTTGTTTGTGGTGTTTGTATGGGTTGAAAGATATAAATGTGCACAGAACAATCATCTCATAAAACGGGAAACTCTTGCGAGGATTGGTTGCAAATCGACTGCTTTAAATTTTTAAGTTTCTAACCTGTTGCTTTTTTTAAGGGGGCACTAAGAACTTAATACTCTGGTACTGGCAGTAATATTTTTATCTTTTAAATGCGTTTAAAACAAAAAGGGGAAACAACCAGGTTTATTAGTGCAATAATATAGTTCATAGTTATTGCCCTTAGTTTAATCTTTGCAGTATATGTGATGGCTAAAAATTAACATTAGTGTCACGTGTCACTTGTTACTTTCTTTTGTAGAAGGTTATGCTTAAAAAAACCTAGAAACTAATTATGAAGAAACCAGGCAACTAATGAAGAAACTTAGTAACTAACTATGAAGAAAGCTAGCAACTATTTATGAAGAAACCTAGCAACTAATGAAGAAATCTATTAGCAACTAATTATGAAGAAACCAGGCAACTAATGAAGAAACTTAGTAACTAACTATGAAGAAGCCTAGTAACTAATTATGAAGAAACCTAGAAACTAACTTTGAAGAAAGCTAGCAACTAATTATGAAGAAACCTGGCAACTAATTATGAAGAAACCCAGAAACTAATTATGAAGAAACCTAGCAACTAATGAAGAAATCTATTAGCAACTAATTATGAAGAAACCAGGCAACTAATGAAGAAACTTAGTAACTAACTATGAAGAAGCCTAGTAACTAATTATGAAGAAACCTAGAAACTAACTTTGAAGAAAGCTAGCAACTAATTATAAAGAAACCCAGAAACTAATTATGAAGTGTTATGACATGATTAGGAATTAGTTATTTGTTTCGGGAATAAGGGAAAAGTTTTAATTAGCGACAAATGACGTAACAGATCTTTAAAAAACAAGAACGCTCTTAGTGACGCTAGAAAGAGGATGCTTTGTGTAGAGCAGTAGAATTTAGATACGGATTTACGGACATAGCTGACATAGGACGATTCCCTTCTTAATTATTAAATGGATTTGTAAACAGCATCAGCGTCGACTACATATTTTGTTTGTTTCGGCTTTTCGCCGGTGTTACTGAAGTAGTTTTGAGTTCGGTATTACCTCCAGTCAGACGTAGATCTACACTAGATCTATCTACCAGCATCAACACCGCGCGGAAGCCCGAACAACGTGGCGACCCCCGACTCGGAGCTTACTGGCAGCAACATTAAGAAGAATAGAAGCCCTCTGTTAGGAGGAGGCAGAAGTTAACGTCATCGGCCTAGTCTGCAGCTAGACCCTGATTATACAGCCACGTCGGCGAAGGAAAGCCAGTGAGATCCTGGACTCGTAGAACTAGGAGGTAACGAAATATAGATCTAGATCTACAGTTGTGATTTGTAAGTGCCCATACTTGTGGCATCGTATTGAAGCTTGTATCGAGAAATCTACAGTTTTGTGGAGGGAAGAAAACCGTCCTGTCGATTCCGTACTGAAGAGATATCACCTGCCCGGCATAGTGAGAACGAACGTGAAGGTCACCGTCTGCAAGGCCAAGATCGACCGTTGGGGTCACGCCAAAGAACTTTTGACGTAGGAGACATCGTACTGCCTACGGCACTTAAGTACAGTAGTGCTAATTTGATCTACAGCTCGGCTGAATTCACGTTAGATAGCCAGATAACCGGTAGTTTAGCACTGGACTTTGACTTTGTCGCTGTGTCAATAGTTGGACCGTTCCAGGTTCATTTTGCACAGACGACCACCTGGAACCACCGTACCTGCGTCGGAACCAGCAGCCGGAACCAGACTCTACGCCACCGACGAACCGGAGCCAGACGACAGATCACCGTGAACACCAGAACCAGACGCCGTACCACCGAAGAACCGGAGCCATTGCAGACCAGTACCGGAGGACCTTGGAGAGCCGAAACGTTCGTTGTTCTTGTCTCACCGCTAGGGAAGACATCGCCGTGAGCCTTGCCACCGGGACAGACATTAGCGTAGGAAGAGTGGACCCGAGACTGACTGTGGAGTTATCACCGCTTCTTAGACAGATAAGTCAAGTGTTATTTAACTACTTTCTCCTTAGAATAATTAGAGTCTGTAGGGAAGTGACCACTCGCTAGATTATCACTACCAGGTTAAATCGTGGTGGATTGGGGATGTCCTTAAAATTAGGTGTAATCTAGCAAGAGGTCCATATATATGTTTAGCTGTT
This sequence comes from Biomphalaria sudanica, assembly GCA_036873155.1. Lineage (NCBI taxonomy): Eukaryota > Metazoa > Mollusca > Gastropoda > Planorbidae > Biomphalaria > Biomphalaria sudanica. Next base: position 295,249 of record JAZGLO010003815.1, on the reverse strand, counting down.
AATGCGTCCTGTATGTGAGTGTGAATCATTTAGTTAAGCATTTGTTAGTAACGTCATGTATTAATTGTTTGCAATACTCCCGTCTTAAGTCTTACTGTCAGACGAAAGTCTCATTCATTAGAACTGGATCTGTAGTTTGGTGTTTATCGTAGTTAAGTTTATTTTCATAGTTTATTTGTATGAGTTGTAAGTTATATACACTCCTGGCTGTGAAAGCAGGTAAGAAGTAACTAACTAAGATCTAGCGTAATCTAGACTAGATCTGGGGAACAATCGAGGTGAAGCCTGATTGCCCATTTGTAATTTTTGGTATTTGTAAATAGACAGGTTGGTCTATTTACCGGCCACTCGTGTTGAGTAACACGTTGTCGGTTGAGTGTGCGTGTGTCGCACAGCGTATTCAGTCGGGTCAAAGTGTAGCCTACACACTTGTACCAAGGATACTAAGTGTATCTTGAGAAAGGGTAGAAGTGGTTATTAGTCTAAGTTGGTAGTTAGACGCCAAGGGTTTTGTTTGTTGGTATAAGAGGTACCATAACGTAGGATAAAGTAACAATTAAGGAATATGGCAACTACTTCAGGTTACGACCTAGAAGAATTTAGAAAAAAGCTAATCCATGAAGCCAAGACAGAATTAGAACTGCGAGGCAAAGAACTAACTGCCTATGTGCAGCAGATGGTGGCGGCAGAAGCAGAACGCCTAGAGAGAGAGAAGGTTAGGGAAGCGGAAAAGGCCAGAGAAAAGGAAAAAGAAGAAGCAGATCGCAGAGAGCGGGAAAAGGTTAGAGAGGCAGAAATGGTGGAAAGAGAGAAAGCTAGAGGCAGAGAAAAGGAAAAAGAAGAAGCAGATCGCATAGAGCGGGAAAAGGTTAGAGAGGCGGAACGTGTAGAGAGGGAGAAGAAAGAAGAGGCGGACAGAAAAGTGAGAATTCAAGTTGAGCAGATGAGGATAGAGGCTGGTGTAAGTGTGCCCATCGAAGGGAACAGCAACAATAGTGCCAACATAGAAAGCCATAGTAGCGCCGCATGGATGAAAAAAAAAAAACAACCTTTTGCGGAAGACAAGGACGACATCGGCGACTATCTTAAACGCTTTGAGATTAAACTAGCAAAGTTTAATGTCCAAGAGAGGGAGTGGTCCGAAATCTTGTTGGACTTCGTACATGGGAAAGCCCTCACGATTTGCCAGAACCACGATCACTCGATGCAAAATAGCTATCAGGTGCTAAAGAAGGAACTGCTAAACGCATACGGGCACAACGCGGCAACATTCCGAAAGAAGTATTACGAAAACACTCCATCCAGCCAAGTTGATCCACAAACAACTATCAACGCAGAGAAGGACTTCTTCACTAAATGGCTCGGATTCGAGAATGTGGACAACACCTACGAGGGGTTGAGGAACTTTATTCTGATTGATAATTTTCTCAATAAATGCGACCCTCAGCTACAGTCTTTTATAAAAGAAAGAAACCCTAAGGTAATTGAAGACTTGGTAGAAATTATTAGGATCTTTAAGAATGCTTATCCAAACAACCCACTTTCAGTTAGAGACCACAAAAAAGTTATTGACCTGGTAAATTATGTAAAGGGAAATGATAGCAATGATAGGGAGTATTGTAGAAGGAATGATGTTAGTGATAGGGACACCTATGGTAGGAGAAATGATAGGTCCAGGGAACGTGGGAACAATAGTCGGGATAGTTATGATGGCATAAAGGATAGATCCTGGGAAAATGAAAACAATGGCAGGGAAAGTTATGATAGGAGAATAGATAGACCTAAAGCAAGTGATAGAAACCTTAGGGAGGTTACATGTTTTAACTGTCAGGAAAAGGGACACATGGCATACCAGTGTAGGAAACATAGAGGGAATGGAGCTGGCAATAGGAATACACAGGATAATAGTGGCACTAGTGATAGGAGAGGTAATCAAGGAAACCGTAGACAAGAGAGGGATAATCGGTCACCAGATAGGGTTAATTTTGTGAGGAACATTCAAGGTAGGGAACAGGATAATGGAGATAGTGAACCAGATGAAGAAATTAACTACGTTGATTGTGGGGAAGATAGATTTAAATTATATCCGGGCATGATAAATAATAAACAGATAAATGTGATCCGGGACACAGCTAGCAGTACACTCGCGGTTAGAGGGGGATTAGTTAAGTCCAATGATTATTTAGGCTATACCAAATCAGTCAGATTGGCAGACGGCGCAGTTAAGAGGTTCGAAGCGTGCAAAGTGTTCCTTCGATCTCCATTGTACACAGGGTATTGTGAAGGGGTAGCCATGCCGAGGTTATCTAGAGATGTTTTACTTGGAAATGTAGCAGGTGTCAGAGCCGCTTCTGATAAACAGGTTAGAAGTTGGAAAAGCAGATATGGCAACAGGAGGCGAAACAAACCTAGAAAGGACAGAATTTGTTTTAACTGCCATAAACAGGGGCACATCGCTAAAGACTGTTGGAGTAGGGCAGAACAGTCTGAACAGAAGATTGCGAGTTCGGATAGGAGGCACAGGTCTATATCCGATGACTGTGGTAGCGGTAGTCGCAAGGCATACCAAGGTAGAAGGCCGCAAGCGGGCTATAGTGGTGTAAGAAGAGATGTTAACTCCAGTTGGAGAGAACAAATGTATGGGTCGTGTAGATAGCCTGTGAAACATAACACTATACAACCGTAGTGTAAATAAGTTGGATTTTATTTAAATTGTTCATTCTTAATTAATTGATTTGGCTAGTAGTCATAATCAGATGGGTATTATGTTGTTGTAGTATTAGTTAGTATTAGATTGACTCATGTTAGTTATTTATTATGTATGAATATTAATATGTATGAATTGTATGTATGGAAGTATGAATAGATAGGGCATTTATAAGGCGACGAGGTATTGATATCAAGGGAAAGTAAGTTTTATAAGTTATTCCTTGTTGTTGATCATGCTCATACATCAGTAAAGAGTTAGGTCGCGCTGGGACAAGTAAGTGGAGAGAGGAAATAAAATACACTTGTAAATGCCCGAACGAACGTTAGGTGTATAGTGGGAGAATGATTATTGATAAATGTCAATTTGTCATATTAGGTAAAATGTCTGTCCTGACGTGTGAGGGAAAGTGGTGTAACCTCTGGAACGTGATGTGATAAAGTATAGCTGGACACCTATGTCTGCGGTCACCTATGGCACATCACATTGGACAGTATCACGTTGTGACATTTGAGGGAAATAGGTTTTCAGATCAACTTGAGTTTGGGACAATGATGAAGAAGTTGAAACCGAAATCAAGACTCAAGTTGTGTTGTCTTTTATGTTTCCCTACATTTTGGCCCTTGCACAATGTAAGACTAAGACAGTAGATAAAAAATTGACTGGCAATTTTTTTTAGCGGGAGGGGGAGGAGTTGTTATGACATGATTAGGAATTAGTTATTTGTTTCGGGAATAAGGGAAAAGTTTTAATTAGCGACAAATGACGTAACAGATCTTTAAAAAACAAGAACGCTCTTAGTGACGCTAGAAAGAGGATGCTTTGTGTAGAGCAGTAGAATTTAGATACGGATTTACGGACATAGCTGACATAGGACGATTCCCTTCTTAATTATTAAATGGATTTGTAAACAGCATCAGCGTCGACTACATATTTTGTTTGTTTCGGCTTTTCGCCGGTGTTACTGAAGTAGTTTTGAGTTCGGTATTACCTCCAGTCAGACGTAGATCTACACTAGATCTATCTACCAGCATCAACACCGCGCGGAAGCCTGAACAGAAGAAACCTGGCAACTAGCTATGAAGAAACCTAGCAACTAATTATGAAGAAACCTGGCAACTAATTATGAAGAAACCCAGAAACTAATTATGAAGAAACCTGACAACTAGCTATGAAGAAACCTGGCAACTAATTATGAAGAAACCTGGCAACTAGCTATGAAGAAACCTGGCAACTAGCTATGAAGAAACCTGGCAACTAGCTATGAAGAAACCTGGCAACTAGCTATGAAGAAACCTGGCAACTAGCTATGAAGAAACCTGGCAACTAGCTATGAAGAAACTGAGCAACAACTATTAAGGCGATGCTTTCTATTTTCCTTTGTCATAGACTCCACGATGATCAAAATGATTTTGATAAGAAAAAAAAAACAAGTCACGTGACTCGATGATACCTTTAGTCTCATCATTTCGACATTTTAGCATTGTTTTAACATGTGGTTATCACTGACCTAAATTATTTGTTAATTAGTGTAACAGAACTTTCTAAAGCTTTGTTCAGAATACACGCCAACATTTGAGAGAAGCGCAGGATAGATCCCCATGGAGCGTAAGCTTATAGAAAGGGTCCTGGAAACCAAAAGTGGAAAGACGGTTAAGAGATGGTTGATGCCCATCTTGTGACCGCAGTTTTATTTTACGGATTGGCCTCTTTAGTCACATGAGTAGCTGCAAAAAGAATTCATCATCCCTCGAGACGTAAAATGCCACAAAATTACATTGAGCACAAAAAAAAACAACCCAATCCAAACGACGTGTCTAACAAAAGCGGAACTTTTCAGTCGTCTTATCAAAGAGTAAGATCTCAATTCGAGCTTAGTTCTACCCATGAATAGAGAGTTCTTTTTTTTTTCTTTAAGACTTGCTTTAAACGTAGCATGTTCAAAGATGTTACAAATTCTTAATAATGTTCAAACCTTTATTTAAAGTATTTCCAATAGTAAAAATGTATTTAAAAGAAGAAATGTCTTCGCGATGAACAAATGTAGGTATTAAATATCTAATAATTCGTATTGAAATCCTGAAAGATAAACTTACCTCTTGATGAGAGGACAGCCTCATCTTTCGCCTTCTGTTAACAGCTTCGTTGGACGCTCCTTCTTCCCGAGCACTTGATGTGCTCTCAACGGCCGCTGGGATATCTTCCTTGCTAGCTCGCCACGGGGTGAGCTTTGAAGGTAGAGGCGAGGTCGAGCCTGATCTCTGGTCCGATCTGACTGGGGAGGCTCTGTCTTCCATCAAGGAATCGTTCAGCAATTTCTGGGGGTTATTATTAGCAGATGTTGTGGCTTTCTCTCTTTCTAATGTCTTTACTCAAATTTTTAAAAATTACTCAAATATATGTTACGTTTTTTTTTGTTATAAACTTGAACTTAAATACAATATGCTGCCTCTGTGATAATAATTAATGCCATAAGCATCTAAAGTGTTTCTTTAAAAAACAATTGAGATTTTTTAAACGAAATATGTCAAAAAAAAAGCATCAGAATGATTCCATCGTGTTCCTACATTTTGAGTTCTGGGTGTCGAGTGAAAGCAACAAGCCTCTAATTTAATTCTTTTATAATGGACTCTTCATAGATAAACAGTCATCGTTCAAAGCAAGTTTTGTAGAGAACTCCCGAGCATTTAAGTTAACATGTGTTTAGTTTTAATCATAAAAATATGCACATTTGCTTAAAGGAGTGAAATGATATTAGAAGGCAATTCAGTGTATACAGCATAAGATCGATTACCTTTGCTAAGTTGATCTGCCGCCTATGACCAGAGATAACCAGATAACTCTGCTTGCCTTTCACGTCCATGGAAGACTCCAAGACGACCTTTGACCCAGAGTTCCGCGAGACCCTTTCGAGTCCAGCACCATTCTCTCCTTAATCATGTGAAGGAAGCAATGAAAGATTCAATATTGTTCTAAATCATGTAAAGGAGCAATGAATGATTTAATATTGTTCTAAACTTAATCAAAATATCAGGAGTAACCAGTGGGTAAAAGCAGTGCTGGCTTTACCTCTAAACAACAAAACTATAATTTTAGAACCCCCGCTTACTGGAGGCAGGGGAATTACAGAGATATTTTCAATCCTTTTGAAGAAAGAAATAACAAGGGGTCCCATATCTCTAAGAGCTTAAGGCCTTAGCAAGTATAAATTCAATCCTGGGTAAAATAAAAAAAAATAGATGATCCTCTTTTTTTCCCCCAAAGAGTCCTCAAGGGAACTAATTCAACTTATACCACAACATCTGTCAAGTAAGATTTATTTCCCATGTTCAAAATACCAAACACAATAATTATTAACCAATATTTAATTAACTAATTGCTTTTTTTTTACATTGATTCTTGTGTTGTGAGGTAAAAGAAATAATTATAAAAATTTCAGCTTAATCCGAGAAAGGGTGTAGGAGAAATAACGTGTAGAAACCTTTTACCAGACAGACAAACAGAGTGAGTTGATATATGCTTTGTAAAAATGATAAACGCGAAAGCAACCAGTCACGATTTGCTTGAGGAAATGTCTGCTGAATATCTAGCTGTTTATAACTAAATGTATTTATCGATTGTTAGCTGCTATTTCTCAGTACCCTAGATCTTGTACAATTGTGCTTGCTAGCTCAAGCCAATGACAGATGAATGCAGAGGTGGGACAAATTATCATGAACTGAGGAGCGCCCTAAGGAAAACAAAATGTCTTAAAGGCTTGTTTTCTTACCTACAATCTTATCGAGCAAGTGATGAGGCACCGCTACCACTTCCTCTGTTGTAGGCTCCATCACGCTTTGGTGAACTCACACACACGCACGCACACTCTCTTTCCAAGAGGACTATGTCTGTGCTTGAGTCTGAGGACACAAAAATATTTTGTTTAGAAAACAATTAGACAGAATGAATGTTTCTTCTCTTACAAGCTCCACATCAAACAATAACAGAGTTGAAATGTGTTACGGTCTTCTATAGACAGTTCCATCGTTCCAATGCAGTGTTTCTCGAACTGTATTCTGTGGAACCCTAGTGTTCCTTGAGGCCTGAATAGGTGTTGCTTGAACTACTGGAATAATTAACCACCACGGGAATAAGCCTCTTAAAAAAATAAACAAAGTGTTCAGCTAAATACTCAGAATGTGCGAAGTGTTCCGTTTTAAGGAAAAAGGTTTAGGAACCACTGCTATACTGAAATATTGTTTTACTTAAACACTTCAGCAAAGTCTTTTGGCAAGAGTCATTCAGCACGTTAGGGTGTTGCCTTTAGTGCTAATTCATTGCATGAGTCTGAACATCTTCTCAACGTGCAACTATTAAAAAGTCAACATAAATGAAGATAAACTGAGGTTGGAAACAAAGAATAAGCACCAGGAAAAAATGCAGCTACAAATCGTTCAATGTGAATATACTTTGGTACGCAAACTAGCGCAGTTTTAGTTTGTATTTAACATAAATATTTGTATTAAAAAAAAAACAACTAGAGTAACTTACAAATTGTCATCAGCCTGTTCTTGGCCAAAGTCTGACTAACTAGTAACGGTATTATTTTCAGTTACTGATTAAAGAAAGCTTTGCTTAAGGATTATATGTTCTAAATTTTGGTTTGACTCTAACGCAAAGTTCTGATCTATCATTTCAAACAAAATTAGCCTAGATTATTGTTAGGCTACTGTTGCAGTTAGATTAAGATGTACTGACGCAGACATGTGTATTTAACTATTCCCTAATTACTAATAGCTGCTCACATTGTAATTACGTTCTTGTTGTGATAACATTTTCCTATAAGATATCAAATTGTAGCCACTGCTAGAATTGTACGCAGTATCTTAAATAAGACCAATTTTTATGACGTGGCCCCTGTCTGTCTAGAACAGACACGTGGCAAGACAATTTGTAGTTTATAGCCAGCATATTTAATCACAAGGATGCGACCGTGGTTGTTAAAAATAGAAAACGCAGTTCTGATTTCCCAGAACTTTCTAGGTAAGGCGTATTCTGTATTCTCTGAGACTGAGACACTTAAGTACACAGATAAGAAAGCAAGTACAGTGAAAATGTCGGGACTCGTTATTGTTGTACTCAAGAGACTGAAACTATTGTTAGGGCACACTGCCAGAGTTTCAACACTGCCATTGTCTTCAAGAGGTAGAAGCTTATACTGTTACTCTGTAGGTCTGGAACCATGATCTGGCATAGTAAGATGATGTTATAAGCTCTAGATATTACATTAGATAAAATAAAATAAAATAAATTTTATGTCTAAGAAGATGCATCTCATGAATTTGTAAATTTAGACGCTCAGAAACATTATTATAAAAAAACAAAAATAATAAAATAAAATAGAACAGAGAAAGAATCTTAGAAATTGATTGATAATCTGCACTGTTTCTTGTCTGGATTATTTCTGGAATCTTCTGTTTCTTAAGTGGTTGTTTAACGCAGTAGCCGCTCAAAGGAGGTGTGCTAGCGAGGGGAGGGGGAGAGCCATATACCTCCTGTTCCTCCCCCTTTCAATCGAGGATCTCATTTCATTCTATTTTAATACTCAAAACACTTTTTAAATTCTTACTTTTTACTTATTTACGATAATTACATTCTATCCCAAACCTCCAGCAGGACGACGGGGGATGGCAGCGGGCAGGGTTTAAACCCGGGACCTTATAGATGACAAAACTACAATCCAGAGCTCATACCACACGATCAAGCAGCCATCAATTACTTTTAAGACACTACGGAATATTATGTTAACTAGATACGTCCTCGGATAACTTTGAAACACCAATAAAAAAAAACAACCAACTTTTAATATATTTACCATTAGCGAGGGCCAACACTACAACGAAGTGCACATGTATCTCAAACACAAATCCGCCATTAGCAAGATGTGATTCGTTGCATCATGAGGGGCCGCATCCATTAGCTTACACAGCAGAGAAAACAGAAAACAAAGCCTAAGGTTTTTTACACCAATGACCAAGGTGGATTGATTGCAGTCAGAAGGCAGCATAAGAGAGAAACAAGCAAAGTGCAAAAATCATTTTTAAAAACACAAAGCTTATCTATGGGAAAGAGCTCCACATATACAGCTTTATCTGTCATCAGAGTTCATTTCCCTTATTCGATATCAAACAAAATAATTAATCATCAAAATTTAATTAATTGGTTAATTTTTTTAATGTTTTATGTTTTGTTGTGGATGTGGGAGAAATAACGTGCACAATTATCTAAGGGGGCATTACCCTACATATAAGCAGTATCCGTAAATACTGAAGGATTCATTGCTCATGTTGGTATACACACAAAAAATATTATTTACCAGTAATGAATCGACTAATTAACTTTTTTTTTCTCTTGTGTTGCCTCTGCCAATTGTGCGAAGTTTCAACTTGATCCGAGAATGGTTGTGGGAGAAATAACGTGTACAAACTTTTTACCAGACAGATGGACAGACAGAGGAAGTTGATATAATCTTTGTTAAGAAAAAAACAACCTCCCTCGGCAGAATTCAGAAGACATGATCAGAAGATGAGGAGGAAACGAAAGAATGCTATCCACGCGGCCAGTTAGCATTCCCGATGTTCTCAGGTGTAAATAGCCTGAAGCAAAAGTGTCAGGTGAGAGACAATGACGTCATTGACCAAGGTCACAAGTCTTGTTCAGAAAGGTGAACAGAGAAAAAGGACTACAACACAAAGTATAATATAGTATCTTATCTTACAAGTCACAGACGTTCCTTTACAAGAGAGAAGATCATTTCGCCCTGCGAATCTGTTAGTCGTGTGCCTGTTCAATAGAGACTTGAACTCTAATGGCCATTGCTTTTTCCTGGCTGATTTAGGCAACCCGTTTCTTTGAGTTACATTAGAAGGATTTTAATGTATAACAAAGTAAAACAAAATATGAGGACAAATAATTCTAATTAAGAAAATCAAAAATCTTTTACTCAGAAAGTTTAAATTTGGAGAATGGAAGTAATTGGGGAACTAGTTACGCGAAGCATACTAAATTATAGCTATGAAAATATACAATGCTAAGTTGCAATGGTCAATTAAAATGATATGGTTAGTATTAATGATAAATTGCAATGATTAGTTGCAATGATATGATTGGTTGTAATGATATGATTAGTTCCAATGATATGATAGTTGTAATGATATGATTAGTTGCAATGATATGATTAGTTGCAATGATAACAATTGCAATGATTAGTTGCAATGATATGATAGTTGTAATGATATGATTGGTTGTAATGATATGATTAGTTCCAATGATATGATAGTTGTAATGATATGATTAGTTGCAATGATATGATTAGTTGCAATGATAAAAATTGCAATGATTAGTTGCAATGATATGATAGTTGTAATGATATGATTAGTTGCAATGATATGATTAGTTGCAATGATAAGTTTTAATGATACAATTACAATAATGTTGGATACACAGTTAGTCATTTAAACATTCCCAAACTTAAAGGTATATACTATCGTCCTTTTTTTGTAATCTTCCCCCTCTTCTTTTGCAATCATACTTATACTCTCTCTCTCACTTCCTCTTCCCTTCTCTCTCTCTTTCACTCCCTCCTCTCTCTCTCCACCTCTCCATTCCTCCCTCTCTCCTTTCCCTACTCTCTCTCTTCCTCTTTCTCTCTCCCTCGCTCTCTCTTTTTCCGTTCCTCTTCTCTCACCTCATCTCCCTCCCCCCTCTCTCTCTCTCTGAATCACTCCATCACTCCAATTTCCAGTTTTTCTCTTCTTTTTCCTCGCCCACATTAGAATCAGGTTTTCCTTAGCATCACGTCTCCGCCTCGTTCCCAGCATTCACCTGACCGCTGTAGTCTCTTCTAAATGTCATGACGTCATAGGTTTTACACAAAGCAGCTGATTCCTGTATGTGCTGCAGACATTATGACCCTTGACCTTACATATCTATACGATATCATTAGTGGCACCTTGACTTTTAAGCCTTGCGTCATAACAATGGAGATCTAGGTTTGTGTTACTTCCTTTGATTTTACACCAGAATTTCGCAAACTGTTCATTTTGGTCTCCATAGTACCTGCGACCCAGGGGCGGACTGGCTATATGGGCATTCGGGCAAATGCCCGGTGGGCCGGTTTCCAAATGGACCGGTAAAGCCATTGAAAGGGCCGCATGGATGTCATTATGTATTACATTGTTAAAGCTTTTATAATCTTATAAAAGGGGTCCTCTGAACGTCATGTGTAAGAAGAATATCCCCTAACAATTTGTTGAAGATAATGTAATATTCTACATCCATAGACAGAGCTACTACAACTACTAGTAGGAGTCATCCTTTTAGGACCTACACACTTGACGACTAAAAAGCAATATAAGGCCTATATTTCTTATAAAAATATAGAGCTCAATTTATGCATATTTATCGATACTCAAACTTAACATAATGATTTTGAGGACAGGTTGGCTAACAATAGGATGACCATCATATGATATGCAATCTATAGGCCAGATTAGATTGAAATGCCCGGAAAGATTGCAGCCACGTGGCTTTTAAACATTAATAACTTACTTTACCTGAACAAAGTTAACTTATTACTTCAGATGAACAATTTTACCTTATTACTTCAGCTGAACAATTTAATCTTATTACTTCAGCTGAACAAATGTACCTTATTACTTCAGTTGAACAAAATTTACTTTGTGACTTTAGGTGAAAAAGTTACTTCATTACTTTGGCTGAACAAAGTTACTTCATTACTTTAACTGATCAAAGTTACTTCAATACTTTGACTGAACAAAGTTACTTCATTACTTCAGCTGAACAAATTTACTTTATTACTTTGACTGAACGAAGTTACTTCATTACTTTGGCTGAACAAAGTTTTGATCAGTTGTTGATGAGAACGTCATGTATTGTGTGTAAATGTAACGTATTCAGTTGCTCTATTTGAGTCACACTTTGGTTCAAGACTAAGAGACCCTCTGTGCCTTCATGTACCACTACATTTCACTCACTAACCTTTCAGGACCAAGACTCCAGATTTTCTTAATTAGCTGAACGGATTTCATCAGAAACATGTGTGTTTGTGTGTGTGTGAACCAGGCGTTAGAGTGTGTGTTATTGATAACACGCAATACAAATGCATTGTGAATAAAGTATCGGATGGTCTTTGCTGAGCGCTCACTTCATAATAACAAGTCACTTTTTTTTTCCTCGCTTTCCGCCTACCCCCCCCCCCCCACACTTCTCTCTTTATGAACCCAACGGACGAGTGGTCTGCTGACGAGACTATAGAGAGAGGCCCTGATGGTGGGCAAGGAAGGCCCTGATGGTGGGCAAGGAAGTCAATTGGAGCCTGATGCAGAAGATGAGGGAGCTTTGCACGTAGAGTGTTACCAACCTGCCCCACAAGCATGTCCTCCAGACACGGCTGAGGATGATGAAGTGTCTCACTGTTTCCCCTCCTGTGGACCTCAAACCCGTCCCCTAAGTCCTTCTCCACAAAGCCCTACAAAAAGAACGTGTTACATGTTACCAATTGCACAGTATTGGCAGTGATTTATGGAACATGAAAGTGTTTAGTTATTTTGGAGCCCTGAGTTGTCGAGTTCTTGAGGTTGGTGGTGTCGTGTGTTGCTGTTTGCAGATAGCCTGCTTAGGGAGATTCGCTACAGTCTATTTAGCATATCACTTTTGAGATGACAAATCAAGAGAAATGAATAAACAAATGTCTAATGGAAGAACTGTGTGTACATTACAAGAATAGAAGAGGGCAAAGGATAGAATTCAATGTCTTGGTTTCCATTTGATCTGTTCTACAAAATGGTCTATCTCTAAATCTATTTCATCGCCTAAGAAGTGTTCTCATTGGTTAAATTGTTCTTTCATCGCCTAAGAAGTGTTCTCATCGGTTAAATTGTTCTTTCATCGCCTAAGAAGTGTTCTCATCGGTTAAATTGTTCTTTCATCGCCTAAGAAGTGTTCTCATTGGTTAAATTGTTCTTTCATCGCCTAAGAAGTGTTCTCATTGGTTAAATTGTTCTTTCATCGCCTAAGAAGTGTTGTCATCGGTTAAATTGTTCTTTCATCGCCTAAGAAGTGTTCTCATCGGTTAAATTGTTCTTTCATCGCCTAAGAAGTCTTCTCATCGGTTAAATTGTTCTTTCATCGCCTAAGAAGTCTTCTCATCGGTTAAATTGTTCTTTCATCGCCTAAGAAGTGTTGTCATTGGTTAAATTGTTCTTTCATCGCCTAAGAAGTGTTCTCATTGGTTAAATTGTTCTTTCATCGCCTAAGAAGTGTTGTCATTGGTTAAATTGTTCTTTCATCGCCTAAATAGTGTTGTCATTGGTTAAATTATTCTTTCATCGCCTAAGAAGTGTTCTCATCGGTTAAATTGTTCTTTCATCGCCTAAGAAGTGTTCTCATTGGTTAAATTGTTCTTTCATCGCCTAAGAAGTGTTCTCATTGGTTAAATTGTTCTTTCATCGCCTAAGAAGTGTTGTCATTGGTTAAATTGTTCTTTCATCGCCTAAGAAGTGTTGTCATTGGTTAAATTATTCTCTTAAACAGAAAACAAAAGGACGTAGAATGAATGTCATGTGATGAATCAATACAAAACGCACTTTTGATGATCATCTGAAACAGAATGTGACCATTTCAATAACTCTGTTTTCACTGGAACGATTTTTGATGTTTCAATCTAGTTATCTTTAAAAATAATGTATAAAAAAACTGTTTGTTTTTATTCTATTTTAAAAAAAAAATCTTTGAACTTCAATACAATTAGTGTGTTTAATTTTGTAACAGCAACAACAAGAACAAAATAACATTAATATTTGAATCTCATCCTTGTCGTGGCCACACATAATCTTGCCCTTTAAGTGTTATTTTTTTTATTAGTATAATTTAGATTAATATTTTTGAAGTCGATACACAAAGTATAAAGCCGCTCCCTACAAACATTCTTTGAAAGCCGGCTTCGTCCATCTTCCTATCTGATGATGTTGATTTAAATTTGTCTTTCCAGTTAGTCTAAGTACCGATACACAAACATATATAATGCAACTATAAAACAAAAATAAACATTGGTACAAATAACATAAACGTATAGATAACATAATACAGTTTACACTGCAGGGTTAGTACGAGGTGTGTGTGTGTTAACTAAGTGTTGAATATCATAGCCCTCTCTCCATGCCAACAACACCTAGCCAATCACTCACCTGTCTGAAATCGAAGTACAAATGAAGTGATCGTTTCCAGGAAAGATCAATTTCAACTTTAGACATCCTTTCTGAAAAACTCAAAAAAGGAAACACCAGTGTCCACAGGCGACCTTCACTTTTCTGTGATGGTCAGCCAAGAAGGACAGTTGCTATGACCGTTACCCTGCTGTGGGTGTGGCCCGTTGATATGTACGTGTAAATTGATATCCGTTGCCAGAGGAAGAAGTATGTAAAAGCTGAATTGTCCAGCACAGCAGGTGATCAATGTATGATTGGTGATCGTATTAGATCAAATACAATCTTTAGCGTGACAATACAAAAATATTGCGACTATAATAAAGACTTAGTATGTAATCACTTTAAGATCGCAGAATACAATAAATTTGTTGGGCTTGGATAGCAGTGCCAGTGGATGCTGAAACCTCGCTCGGCGAAACACGTTGACGTAATGGGAACTCCGGGGAAAGGGCGGCCACTTTTCTTCTGGCATTGTGAGCTCTGCTGCACGCGGCGTGTTTGGTGGCGCTGCAGAGTTGGCGAGAGTCGCCAGTGCAGAGGTGACGAGAGTAATGGGGGTATTGTTGTCTAATGAGAGAGGAGATTCTGAATGGAGTGAACGCTGTGAGTGGAGGCATGCCGATTTGTAACTTCAACATACTCTCTGTATACCTGGCTCAGGTAATGAGGAAGGGGGGGGGGAACACGAGGTCAAAGGTTGGTTGAGTAATAAGGTGAAAGGAGGGGAAAACTCAGGTAAGAAATACCAGGAAAAGGTTGAGGTAGAATTGAGATTAAAAAAAAAAAGAAATCGGGGATATAAAAAAAAACGCGAGGAAGAGAGGGGGGTAAGGTGGGGCAAAAGTGTTCGATATTCTTGTCAAGGTGAAACAAAGGTCATCTGACCTCCATTGTTCTAAGACGTGACTACGTTCGTCTGCGTGTCAGTTGTATTCGATCTTCTAATTTTTAAATTTATTTTCATTTTTTTTTCAATGAGGGGAGGGGTAGATAGAGAAAAGAATGTGCGAAGTTGAAATAACATTCTCTGATATCTGCATTTCTTTAGATGCGAATATCTGTAAAACTGAAGATGTGCAGTCTATGTGTAGGCCTATGTCGTAAAACTGAAGATGTGCAGTCTATGTGTAGGCCTATGTCGTAAAACTGAAGATGTGCAGTCTATGTGTAGGCCTATGTCGTAAAACTGAAGATGTGCAGTCTATGTGTAGGCCTATGTCGTAAAACTGAAGATGTGCAGTCTATGTGTAGGCCTATGTCGTAAAACTGAAGATGTGCAGTCTATGTGTAGGCCTATGTCGTAAAACTGAAGATGTGCAGTCTATGTGTAGGCCTATGTCGTAAACTGAAGATGTGCAGTCTATGTGTAGGCCTATGTCGTAAAACTGAAGATGTGCAGTCTATGTGTAGGCCTATGTCGTAAAACTGAAGATGTGCAGTCTATGTGTAGGCCTATGTCGTAAAACTGAAGATGTGCAGTCTATGTGTAGGCCTATGTCGTAAAACTGAAGATGTGCAGTCTATGTGTAGGCCTATGTCGTAAAACTGAAGATGTGCAGTCTATGTGTAGGCCTATGTCGTAAAACTGAAGATGTGCAGTCTATGTGTAGGCCTATGTCGTAAAACTGAAGATGTGCAGTCTATGTGTAGGCCTATGTCGTAAAACTGAAGATGTGCAGTCTATGTGTAGGCCTATGTCGTAAAACTGAAGATGTGCAGTCTATGTGTAGGCCTATGTCGCAAAACTAAAAATGGGAAGTTATCAAATATTCTAAATAAAAACAAAATAAATTAGTTACGACTAATTGGCTGAGTGGTAAAGAGCTTGACTTCCGAACTGGGAAATTTTAATTTCTGGATCTTCGGGCGCCTCTTGAGTCCACCCAGCTCTAACATTAGTTGGGGAAAGGGAAAGGCAACTGGTCGTTGTGCTGGCCACATGACACCCTCGTTAACCGTAGGCCACAGAATCAGATGACCTTTACATCATCTACCCTATAGACCACAAGGTCTGAAATGGGAACTTTACTTTTATTTTTTTACTTACTTACTAATTTATTATATGCTAGTCGACCCACAGCGTAGCATACGCCGTTATTTTGCAGGGCCGGCTTTATACCAATGCAACCTATGCGACCGCAGTGGGCCCCGCACTTTCAAAGGACCCGTGCTTATTCTAGGAGTAAATTATTAAATTAAACCATTTTATAATTTATAACAGAATTCCCGCAGCCTTCTGTCAATTTACCAGGAGCTCCTGGAAATGTCCTGAAATTGCAAAATATACGAAAAAGTCATGGAAATCTCCAAAAATTATTAAAATCTTTTGAAAAGTCAAAAAAAATTTCCTAAAATATATAGACAAAACAAATGTCATTTTGGGGTGTCTTTCAAAATGGAAAACTCCAATCCAACGCACGATGAAAAAAAACGGCATTATGCAATAATCGTAATTGTGGAATCTGGTGAAAGAAGCGTCTCGCGCCTCAAACTAATGAAGAATTACTTGAGGTCAACAATTCTCAAAGATAGATTGAAACATTTGGTAATTCTTGCTATTGAGGAAACATAATTATTATGATATATACTGTATGACTTTGCTACACGCAAGGCTCGTAAAGTAATTCTGTACGTAGTCAAGAATGAATATAACGCATAAACGAATTTATTTTCTAATACAAACTCTTAAATTTCACTTATTATCCGCTTCCCTACCCAAACTTGATCATCAAAATCCGTTTCGCATAGGGCCCCACGATGGTTAAGTCCAGCCCTGCTATTTAGAGACGGGTGAATATACATAGCAGGTTACTTGTTCTCTTTTCAAGACTTCTAGGTCACGATGGTTAAGTCCGGCGCTGGTATTCAGTGTTTGTAAAATGTTTTACATGTTTTGGATGTTCCTTCAGAGTTGAAGATAGTTTACTTCTTAGTCCAAACTTCCCGCAGGACGAAGGGGGATGCGAGAGGGCAGGGTTTGACAGTCCATTTGCAGCCATCCGTAGCGACGTGTGAATACCCACTTGTTCTACCCTCCTCCCTCTTGTTTTTTTGTGGGGTGACTATCCGCAGAAATAAGAGAGTGATCTTTCCTTTACTTCTTGCTCGTGCAAACTGTTGAGCGAAGAAGAGAAGTATATATATAGAGATTTATTGATTTTTTTTATTGATTCATGTGTTGTCATCAATCATAAGCATGTATGCGAAATTTGATGACGATTGGATTAGTAAAAGTGGTCGAAAAATCGATTCCAAAAATCTAAACAACGCCAACATCCAAGAAAGATGACAGAGCGAGTTTATAAAAGCGTTGTAAGAGCCTTAAAGGTCTACCTCAGGCTTTTTGTCCAATCTGAGGATGCTTGGTTTAGGTGGTTATGAAGTTAACTCAGACTATGTGGCTCAGTGGTCAATCCCTTGTTGAACTCACAAATGAAAGGCAGGTTCAAGTGGTTATTTCCTAGTTTCAGCTAGGACTGGTCTACTGCTGAAAGCTGCTCATACGTGTCTTTAAGACTGTTAAAGCCACAACAGGGCTTGCATTACTCAATCTAGAAAGATGCAAAGGTTAGTGCTGATAACACGAGTTCTCTGTGACTTGCAGAGATCTCTGGAATCATGATAATACATAGTTCAATACTTGAGCCAGAAACAGCTTAACATTTAAAAGTGCGAGGGATCGATGTCTTCATTTTTCTAATTATTTCCCCTGCCTACTAAAGCTAAATGAAGCATCGAAAAGCCTGTTCACGATGTGAAATGTAAAGGCAAAAAAAATGTCACTATTTCAACCAGCTAACATCTTATAACATAGTTATACCGCGGCTTTCTGTCCCGTGACATAATCCGACTGCCTGTAGCACAATCCTCCACCAGCCTCTTTTACACTTCACGACGCCCGTTAACTATTTGGCTCCAGCTCTAAACTTAATATATTCTACAATAAAGACTGCTAGCTCTGGAAAGGAAACTTTAGCTCCTGCGCTACTCGTTGGATGTGTGAATAGACAGCTAAGAATAGTATAAAACGCATCAGCTTTTGATTTCACGGTCACCTTTGGTCTGGTGAAGGCTTAAGGGTTGATATTGAATGTCTGGCCCAGAAAACAAATATCGTAACTACATTTTTGAATTTAAACAAAAATACCGATCTATTAGAACATGGATGCTGACTTCTGAGCCGGCGATACTTGGGACGTGTCTGGTCCAGATAACAAATAGCCTGAGTATATTTTTGAATCTAATAAAAAGGAATGCTATGTGAAATTATGGCTATTTACGTGAAACCATAGCTATTTACTTGAAACCATAGCTATTTACATGAAACCATAGCTATTTACTTGAAACCATAGCTATTTACGTGAAACCATGGCTATTTGGGTGAAACCATAGCTATTTACGTGAAACCATGGCTATTTACGTAAAAATATAGCTATTTGGGTGGTGTGAAAGGCTCTAGGGCAAATAACATAACAGTATCTTTTAAAAGCCACAAATCATGGTACTTATACTTAGTGATAGCTATTTTATAGGCTCCCTAATCAAGCATAATGGGACTGTGGCTGGTCGACCTTACTCCTAACCCTCCTCACCCCATCTCCCAGAACTGACTGAGATCTGCTGATACGATTCTGGTGTCTGATACTCTTTGCGCGTACAGCAGGTTTTTTTTTTGTTTTTGTTTTATCAGTTTCAATTCCGTCTCCCATCATTAAACAGGAATGCGATGGTCGATACGTCGCCACGGTAACGCAAACATCCGGACGACACATCAGCACGTGACTCAAGCTTTACCTGCTCAAAAATATAGCAGGACTGGTTCACGAGATCGACGAGTCCTCAATTTCTGTCTACGCATGCAAATTTTATTGGAAAAAGAATAGTTCCGACATCGAAGTGATTGATTTGTTTACGAGTCGATAAGAGAGGAATGTGGTGGCTGACTGGCCAATCGATCATGTATTAACTGTCTAATAGAAGGGTCTGTTGACAGGAAAACAAAAGAGCAACTTTTGACTAAATCTACCTTTGTATTGAATTGTTTTTAAGGCCGGAGACCAATAATGATACCTCTAGAAAGAAGTGTACAATACTTTTAGAAAGAATAATTCATTTAGAAAGAAGTATTCGATACTTAAAGAAAGAACTACATCTAGATATATTTAAATCCTTCTAGAAAGACATATTGGATCGTATCAAAAAGAATTGTACGATACTTTAGAAATCATTTTGGAAAGACGTATTCGATCCTGTTAGCATGTACTAGATCTAGATATATAAGGTTAATATCAATCTAGAGAGAGACAAAGAAGTGAACGATACTTCTATTAAGAATTATTCAATCCTTCTAGACCATTGTAGAGATATATTCGATCCTTCTAGACCATTGTAGAGATATATTCGATCCTTCTAGACCATTGTAGAGATATATTCGATCCTTCTAGACCACTGTAGAGATATATTCGATCCTTCTAGACCACTGTAGAGATATATTCGATCCTTCTAGACCACTGTAGAGATATATTCGATCCTTATTGGCAGAATTAAATCTAGCTATGTGATCCTTAGAGAGACACAGAGAGAAAGAGGGAGAGAGACAGACAGACAGACAGACAGAGACAGACACAGAGAGAGAGACAGAGAGAAAAAAAGAAAGAGACAGGGAGAGAGACAGAGAGATTCGATACTATTTAAGAAAATAAGTGCTAGAAAGATATGATAAAATAGCTCTAGAATCAAACTAGTTATGTAACGGATTCTTCTAGCAAAAATCTAGGTATATATTTATCTCGTCTAGAAAAAAAAAGCTAGCTATGTACATGATGAAATGACTAGATATGTATATATGATTTTGAATTAGAAAGAACTAGACAACTATATATGTATATAATTCTTTAAGAAAGAAATGTATTTTATCTGTAAGTTCTAACAATGTCTAATTCGAACCCCTAACCAAGGTCCTATTACACGACTACAGTACTCTTTGAGATTTATTTGTCATTAATTTTATATTGAGACTGACTTAACAAGCCGGATGTAGTAGGACTGAGCTGGTACATTATCATTGGGAGAAACAAAAAATATGAGTATTACATTTTTCAAAACCTGCTACATATTTGATTTCTAAAACAAAGATACTATGATGGCTCCACGAAATTACGAATGAAGACACAGACACGATGACAGTTCGGGAGGATGTGGTTTGTTGGAGTGGGAGGAAGTAGTTCTCATTTTTGTGTCCATTTACCCACAAGTAGACTTTATTTTCAAATGCTTTCACATATACATACCTAACTATACGTACCTAATAATACATACCTAACTGTACATACCTAACTATGCGTACCTAATAATACATACCTAACTGTACATACCTAACTATACGTACCTAATAATACATACCTAACTGTACATACCTAACTATACGTACCTAATAATACATACCTAACTGTACATACCTAACTATGCGTACCTAATAATACATACCTAACTGTACATACCTAACTATACGTACCTAATAATACATACCTAACTGTACATACCTAACTATACGTACCTAATAATACATACCTAACTGTACATACCTAACTATGCGTACCTAACTATACATACCTAACTGTACATACCTAACTATACGTACCTAATAATACATACCTAACTGTACATACCTAACTATGCGTACCTAACTGTACATACCTAACTATACATACCTAACTATACGTACCTAACTATACGTACCTAACTATACGTACCTAACTATACATACCTAACTGTACATACCTAACTATAAATACCTAACTGTACATACCTAACTATACATACCTAACTGTACATACCTAACTGTACGTACCTAACTATACGTACTTAACTATACGTACCTAACTTTACATACCTAACTATACATACTGTTATAAACCTGGTGGTGGCACAGATGGGTGTAGTGGTGTGAGTGTAGTTAGCCGACGCAAATCGCCCCAGGCCAGCGCTAGACGAGCGGTCAACCGTGACGAGTTACGACAGTCAGCCGAGTCGAACGTCAACAGGACAGTTCGAGAAGGATCGCCGTCGTGAACAGAACTCAGGAGCGTCACGAGGAATGTAGTCATGTGACGAAGCTAGCAACGTCGAGCGATGTTCCGTCCGGTTCTAGAAGGCCATTAGGGACCCTATATAAGAGCGGAGGTATCGCAGTCAAGACGGTTGAGATAAGGGGCTAAATACAGCACGGTTCACGACAGGGGTTCAGAACACGGTCGACTTCAGAACAGTTCAACGGTGAGGTTCTATGCGGAGCATTACGACGGTTCAGTGCGGAGTACTGTCAAATACAGTTGAGACAACTGGCGTCTTGATCTTGGTATGTGATCGAGTCCGACACAACGAGTCTAGTGTGTGAAGTCAGTCCTGAACTGTTGAACCCAGTGCAAGCCCGGAACGAGACGGAGAGGCCAGTGCAAGAGTTGATACGCGGAACGGTGTTATCGGAGAGATATTTGTACAGTGTACGTGTTGCCAATTGTACAGTATAAGTTGTTATTTATTCAACTATTAAAGTGTTACGTTACTTTGGAGCCCTGAGTTGTAAAGTTCTTTAAGTTGGTGGTGTATGGTGCAGTTTGCAGAGAGCCTGGATAGTGAGATTCGTAACAATGCCTAACTATATATACCTAACTATACATACCTAACTATATATACCTAACTATACGTACCTAACTATATATACCTAACTATACGTACCTAACTATATATACCTAACTATACGTACCTAACTATATATACCTAACTATACGTACCTAACTATATATACCTAACTATACGTACCTAACTATATATACCTAACTATACATACCTAACTATATATACCTAACTATACGTACCTAACTATATATACCTAACTATACGTACCTAACTATATATACCTAACTATACGTACCGAACTATTTAATTTGTTATATAAGTCATCATCGCAATTCTATTGAGTATTTGGGTGCACCGAGTCCCGCCACTCACATGTTTGGATGCGCTGTTCTGAGACTGTACTTAGACCATGGGCGTAGCAGAACCCCCCCCTCCCCGAAATTAAATTTCGGATCGGAATTTAGTGACTGATTTTTAGCTTTGATTTTGCTTTTTTAGGTGAGATTTTAATACTAAACCATCACTTGCCCCAGCGCAACCAAGGCCTACCAGGGGGGTTCGAGTTTAAAACCCACTACCAGGGGGGTTCGAGTTTAAAACCCCCTACCAGTGGTTTTTGCAGTTAAATCCCCCTCTTCTATAAAACAAAACCAAAAAAAAAAATGCAAACAACAATCCCCAAATTCCAAGAGCACAGTTAAGGAAGATTTTGATTTTAAAACCCCCTCCAAAATTTAGAATAAACCCCCTCTTCAATATAAAAAAAAGCAAATTACACACTCAAAATTCTACGAGCGTAGCTAAAGGGGTTTTGAGTTAACCCCCTCCCCCCTCTTCAGTAGGGTTTGAAGCTAAAAAATACCTCTTCAATATAAAAAAAAGCAAATAACGCACTCAAAATGTTATGAGCGTAGCTAAATGGGTTTTGACTCAGTTTTGAGTTTAAACCCCCCTTCAGCAAGGTTTGAAGGTAAAAATACCTCTTTAATAATACACAGTTAAGGAAGATTTTGATTTTAAAACCACTTCCAAAATTTACGATAAACCCCCTCTTCGATATAAAAAAAAAGCGAATTATACACTCTAAATGTTATGAGTGTAGCCAAAGGGGTTTTGAGTTTAAACTCCCTCCAGTGAAGTTTGAAGCTAAAAAATACCTTTTCAATATATAAAAAAAGCAAATTGCTCACTCTAAAATCTATGAGCGCAGTCAAAGGGGGTTTTGAATTTAACCCCCCCCCCCCGCCAGCGGGGTTAGACGCTAAAAAATATATCTTCAGTGTAAGAAAAAAAGCAATTACGCACTCAAAATGCGATGAGCGTTGCCAAAAGGGGTTTTGAGTTTAAACCCCCCTTCAGAGGGGTTTGATGCTAAAAAAATATCTCTTCAATATAAAAAAAAGCAAATTACACACTTAAATTATTTGAGCGTAGCCAATTCAATTGGGGGTTTTGAGTTTAAACCCCTCTCCTATAGATGGCTTTTTAAAAAGTTTAAAACCCCTCCAGGTGGTTTTGAGTTTAAGATCCCCCTACAGAGCTTTTGAGGTGGAAAACCTTTATCTTTAATATTATTCTAAAGCAAACTAGTTACTAAATTCTATGACCGTAGCTAAATGGGGTTTTGAATTTTTTTTTAAAAAAAGATGTTTTAGTTTAAAAACCCCAACAGATGATGAATTTGACGATAAAACTTCCCTTTTCGATATAAAATCTAAAGCAAACTACAGTCACTTAATTCCAAGAGCGTATTCAAGAGAGGTTACACATTTCTACCAGTGGCGGGGCTCCATTAATAAAGTGCAGTGAATAGTCATCTGCCGAAATTGAAAAACACTAAATGTGGCTCAACAAAGATGGCTAAGACAGGTTTTAGGAGTGAGTTAAAGAGATCGGGTCTAAATCAAGGAAATCCTATGCCGAACTGGGAGTCGACCCCCTAGTAAGATTGTGACAGAGCGTCGCATGAGGTTTGCGGGACATGTTCGCCGACAAAATGAATTATGCATAAGAAGAGTTGCGATGACATCCTAGTACAACTTGACGCCACTCGTTCATGGAGGTCCTCCGAGCAGGTGGGAAGAGGCTTCAGACATTACCAGTGACAGATTTTTGTGGAAACAGCTTGACTGCAAATGCGCCGAACGGCGCGGGAAGGTCTAAGTCAGTAAGAATAGCACATTAGGTTTTTGAAATAAAACTTTTTAATAGCAGGAAAATGCACTGTAGATACTTCAGAATATGCATTTTGTTGGCTTTCAATACCAGAAATAGTGCTTGGCGGCGGGGCCCCGCCCCGCGCTGTGGAGCTACTAGCGCTCCCCCAGACCCCCTTGCTAGTAATGGCGGGGAATCTAAATTTTCCACTAACTCCAGGAAGAACCTATTCTAGGGCACAAAAAACGTCTTCCGAAAGAATGAAGGGTCAGAATGTAATAAAGATTATGTACACGCACACACATACATACATATATTTTTTTTTTTTTGCGGTGGGGGGGGGGGAAATCCACCCCGAAAAAAAATCCTGGCTACGCCCATGACTGAGGCTGTACCGAGACTGTACTGAGACTAAGACTGTACTGAGACTGTACTGATGTACTGAGACTGTACTGAGACTGAGACTGTACTGAGACTGTACTGAGACTGAGACTGTACTGAGACTGTACTGATGTATTGAGACTGTACAGAGACTGTACTGATGTACCGAGACTACTGAGACTGAGACTGTACTGAGACTGTACTGATGTACTGAGACTGTACTGATATACCGAGACTGTACTGAGACTGTACTGATGTACCGAGACTGTACTGAGACTGAGACTGTACTGAGACTGTACTGATGTACTGAGACTGTACTGATGTACTGAGACTGTACTGAGACTGTACTGAGACTGAGACTGTACTGATGTACCGAGACTGTACTGAGACTGAGACTGTACTGAGACTGTACTGATGTACTGAGACTGTACTGATGTACTGAGACTGTACTGATGTACCGAGACTGTACTGATGTACCGAGACTGTACTGAGACTGAGACTGTACTGAGACTGTACTGATGTACTGAGACTGTACTGAGACTGAGACTGTACTGAGACTGTACTGATGTACTGAGACTGTACTGATGTACCGAGACTGTACTGAGACTGAGACTGTACTGAGACTGTACTGATGTACTGAGACTGTACTGAGACTGTACTGATGTACCGAGACTGTACTGAGACTGAGACTGTACTGAGACTGTACTGATGTACTGAGACTGTACTGAGACATATTGACATGACGTTGGCAATTCAAAAATGTCAATAAGTCACGTAGTAACAAACTATGCCTGCTTCCATGGTTTAAAGTTTAAATCCTTGGCAATATCACATAGTCTTAAATCACGTGATATTTGGTTCGGTAATGTAATCACCAACAATAATTTCGCAGTTTAGAACGGGACACTGCCCAATAGGTGCTACTTTGCAAAGTTCCGTCCAAATTTCCATGCCCGTTGCCGACATTGTCAGTGGAGAAAGTGGTGCTTCTCTTGCATGAGTGTCTGCAGAGTTGCGGGAGGACGTACCCACAGAGCCGCTTGACCCGTTTGGGAGACACTACGCTGAAAGCAGACTTTCTAGCCAGGGCACTACGGGAGGAATAGTCCTTCCTGTTCTGTTGCCAATTAGAGTTCGTCTTAGGCATAGACTATATATATGTGCGCACCACGCCTATATTATTCAATTAAATAAGTCCCGTACACCGAGGCGTCATTGGTTGCAGGGTAGTGTTAGTAGAACGACTTCCGGTGAATTAGTTTACTATATAAAGAAACCATCACTAAAGATAAACACTACGTTCAAAATATTTCTTAATCATAATTTTGGTTACAGTGCTATAGGCATAGCCTTCAGTGAAGTCCAGTAGGGCGTCGGCGCCGTAGGCGCCATTATCCCGTTGATGGTTAGAAAGGCTTTTATCCAGCCACCAGGCCTGGACATGGGGCTCTTCACCCCTGTCCTGTCTGAGAGCACCCAACGGTAGGCGGCCATATCGGTTGACTGGGCAAAACCGGGCCGCGCCGTGTACACAGCGCACCGTCCCCGGGTCCACTCGCTACAAGTGGCCGAGAACAGTGCTGTCTGCGGGGAGCTTGTCTCATATTCCTATACTGTAACCGCCACTATTCCGTGCAGGGACCGCCACTCCAGCTAACGGGACACTGATGACGGCCCCCATGTGGAACGGCGTGGCGGACTTTTTGGACTGGGTTCCGGGCGTTCTTTACATCCCAACCCCGAGTGAGAGAAAAAAAAACAAAAGCTCACCCAGGGAAGCCCGGCCGGGCCTGGTTCGCTAACTCGTACTTAGCCTATCTAGTCTCCACCCACTAGACGTTTCCGCCGGAAGGCCACGCTGAGGCGACGGGTAGCCAGATTTTTATAACAACAAAATCTGATTCTCCAACTTAAAAAAATAGCATTTACACAGATAGTGTTCTAACTAGTTTATATATATATATATATATATATATATATATATACTTAATAACCAATTAAGCACTTTTTTTTCAAAAACAAATTATAATAGTGTGTATGGTCGTATATAGCCATAGGTCACTAAGTCTGGGTCAAAGTTGACATGTTTACTACGTGTACAATTACATTTTATTGAAGTAGGAACAATGATTCTAGAATTCTATTAGGTGAAGACAAATTTGGAACAATCATTTTTTTTATGGCTTTTAGAATAATTGGATGTTATTTAGGATTTAATTAGTTAAAAAAATTAATAACTTGCAGAGCTAAAAGTTTATGCATATTTTTCACTTAGTCCTAAATACATGATTGGTTTTAATTTTTAATGACTGATTCTCCATTAATATATTTTAAAAAAATGCATACTGCATGCTATCTTAAAAAAACTATATACAAATCTTTAAAAATAGGTATAGAATCTAGATGTAAATAAAAGTTAGCAATGATATGAATGTATAGGCCATGGGACTCACTATTGTTTTTTTTAGACTGACTCACTCACAGACTTAACTTCTATTACCCATTATATAGGCTACCTAGGTAATAAATGACACTCTCAAAACTGTATTGACTCTTTCATTAATCGCTTAGTTAACTCATATTATTAGTATACAATGTAAAAAGAAATTGTCAAATGTGATGAAAAGAGAAATATATTATCCAAGCTGGCAGCATCATTGAAACATCGTGAATGTCGTAAAATAAGTTTATACCAGAAGAACCACATCTCACATTTTGGAGCTGAACGAAACTAATGCTTAGTTACCCTTAGTGTTGGCAGTCCTGTATATATATAGTCTATGGTCTTAGGTAATGTAATCACGTGATACTTAGTTCTGAAATGTAGTCGCGTGATATTTTGTTCTATGAAATCACGGGATATTTCGGTCTATGAAATCACGCGGTATTTAGTTTTAATAATGAAATCACGTGACATTTAGTTTTTAATGAAACCACGTGATATTAGACTTCGCTATCAAATGACACGATATTTAGTTTACCAATGAAATCACGTAATTTTTAGTTTATTATAAAAGTCAAGTAAAATTAGTTCTGTAAGGCAATCACGTGATATTATGAAATCACGTGGTAATGTGATCACATAACACTCAGTTTAACTATAGAATTACTTGGTATTTAGTTCTGTAATTAAATAAGCTCAGTTACACTGCATTTTGTGGTAAATAATTTTATGTTTTCAAATCCCAAGGGACAAGGTGGTATGTTAGTAAAGCAGAGATCTCCAGTTTAAATACCAGTTAAAGTAATTTCATTATGATATTAAATTGTTCCCACATCAAGCCCTTAACGGAATCAAGCCAGCTGGTCATTGTTCTACCAGGATGACACAAGGCACCCTTGACCTCTTGGTCTCACAACTGGCATACTTCAATTCACGGGCCAGATCGTCTGCTACGTCTCAAACGATGACGTAGTCTCAGGATCGAATTTAGTCTTGATTAGGCCCTTAGCTATGTGAGATACGGGGCCTTTTGTAATCCTCATAAGGTATCATTACCGCTTCTCTTTCTTTCAAAATGATAAAACAGATGACTGGAACCATTATTCGAGGGGCCGCAAAGCAACCTTAAGTTTTATTTAGGTAAATCTAGTCATTTTAAAGGCATTGATGTAGGTAAGAGGAAATGAATGAGACTCGTCTGTTTGGGACGAAGCAAGTTATTAGAGGGTCAACTTATACATGTGTTTTCTGAAACAGGAAAAGCAACTCCAGGAAACGTTTTGTATCCACTCCAAAGAAAGTCTCAGTTCTTAAAGTGACTTATAAAGAGAAAAGAGCTGCGTAGTTAAAAGTATCGGTCTAACAATGCAACGTAAACAATGGGTCGATGTGTGTAGATCTTCATTTGTGTGTGGTTGAGTGTCTAAACGTGTTAGTTTGAGTGTGTGAATACGTATGTGTGTGTGTGTGTCGCGCACATTGTCTTGAGCTGCCTTCTAATAACGTCTGCGTTTACGTAACCTTTTAGAGTTCAGTCTCCACCCACATCTTGCAGTTGGAACAAGTTTTACCGGCACACCAGATGTCATTGCTACTCAATGTAGCGGTCATAGTTGTGCGGGCTTTTTGTCTTTTTTTCTTCTCAAAATCTGTTTCCTTCTCTCTATATATGTATACCTCAATATCTCAAACACACATGTACACACAACGTATAGATATACAGAGAGAGAGAGAGAGAGAGAGAGAGAGTTAAATTACTGAATTTTGTTTTGCACATTTCGGATGCTCCTTCAGGTTTGAAGATAATTACATCCTAGCCCAAAGTTCACACAGGTCAGCGGAGGTGACGGCGGGCAGGGTTCGAACCCGGTATAATCGTCACCGTTGAACGACAGGCCAGAGCACAAAGCACACGACCAGTCAGTCAGAGAGAGAGTAAATATGATCCATTTCATCTTTCGGACTTTCTTATGCATGAGCATAAGATGTAGATGTACGACTCATCTGTTCACGAGGGTAACATGTTGTAGATGTACGGCTCATCTGTTCACGAGGGTAACATGTTGTAGATGTACGGCTCGTCTGTTCACGAGGGTAACATGTTGTAGATGTACGGCTCATCTGTTCACGAGGGTAACATGTTGTAGATGTACGGCTCATCTGTTCACGAGGGTAACATGTTGTAGATGTACGGCTCATCTGTTCACGAGGGTAACATGTTGTAGATGTACGGCTCATCTGTTCACGAGGGTAACATGTTGTAGATGGACGGCTCATCTGTTCACGAGGGTAACATGTTGTAGATGTACGGCTCATCTGTTCACGAGGGTAACATGTTGTAGATGTACGGCTCATCTGTTCACGAGGGTAACATGTTGTAGATGTACGGCTCATCTGTTCACGAGGGTAACATGTTGTAGATGTACGGCTCATCTGTTCACGAGGGTAACATGTTGTAGATGTACGGCTCATCTGTTCACGAGGGTAACATGTTGTAGATGTACGGCTCATCTGTTCACGAGGGTAACATGTTGTAGATGTACGGCTCATCTGTTCACGAGGGTAACATGTTGTAGATGTACTGCTCATCTGTTCACGATGGCGTCATGTTCAACATCTTAAAAATCCCTAAACTAAAAATCCGTATAAGCTCTGACCTTTGAACCCGAGACAGATCGGTTATAAAGCCAAACGCTTTATTCTTCGGACACCTTTGTTCTTTAGTCGTTGCTCTTTCGATCTCGTTTTATATTTCCCTCTTCCTTTCCAGGTCGTCTTAATACATGTGCACATGTTTATATATGTTTGTATATGTTTATATATGTTTGTATATGTTTGTATATGTTTGTACATGTTTGTATATGTTTGTATATGTTTGTAAATGTTTGTATATGTTTGTAAATGTTTGTACATGTTTGTTTATATATGTTTGTACATGTTTATATATGTTTGTACATGTTTGTATATGTTTGTACATGTTTATGTTTGTATATGTTTGTACATGTTTATATATGTTTGTACATGTTTATATATGTTTGTACATGTTTGTATATGTTTATATATGTTTGTATATGTTTGTACATGTTTGTACATGTTTGTACATGTTTGTATATGTTTGTAAATGTTTGTATATGTTTGTACATGTTTGTAACCTACAAAGTCTTGGGTCTTTTTCTTTTACCTTCTTGTCACTTATAAACTTTGACTTTCTACAGAGATACTCATCCCTCCTAGAAACCTCTTTCCACTCTTGCTCTCTCTCTCTCTCTCTCTCTCTCTTCACTGTCTCTTCGTGTCTTCCTCACCCACGTATAGGTTTCTCGGGCTACCAGCAGGTATAGATGCCACGTTCGTGTGGAGACATGATCGATGCTAGACCAGAATAGGCGTGTAACATTACGGGTAGATAGTTCCAGGTACTGTGTTCTTGAGGCGAGATCAATACTCCCAAATCAATGGCATCCTAATAGTGGAAACTGGGGTTTTACTTCAAACATCACTTCACATCGCCGGCCTATTCAAATAGAATGATCTCAAACAAGGCATGTTTAAGTCGTGATACGAACTTCGAGGAATTCCCTTTTTTTACGCATTCCAATTACAGGACTACACAATTGATCAAGAGTTTTATTTCCAAAGTTTTGATCTCTGCCAAGAGAATCGATTAGCTACAATCTAAATGTTTGATCAAGGAATGATTTAGCAAAGGTTTTTTTTCCCCAGCTTATTTCATGTTAGGAGCTTTCAACATCAGGTCTTGCATTTGTAAATGATCATTGATCAATTTGTATTTGGTCAAAACACTTTATACATTTTATCTTAGGCCAAGACAATTAGTCTTAATTTCATCATTTCAACTTTAGCCGAGACCAAAAACCTTCTATTTCTACAAAGCTTCTATTAACTCACTCCGTCTGTCTGTCTGTCCGTCTGTCTGGTACAAATTTCGTACACATTTAATCTCTCACTTGCCATTTTCGGGTCAAATTGATATTTTGCACAAGGCGATGACAATACACGAATCAATAAAAAATTTTAAAAAAAATCACTATCCTGATAAATCAATTAGTAGTAATTAATTAATATAGAAAAGGGAGTTAAGCCTTGCTATATCAAGAGGTATAGCGGTGATAAGCTTTATTTTTTTTTTTTATTATTATTATTTTTTTTCTTATTTCCTCGCTAGCCTATGCATTCTTTGACTTGTGCACAAAAAGGTAAGGGTTAGGTTAAGTTAATGCTAACATTTTGAAACACAAACACATTGACTTGATAAGCTCTCAAAACCAGAAGACCGAAATAGACAAACTTGAAATAAGAATGAATTGCACAAGGTTGCTCTTTACACCCACCGAAGGTCTTGTGATCCTATGAGTGGAAAAGGGGCAGTAACTGTTGGGAAGGACGGATATCAGCAGCTACATTGCCGTGGTGCGTGGTGTCAGCATCTACCTCCATCATATCGAACCAGAAGTGATAACTAAAATAGTGGGTGGGGCAGGCTGTGCGTCAAGAGTAGAGTATTTACTAGCAGCGTGTCAAAATATTGGCAGGTCAAATAAATATATCTTACAAATCGGATGTGTGTGTGTGTCTAGGTAGACGTGCAACATAGTTGTTATTGTGAAACTCCCTGTGCATTGATTATCTCGTTGTTTTTAGGTTTTATAGTCCACATATTAAAGACTGTAGAGGAAATATTTTTTTCCTTAATTGGGCTTACTATATTCACGTGTTAAAATATCATCTTTTTTAGCGGCCCCAGTAAGGTGAAAAGCCGCTATTAGGTTTGTGCAAATGTCCGTCTGTCCCACTCAGATCTTGAAAACTAGAAGAGATATCAAAAATATTATTTCACCATGCGATACGGCTTGAAAAGTTTAGGTGCAACGGCTACTTTTGTTTTTCTAAAAGCAAACCGTTTAATTTATAAAATTAATTCTACAAGCGTTTTTTTAAATAAAAATACAACAATTCTAAAACAATTACGTAAATGTAAGGGAGGCATATGTTACAATATGTTAACAAAGGATGACAATTTTTTGTGTTTTTTCAGTATCACTATGTCAGATACGTACGTATATAAAATGTACAAGATATGTTGACAACTATTATAAATATTAGTTATAGATTTTTGTTCTGGTCAACTAGAAGTAAAATTAAAAGAAAACATTTCTGTTCGTTTATAAAGGCTAAGAATGCACTTTGTATGTAAATATCACGCACATTTTTTAAAATGGACTTTATATGCAGCGACTTTCGTGCAGTAGGGCCCCCATTAGGATAAAAGCTACTTATTATTGTTCGTTTTATTTGTTGGTCGGTCTGTCCATCACGTTTATATATTAAAAAAAAAAAAAAATAAACTCTATTGAAAATCTGATTTAACCTTCAATGTTCCTTCCGAAAACTGCAATAATTTTAAGTATCTATAAAAGATTGTTCCGGATGTTTTTGTGAAAAACAAACAATGCCAACGAATGTTTGTTTGCTCTTCTAACTTTTATTACATGTAATTTACTTCCTATGAACTAGGAAGAACTAGTTTAATGTAACCAAACGCAATATGTATTGACTGAATCGCTAATTGCTTTATGTGTAATATATTTGTGATGTATTTTCGAATCTTAACTAACTCCAGCATGACCTTGGCATGCACCAATAAGAACACATCAACAGTTGTAATAGATCCTCTTATTGTTCCCCTGTGTTCCATTACTTGTTCCCCTGGCCTTATAAACAGAGCCGTGAAATAAGTTCTTACACCAACGTGGGAAAATGTTTACATCTCAAACGTAATAAGTTTACTGGTGGTAATAAAGTAAACATTCAAAGGAACTGGTGACTTCCCTTTAGGCTGGTGTTTACTGGTGGTAATAAAGTAAACATTCAAAGGAACTGGTGACTTCCCTTTAGGCTGGTGTTTACTGGTAGTAATAAAGTAAACATTCAAAGGAACTGGTGACTTCCCTTTAGGCTGGTGTTTACTGGTGGTAATAAAGTAAACATTCAAAGGAACTGGTGACTTCCCTTTAGGCTGGTGTTTACTGGTGGTAATAAAGTAAACATTCAAAGGAACTGGTGACTTCCCTTTAGGATGGTGTTTACTGGTGGTAATAAAGTAAACATTCAAAGGAACTGGTGACTTCCCTTTAGGCTGGTGGAATGGAAATAAAAACGTCTGGAAATAAGTATACGTAAGTGACGTGAGTATGGCATAGAAGGTAGAGCAGACATTACAATAGCTACAAAATAGAGGTCAAGGTCAATTAATTACTAACTATATTTCGATATACCTGTTTTGACTAACAAGACGGCGGATTTTAATGGATCTATTCTTTTGAATGGCCAAAAAGGAAAAGTTCGTTATCGCCATTGACATCAACATTTTACTCACATTATCAAAGTACGATGAACATTGAAAAAGACTAAAACATGAAAACTAAATGTGGAGATGAAGAGATGAAGGAAGTTTCCTAGAACAACAGGCCCTGTGGTTAGATCAGCCGAGGGGATACGTTGACTACAGACTTCACAGACATTTCGAAACTCTAAGCATTTCTAAGAAGAAACTTGTTACCTGACAGAGGGCAATACTGCTGCAGTCCAGCCACAATACTATAAATACAATTTCCCACTTCGCAGCAGACACTTTTAAAGAAACTTCGGTGAATTTTGTTGCCCTCTAACAGAACGCAACCCAGGCAGTGCCAGAGAATCAAAATTAGTACTGCTGCAGAGCTGCCACATCACCAGAAAATTCCTCAGTCGACACTGATAAAGGGACTACAATGAATTGTGTTTCTCTTTAACGAAACTCGACTCTGGCAGTGCCAGAGAATGACTACTCGTTTGTTTCTAACATAAAAATAATCGTATTTTAATATGTAGCCAAACAACAGACAAAAGTGTTTCATTGAGACATTGCCAGTCAAATCTCACAAATAGATGTTCGCTTATAAAAACAAGCGTCAGAAACAAAAGTTTACACTTTCATCAATGTGCCTGGTCCAAGCCGTGGGCAGTCAGGGCCCTCGCTTCAGTGTGGTTTATATCACATTTCATTACGGACGTATTAAGACAGAAAGATCCACATCTTATTTTCTGCGCCTTATAAAGGTCGGAAAAGCGTTAACCGAAGCAATAACTCGTTACAACAATATTTTGTTATACCTAAACTTGTGGTTTCTTTTTCTGTAGATGTAAAAAGTGTAAAGATCTAGAACCGACGAAATGTAGTCATCGTGAACTGACAAGGTTGTCTTGACCCCCAGGTTGCAGTAGAAACCCAACGGACACGCCCAGTCGTCCGTGGCCTAATTCCAGACAAAAATAACCCCAGACATCTCATCACTGCTCCGTTTTCTACAAAAGAGGCTAAACAAAAGAATGACTAATTGCTGTGCAACTGACTGCAAACGCTCTGTTCATACCTGTGTGGAAAGAATAGATTAGCGTCCTCGCTGAGATGAAGTCTTCTCTTTTGTCATTTTTAATTGGATACATTCAATAGTTCTCACTGCTGATCCATCTTCATTGTAAAACGTAAACCAATCCTTTTTTTAAGTTTGTTGTTTTTAACTGTTCAATAAGTCTCATAAAAGTCATAATAGCAATGGACACAGTTCTGTGTATGTACACATTGCTTAGAGCCTACCTTCACACGTATTTTGACCTTCCTGAACTCTGAGTCAAAGGGAGGAGCATTCATACAGGTCCAGAGTTATAAAACTTGGAAGAAAAAAAGTGACCTTGGCCTATGTGTGCAAGCTAAACAGAACAAAAATAAAAAGCCAATTATTCTCAGAGCATGTGCTCTGTTTATTCGTTATTCCATTATGAGTTATGAACTAAGTATGTAAACATCCCTGGGGTGTGCCTGTACTAGTTGAATTATGTAGGTGAACGTAAAGCATAGAGGCTTTCCTACTATTTTCTAAATAACAAATTAGTATAACAGCTACATCACATGAAATAATGTACTACGAGATGAACCATAGTTGTTACGACAGAAAGAGGCCAACACACACACACACGTAACAGCTACAAAGGGCTCAAAACAAACAATCTCTTGTCTTGAGGGAAAGGAACTAGGCGATCTAGATACCAATGATAAACGTTGGCTTATTCTAATTCTAAGTACCAATTAATGACATAAACATCCTCAAACATTGAGCCTGAGACTGGCACCCCCATACAGAGGCGTAGTGAGAAGAGGGCAAGGGAGACAAGATGCCTCACGCAACCTATAGTTCAATGTGGTGTTCATTGAAATAGGGGGTGGGGCGCCTTGCCCAGGGCGCACGTTTCGCCCAATACGCCTCTGCTACTATATAATTGTTTTTGTTCATCAAGTTATTTACCACATACTCTATGAAAGCTTCTTGCCTATTCTAATGTCCTACAACATAATAGGTAAGGAATCGATTCACTTTTCTGTAATCGATTAAGATCTCTTGCATAGTATTTCTCGGGCCTAACGTTCGAAGATTTGCATACATGGAACCGAAGCCATAAACAACAAACTATTAAATACGGAAGTACATGTATTGACAAGCAAAGTACAATGTATTTTAGTAAACCAAAAAAATATTTTTTGTGAATTTGTTTTATTACTTATAACGCAACAGTGATATTCCAATAGGGCACCCTTATCTACTATAGAAAGTAAATGTGAGGCGTATGTATGTATATATGTCCCCGTATGGAATCAAAACCGTTTCACCGATCTTGATAAAACTTGGCAGAAATGTTCCTTGGGTACTAACTTAGACCGTAGTGTATGTATTGTAGCCCTAAAATGAACTTAAACTTAGCTAATGATCCTTTCAAGTTTTTCTCTTTTTCTACGAAAATAAAATTAGTTTTGCGAAAGAAGCAATAGATGAATAGGATATAAAGTACAATTAAAACGGGTTTACCCGATTTGTTAAATGAATGGTATTATAAGTAAGTCAGGACGTTCTGAATTCGCAGATATATGGAAGGAATTTATGTAAAAATGCTTTTGAAACACAAATTTGAAGCCTAATTTTATTAAATAATGAAATCAATAGACTATATTTTGAATTTTCCTGTGTCAAAGTAAAAAACTATATGTGCAAAGTGTAGTTATTAAAATTAGATCTAGATCTAAATCCTTTCGATCTTTTCTCATGTCAACATTGTAAACCAAACCTAGATCCATATAATAATCTAGCTTTAATAGAGTCGGTCAACTTTTTTTTTTGAGGGTCGTAACATACATCTAAATCCAATCCACTAGATTAGTAAACACAAACTAAGACCCGCAGGCCGCGGGTAATGTCCGGCTAGTTTATATATTAACTCTACAATCTATCCCAATCTTCCTCTTTTGATCTCCTTACATTATTCTTAAGCTTTCATTATATCACTACCATATTTCTTCATATTGATTTCTCTGCTTTCTCTCTTACTGAATTTTTTCCCTTCTAAATGTAAAGCAAATCTACAAATTTAAAGTGTAAACAAGGAGAAGATAAATGTGATTAGCTTCCAGTGTGAACAATCACAATAACTTTCTAAGTGTTTTTCTCCTATTATACTGTACAAAAGAAATCTATATTATTTGCTTTTTAATTTGAATAGATCAAGTTTTAAGTATTTTAAAATAACAAGCACCGGTACGCTAAGTTAACTAAACTGACTGTATTTATGCATT
Source organism: Biomphalaria sudanica (assembly GCA_036873155.1). Classification (NCBI taxonomy): domain Eukaryota; kingdom Metazoa; phylum Mollusca; class Gastropoda; family Planorbidae; genus Biomphalaria; species Biomphalaria sudanica. The sequence goes on along the minus strand of JAZGLO010003815.1, from coordinate 258,974 downwards.
TCTTTTAATCCTAACAAAAGCTTGTTATTGTTTCTTATTCTAATGTGCTGCCAACTATGTCATGTTGTAGGCGATGACTCTAATGAAATGAAAAAAAAAAAGAAACTACAAAACTGGCGTACACCATATTGCATATTGCAACTTTGCCAACTCATAATTTTGGTCACTAGACTAAACATTTCTAGGCTAGCTAGAAAAAGACACTTTTTGTGAGCACTTCTTGGTGATACAAAATATATACATTTTTTTTTCAAATATATGGACTCAGTCATAAGAACTGCGTCAATCAGTTCAATGTTATAATCTTTCCTATATTTAAGATCTTTTTGTATCCCCGAAACCAAGGTAGGCATACATCTATACTCCTATGATTTCTAGTATTAGAGTATTACTCAATTCTATTTCAGCATTAAAATAAGTGCTCATACGAATGAATGTTTGGATATGAATTTCTTCAATGTCTTAGCTTTTCTTTGGTTACAGATTTTTTTTTTTTTTTTTTTTTAATTTTAAACAAATAGAGATAACACTAATTAGGTGAAATTAGGTGCTATTGTTTTTAGCGGTATAAAGACGAATAGAAATAATTAGCTGAGACTCGGCTTTGAAAACGACGGTATTGTGTATTCATGAATGTCATTACCAACGTGACTCAGCTGTTCAGCAATGTCCCAGCTAAGGGCCTGATGTAAGTCCTCTCTTGATGTTGCCCACTGACCACGCAGCTCGTTTTGAAGTGCTACGTGACTCTCACAATTTGCTCCGTTGTTTGACTTGGCACTCACACTGTAAGACGTGGTGCATCCACGTGACTAAAGTTCATCCATTGCCATCTGAACTTTACCTTCGCCTCCATGCTAAAACATGTTACTTTGATGTGCAGCTCAACATTATATATATATATATGTGTGTGTGTTTATGTGTGTGTGTGTAAGCGCATGTATTCGTATATGTTGTTGGTCGTCTATTCTTAAGTCTTTTCTCCATACAGAAGATCTCTCTAGGCCACACATATATATGTGTTTGTAGAATTGGAAGCATTTAGCTGGAGGTAGCCAAGAAAATATGTACACTTCTTCACATTTTCTATTTTAAATATTTTGATATCTATTCATCTATTATTCATCTATCTATTCATCTATCTATTTATCTATCTATTCATCTATCTATTCATGTATCTATTCATCTATCTATTCATCTATCTATTCATCTATCTATTTATCTATCTATTTATCTATCTATTCATCTATCTATTCATCTATCTATTCATCTATTCTGACTATCTTTATCTCTTTCATGAACAGAGTGTGTAAGCATAGTGTTTACCTAATTTATGAACAAGAACTTGCACAACCATGCATAATGTTTTTAAAGACAAAAATATTATATTTCAATATTGTTAGTAAATAATTTTAGGAAAAAAAATGTGTTAATTAAAAATAATTGTAATAAACAGATCTCCACTAACCCGAACCATGACTCATTTCTATTTTATTTTTATTAAGTAAATACAAAATACCTCATAGTTAATCCGGCCGATATTTCATCCATTGTAAAAAGCTTGAATAGATTTAATTTTTTTTTTGAGAGAGAAAAGAGGAGGTAGAAAAGCTCAATGTTTAGAAGACGCAGTGATTGAGACGCAGACTTAAGTTCTCTTGGAAGTAACTCATAACAAGTTCTTAGAGCGGGGTAACCGTGCTCAGCCAGCGCAGTGTTAAGACATGCCCACTTCGCTTTTGTCTGAACTCGACGAAGGGAAATCACTCACAGATGAATACTGCTCCGGTACAAGGATACATGCAGAAATGAGAACCTAATTATTGACTGAGGACACCCCCTCTCAGGTAGAACTTTATCCTGTCTCAGGTAGAACATTACTTAGGACAGAAATGTATTCAGTTTCTCTGAAAACTGAGAGGCAAAGCCAATGAAAAACAAAACATTCTCAAAAGTCTAGAAAATATCTTTTTCACAGTAGAATCGCAGACTTTTTTTAAGATGCAGAAATCTATGATGAGAGAGAGACATTATAGTGGTTAACATTAACAATAATTGAATGTCGTTCAATTCTTAATTATGTTCGTGCCAATTGTTTTAAATCTTATCTTATCTTCTTATCTTATATAATACAGACGTTACTTCAAAAAAGAAGATGATTACGTCCTACGCGTCATGCATTTAGTCATGCATATTAACCAATGACTTAAATTCTGCCAAGTCACTGGTTTTTCTGGCTAGCTCAGGCAACCCATTCCATGCTCTAATAGCACTAGGGAAGAAGGAGTATTTGTACAAATTCCACTGGGAATGCCTTTCGAAACAAATATATTTATTTTTGTTTTGCGTGTTGTTTGTTTCTTTGTTTTTCCAAATATGCTTTTAAAAAAACGTGTTGTTTTTTTTTAAAAAAGGTGTTGGGGGGGGGGGAGGCGCTAGCAAATCTGGGAGTTATTAGAAACATGCATTACAGAACCCTAGTTTCCATTGTATCTCCAGAGTTATCCTCCTCTTGCTGCAAGTTTGATCTAAAACCTGCGGGGCTGTTTGGCAGACAACTCACATTTTTTGAGCTAACTCAAGTTTACATACGATATAAACATTTATAGCCCGAGTGTCCAATCAAAAGCAGTTTGTTTCTATCGTTGTAAACCAATCGTTTCGCACGTTGTCTAACAGAAGCTAATGTAATGACCTAATTGGCAATGTTCCATTCTTTGGTAGATTTTATTATCAACTGTTTTTCTCTCTCTTTTGTCCAGCAGTTGTGTGTAACCCACTCAGTGTATTTCATGTGAACATGACAAGTATTCTGTTTTCTTTAGATTGTAAAGGGAAGATTTTAACGATTTGAATTTCACTCTGAGCCCCGAATGTACACTCTTCAATTTGAAGATATGATTTTTAAGCCATATTTAGGTACCTAGAATAATATATATAGGTCTATGGAACACAAAATGAGTTAGTGCTGAGGTTATCAGCTGAGCCTGCAAAGACAAAGTGTATAAGTTTTAGTCTAAATGTCGACTAAAAAAATATTTGAATATAAAGAAAACTCAAAGTTTGCTGAAAATGTAGAAAATCCTTTGAGACCTTATCACGATTATCTGAAATGTTAAAAGTGTGTATGACTCACTGAGAATGAGGATGTCTTGTGAACTCAAGGAAGCCATTGGGTCCAGAAGTAAAAATGTCCAGTTTTTACCGTAATTTGAACACAACTACCTCCTCCCAATCATATAGAAAGCCAGCAATTTTCCACTGGTACACCAAACCCACAGTTAGCCTTTACTTTTTACTCTAATCAAACCCACAGTTAGTCTTTACTTTGTACTCTAATCAAACCCACAGTTAGCCTTCACTTTGTACTCTTTTTTAATCAGAACAACAGTTAGCCTTTACTTTGTACTCTAATCTCTCGGCTGAAATATTTTTAAAACGTTTTATTCAGTGATCAGGATAGTCAATCCTGATAAAAAAAAACGGGAACTGGTGACCGTTAGGTCCCTTTTGGGACAAAGTGACACAACCTGGCCTGAAACCTACGACGCTTCTAGTCCCAAACTGTATTGGCTATTTCCTATTCCTTTGGACACATCAGCTGCGTGGAAAGGGGGGAACTACTGTGTTGGCGACATCGTTCCGACCATAAATAATGCTCAGGATTTCATCTCGATTATTACCCATACACTATAGACCACAGAAGAAAATCGCTGTTAACGAAAAAGGTCTGGATCCTTTGTATGACTACTGGGAGACGAAACCACAGAGTGACTCCAAGATCGAATAAAGGAAAATCAATCAAGAACAAAAATTCGTTAGATCTATTAATATTAAGCTTGAAGAAGGCATAGGCCTAAACAGAAATCCTGCCCAGGACCTTCACTTACTAAAATCCGGTACTTTTATAAATATCCTAAACTAGTCGACCGGCGGCGTAGCATACTCCGCTATTTTGCAGGGCCAACCTTAGGCCACTGCAACCTATGCAACCGCAGTGGGCCCAGCACTTTTATAGGACCCGCGCTAATTTTAGGTGTATAAATTATTAAATTAAACCATTTATAACTTATAACAGATTTCTCGCGGCCTCCTGTCGATTGAACAGGAGGTCCTGGAAATCTCCTGAAATTGCAAAATATACGAAAAAGTCCTGAAAATATCCGGAAATTATTAAAATCTTTCAAAAACTCATATAAATCTCCTGAAATATACAGACGAAAATTGCTCTTTTTTTTCACTCTTAAATTACCTAGGATAACTCCCTCCGTCCGAGTTGCAAAAATAAAAGAGTGATCTTTCCATTGTGTCCAAACTCTTGAGCGTGCTCTGTCGATAGTTACTACAGAGTAGATTACTTCCCACCCATTTGTTTTAACGTGAGGTAGAAAAAAAAAAGAGTGATATTGCAACGTCCTGCCCTCCCCCCCCCCTGCTATTTTGCGACTACGTGTTCTCCCCCCCCCCTCTTGTTTTTTCGTGGACTATCCGCAGAGTGATCTTTCCTTTACTCCTTACTACTCGTTTAAATTGTTGAGGGAAGAAGAGAATTATATATATTTATTTCCTTACTACTCGTTTAAACTGTTGAGGGAAGAAGAGAATTATATATATATATATATATATATATATATATGTTGGGCGCCACTTGTTACGTCTTCATATTAGATAAGACTCTTTAGACATGGAAACGACAAATCACCGTTTATAAATACTTTAATCTTTATTAACACTGAAAACACTTTCTTGTTCATATTCCTCCATTTTGGTTCTCCTTTCACTTTATATATATATTAAGGGTTCAAACCTCCCCCCAATGAAATGAAATCCAGGGGGGGACGGAATTTATTGACTGATTTTTTGCTTTCATTTTGTTTATTTTAGGTGAGATTTTAATACTAAATCATCACTTACCACAGCACAGCCGAGGGGGTTTTGAGTTTAAAAAATCCCCTACCAAGGGGATTTTTGGATTTAAACAAACCCTACCAGAGGGTTTTGAGTTTTAAAAAACCCTAACGGGGGTTTTGAGATAAAAATCCCTCTACCAGGGCTTTTGAGTTTAAAACCCTTACCAGGAGTTTTGAAGTTAAAGCCCCCTCTTCTATAAACAAAACTAAAAAAAAAAAAAAACGACAATCCCCAAATTCCAAGCAAACAGTTAAGGAAGATTTTGACTTTAAAACCCCTCAAAAAATTACGATTAACACCCTCTCAATATAAAAAAAGCAAATTACACATTTCAAAATTCTATGAGCCAAAGGGGTTTTGAGTTTAACCCCCCCCCCCCTCCAGTTGGGGTATGAAGTTAAAAAGTTCCTATTCAATATAAAAAAAAAGCAAATTACACAGTATAAAATCTATGAGCGTAGCCAGCCAAAGGGGTTTTGAGTTTAAATCCCCCTTCAGATGGTTTTGATGCTAAAAAATACCTCTTCAATATAAAAAAAAGTAAATTCCACTAAAATTCTTTGAGCGTAGTTAAGCGAATGAGGGGTTTTGAGTTTAAATCCCCCTCCTCCAGATGTTTTTTTTTTAAATTAAAAACCCCTTCAGTTGGTTTTGAGTTTAAAATTCCCTTACAGAGCGTTTTGAGTTGAAAACCTCTCTCTTCAATATTATTTTAAAGCAAACTACAGTCACCAAATTCTATGACCGTAGCTAAGTGGGGTTTTGAATTAAAAAAAAAAAAAACACACAAAATCCAGAGATTTTTTAGTTTAAAACCCCTCAACAGAAGATTTTGACGTCAAAACTTCCATTTTCGATATAAAATCTAAAGCGAAATACATGCATGTAATTCCAAGAGCGTAATCAAGAGAGGTTACACATTTCTACCAGTGGCTGGGCTCCATTAATAAAGTGTGAATAGTCATCTGCCTAAATTGAAAAACACTAAATACGGCTCAACAAAGATGGCTAAGACAGATTTTAGGAGTCAGTTATAGAGATCGGGTCTAAATCAAAGAAATCAATGCAGAACTTGAAGTCGAACCCTTAATAAGATTGTGACAGAGCGTCGCATGAGGTTTTGCGGGGCATGTTCTCGACAAAATGTATTACGCATAATATGAGTTGCAATGACATCCTAGTACAACTTGGCGCAACACTTTCATTGGGATCCTCAGAGGTGAAAAGAAGCTTCAGACATTGCCAGTGACAGATTTTTGTGGAAACAGCTTGACGGAAAATCCGCCGATCGGGTCTAAGTCAGTAAGAATAGCACATTCGGTTTTTGAAATAAAAAATTTTAATTGCAAGATAATGCACTGTAGATACCTCAGAATATGCATTTTGATGGCTCCCCCAGACCCCCTTGCTAGCAAGAGCGTGGAGTCTACAAGTTTTCTACTAATTCTAGGAAGAACCTATTCTAGGGCACAATAAACGTTTTCCGAAAGGGTCAGAATGTAATAAAGATTAATTATGTACACACACACACACACACATATATATAGTTTTTTTTCCGCGAGAGGGTGGAGGGGGAGGGGGACCCCCCCTAAAACCCTCCCCGAAAAAAATCCTGGCTACGCCCATGATATATATATAATTGTATTTTAAATATGCCTCGTTAGTTCTTCTACTTCATTTCCACTGGAAAAAAACAATAGACATACAAAGATATTCACAAATAGACATACAAAGACATTCACAAATAGACATACAAAGACATTCACAAATAGACATACAAAGACATTCACAAATAGACATACAAAGACATTCACAAATAGACATACAAAGACATTCACAAATAGACATACAAAGACATTCACAAATAGACATACAAAGACATTCACAAATAGACATACAAAGACATTCACAAATAGACATACAAAGACATTCACAAATAGACATACAAAGACATTCACAAATAGACATACAAAGACATTCACAAATAGACATACAAAGACATTCACAAATAGACATACAAAGACATTCACAAATAGACATACAAAGACATTCACAAATAGACATACAAAGACATTCACAAATAGACATACAAAGACATTCACAAATAGACATACAAAGACATTTACAAATAGACATACAAAGACATTCACAAATAGACATACAAAGACATTCACAAATAGACATACAAAGACATTCACAAATAGACATACAAAGACATTCACAAATAGACATACAAAGACATTCACAAATAGACATACAAAGACATTCACAAATAGACATACAAAGACATTCACAAATAGACATACAAAGACATTCACAAATAGACATACAAAGACATTCACAAAGAATATAAACAAAACATTTAAGAGTCAGGACATAACTGCGACATTTTGTAGAGAACATTCCAACTAAGAGGCTCTGTGCAGCGCGCCACTTGCGAACCTAGTTCATTGTTATTTATGCCGCCTTTATTACTAAGAAGAGTCCAGGGTTACTTAAGGAACTATGTGTGTAACGGCCAATGCTTATGCTTAAAGAACCACCAGGTAACAAGTAGAACCATAGTGTTGTCCAGACCATTCCCGAGCCATGACTCACAGTGGGAAAGTTCAATAACAGAATCATTTTTAAAACTTCATGAACGGTTTATTTCCCTGGGCAGAAACTTGCGTTTGTTGTTTTTTATGGGCAGTTGTTTGGGATGTGTGTGTGTGTGTGTGTATGTGTTCCTGTCATTGTCATTGCACTTTGTATTTCTTTGGTTTTGAAAAAAAAGTGTGTGTGTGTGAATGGAGTGGAGGGAGTTTGAATGGAGGGTGTGTGTGTGTGTGTGTGAATGGAGGGTGTGTGAATGGAGGGGAGGCATTTTCGTTGACGTTTCTCGTCTCTAGGTTATCTTGTTAGCAAGGTGAAGGCCACACAAAGACACGAGATTAGATGAAAGGTCTATTTTAACCTATTTTGTATTATTTTAAAATGCTAACGAGTCTGAATTCTTTTTATTATGTGACTGCGTGAATATAGCCTAATGGTGTGTCATAAGTTTAATCGTTCTTCCAAGCTGGTCATCTGCAAACCATTATGCCGTTCAGCTCAATGGTGTACAAGAAAGTAAGGTTTGATTGAAAGTCATTGGAGACACGGGTCCATAACGTTATTGTACTGCTAGTTAATTAGCTCAGACTTCTACTTATCTACATACTAAAATAAAAGATAATTTTGGTCAAAAGACTTTTGTTTTACAGTGTCTTCAAACCATCGCAGCTTTCGTTTCGAAATTCGGAAGAGGGAGTCCTGCTTGCTGTACTTTGTACTTTGTGCTTGTAACACGACATACTCCTGGACTGTCATCTGGACATTCTCATGGGCCTACGCTAAACTTCTCTTTCAGCCTCATCATTCCCAGTTACAACTTTCGCAATCATTTTATATCAAGAGAACCAACCAAAGCTTATTACAAAGCTTGTATCAACTCACTCTGTCTATCTATCTATCTATCTGGCATTTCTCCCACACATAAACTCGGATAAAGTTGAAATTGTGCACAATTATTTGTTCTACTTGACAAAACAATAACCAATTAGTTAATTAACTATTGGTAATTACATTTTTGTTTGGTATCGAACATGGGAAAGAAATAGTACTTGATAGATGTGGTGGTATATGTTGAATTAGTCCCCTTATTACTTTGTGTAGAGAATAAGTCGCTTAAAATTTTGAAACTAACCACAGATAACTATAAAACCTTCTATTTTCATAAGCACTTCACTGGCTTAGTGGTTAGTGAGCACTCAAGTTCAAATTCAAGTGGTTACAATTTTTTATATAAAATACATTTAATACTATCACGATAACCTCCATCCAGATACCCCCTTCTTTCTATCCTCCCCCTTTCTCCAACTGGTCCAGACACGTGATAGGATCATAGCGTAATGAGTAAACTAAAATCATGTAATAGCTCTAAACAAAACAATTGGTAAAAAAAATTCTAATCGCACAGATGTATTATTGTTAGTCTAGATCTATTACATATTTAATGTAATGACTGATCCAAATTAATTGATACAATTGCACTTAATTTAATCTTTTTTTAAAAAGTATTTGTAAAAATATTTGTCTTAGTTTTTGTTGTCCGTATGGTTATAATGTATCTAAAATTGTCCACAAGGAAACAAAGTGATAATATTTTTAAGTCTTATTAATCTACCTTTAAATAAAATTAAATACCTTTGTTAATTTTGAATAATTCAAATTTCCTCTTTCTAGCTATGTTACCAATTGTTATAGTAGGCCAAAACAAGGGCCTGTGACATGGCAGCCTGTGGTCAGTGGAGACCAGTAGCTCGTTGCCTCGTCTGTACGCCTTTGAGCTTGAGGTCTCGAGTCTCCAAGATGGAAAGCCGACACGCTAGCCACTGAGCTATACAACTACTACAAATACGTATAAAAATAGGTTTTAAAGACAATTGTTAGTTTAAAACTTTTAGTGAACGACCTGGCTTATCTCCCCTTAGCTAAATACGCTTTCAATGCAAAACAAAATTAATTAAATTAATTAATTACGTTAAATTAATTACGACTAATTGATTCAATTATTGGTTAATTTTTTGTTGCTTCGTATGTTGTCATCGACAGTTAGTAATTGTACAAGTTTCAACTTGATCCGAGAATTGGAAATGGGAGAAATAACCTGTACAAGATTCCACCAAGACAGACAAACGGAGTGAGTCTATATAATCGTTGTAAAAAGTCGCAAGTCCAACTTCTGTTCAGGAAGAATTGCGTGCTGCTAGCTTGTCAACTTTTGTCCTAAAAGTCTTTTTTTTTTTCATTTCAACATCGATCTTAAAGTTTGTGTTTCAATATCTTATATAACAAACAAATTCATCTACCGGTGTACCTCTGAGGTAATCAGTGTTCAAGCAGTTTTATGTACAGGAAATGTGAAAAGGCTTGGTTTATCACACATATACAAACAAAGAGAGAGAGAGAGAGAGAGAGGACGTAATCATCATCTTTTTTTTTTGAAGTAACGTCTGTATGCAGAAATAAATAAGATAAGAGAGAGAAAGAGAAGAATATACAAATTAAAAACTTGTTGTCTATTTCAGCATAAATATGTTACCGGAAAAGTAAAACATCCACCATTCTATGAAATATCTAAAGAATATCCAATTGTTTCGCCCTTTACCTGTAGCATATACACTCAACACAAACACATGATTCAAATCATTTTTATAGAACTACATTCAAACACACAAACACTCGCAGTGATAATGTTATCTAGAATATTTCTAAGTATTTCTTGAGAGGTGAATGTCTGATCGATTTGGCGAGAAAAAAAAGCAAACAAAGACACTATTTATTTTGTTTCAAAGCTATGCTGCATACAAGTGACGTTCATTACGCTGATAGCTGTACTCAAAGATCAACTCCATTAGCCAAACAGTCAGACGAACGTGCTGCACACCAGGTCAGTTCATCAAATACCATTCATGATAATGAATGTTGGGTGCTGTTCTCCAGCGATAACCTGACAAGAATGCAATGGATTTCCCTGTGGTTTCGGTAAAATTGCGTACAGGGCGAAATCTGGGTTCCAAGACTTCCTGACTTTACAGTGCCGTATTTTGATTGTAGTGAGCCTCAGAAACGTTTCTCGTTGTTTATATAGCAGTTTATATCAGTTTACTCCGTCAGATTTTTTTATAAACGGTATTTCTCAAACTTCCTATTCTAGGATCAAGTTGAAAATTTGCACAATTACTTATTTTCCCAAACAGAAGATGAATCGATAAAAAAAATAACCAATAATTTTTAAATTTTTGGTAATCAATTAATTTTGTTCGATATTGATAAAGGGACATAAATAATACTGTATTGAGACATATTTGCTTTAAATGTACAGTTATTATATACGTTTTTATTATTTTATTTTTATATTTCACTTTTTTTTGTTACTGTGACGAACCAAAATGCGCGACTTGCTAAATCGACACTTCGCTAAAATTAGCAGGTCCGAAAAGAAGTTAGCCATGTCCAAAGCCCTCAACAAAGAACGTAAAAGGCTCGAGAGGGAGCCAGATGAGCCTGAAAGCCAAGCAACGTGCAACGCGCCCTTCTGTCTTGCTGAGCTGGACAGAGCGATTGCCAAATGTAAAAGTCGAAAGGCTCCGGGGCCAGACAAGGTTACTCCTGAGATGGTAAAACATCTCGGGAGCATTGCAAGAGGTAAACTCCTTGAGTTTATGAATCGGACCTAGAGTCTAGACTGCCCAGGGCCTGGAAATGTTCTACCATTGTTCCAATCCTCAAGAAAGGCAAAGACGCGACGAACGTAGAGTCCTACAGATCCAATTCACTAGACTTAGCGCTAGGCAAAATAACCGAGCGCATGGTTAACGAGCGGCTTGTTTGGTGCTTTGAGCGCGCCGGTATCCAGGGCAGGCTTGTGCCCGATCGGCCAGGTCACAGTATTCGCACAGGAGGTGGCCGATGGGTTCCAGAGGTCCAAAAGCACATATGCAGTGTTTATAGACTTTAAAAGGCTTACGACCGCGTGTGGAAGCAAAGTCTCTATCTAAAGTTAAGAGCCATGGGTGTGCGGGGCAATATATACAATTGGATAAAATCCTTTCTGTCTGGGAGGAGCACACGAACAAGATTCCTGCACTCCCTAAGCAAGACAAAACAACAACAAAATGGCCTGTCGAAGGGCTCTGCCCTCTCATGCACACTTTTCATTGCCTATCTGAACGATTAGCCCAGCTCAGTGTGGCCAAAGAAACTGCTATATGCGGATGACATAGTCCTCTCCTCTGTTCAACTGGAAAGAAAGCCGACCAAATCCAGGCGACATTACAAGCAGACCTCCAAACCATCTCTCTGTATTGCGCAAAATGGAAGATTCAAAGCGACCTGGTCCCTGTTCATCCTTGGAATCGACATTCTTAGGGCTCCTTTCGAGCTTCCACTCGGTTTGCTGCGACTCCAATGTGAAAATATGCCAAAATATCTAGGGGTAACCCTGGATACAAAATTGGCAATGCACCAGCCGGTCCGGGGCGTTGAAAGAAAAGCCTCGGAGAAGTTAGCGCTACTCAGAAAGCTGGCCAGCACAAAGTGGGGTGCCAAAGCTGACATGCTACGCACACTGTACTCAGGGCCTGTTAGGTCGCGAATTGAGTACAGCTATACAGTTCAAGTATACGTTAGTAAAACAGCCCTCGAATCACTCGACTGAGTACAGGCACAGGCACTAAAGTTCATTTGAGGCACCTTTCGGACAAGCCCAACAAACGCTGCAGAAATTTTATGCAACGTGGCCCCATTAAATTTAAGGAGGGAGAGAGCGTTACTAACGGCATATGAGCGTTACAAAAGGGGTGACTCTAAGCTACCCACTAAATTTTTAGTAAATCAGTGGAGAGAGAGGAACCGTATTAAAATGCGCTCGTTTCTCCACATTGCGGCCAATTTGACTAAATTAGCTGGACTCTTCACTCACAGAATTCCAATTGAAGGGATAAGTACTTGCCCTTCATGGAGGAGACTGCCAGCCCCACAAATAAACTTGTCCCTAATAGGGCAAGAGGGAGCCACCAAGAGACGATAAACAACTGCCATACTCCAAAACTTGGCATCAGTCGCCATCAGATACACTTAAATCCTACCTATTAGATACCATATTCTGCTATATCGATTGGTCGGTATTGAGGGTCTCCGATGAATCTGGGTATGTGCCCTTATAGTCTACCCAGACCGGACAGAACCAGACCGGCTCTCTGGGCCATGCCGCTTCGCTGCATGCTTCATGGACGCCGAACTTACAGGGATAACTCGGGCATTCCAGGCTCTTAGAGCCCGAATGACCCAGAACGAAACCAGCGCGACTACTGTTGTGTTGGTAACTGACTCTCGCTCCAGTCTTCTAGCTATGGGTGGGAGCGGAGGAGGGTCGCCCGTAATAGAAGAGGCTGTTGGCGCCGCAGATAACATCCGCCGAGCTATCGCAGCTGTCGTTTTTTGCAGTGGACGCCCTCGCATTGCGGCGAGAGGGGCAATGAAAATGCAGACGCCCTTGCACGAGAGGAAGCTTTGGCAGCAACTCACCTCGAACCACCAAGCACGTTTTTACAAGCTATGGCAGAAATCTTAGCACTCATTCATGAGAAGTAGTTAAAGTCCTGGGAGGAATACGACAGAGCACGAAGTGTCTGGCAGCATATGCGTCACACAGATCGCGACGATCCGTGGTGGCGGTTGAGGAGGTCAGAACAAGCAATCATTGCACAGTGTAGGACGGAACATTGTTCTGTAGGGGCATACTTTGCACGGTTCCGCCCGAACTACGACTCCCGATGCCGTCACTGTGGAGAGAGCGTCGAAACAGTGTCGCATATCTTGTACGAGTGTCCCGAGCTCCGAGAGCTAAGGGGGGACGTATCTGAGCAGTCACTCAACATGTATGGTAGCTACGAGGCATTACGCCGAACGTCCCAGTTTCTTGCCACTACGGGAAGATTAGTCCTTCCTGCTCTGATTTTTCAATAGGAGTTCATCTCATGTTTCTCTAGTCAACGGATAGCAAGGTGTTAGCAGGGTGGGGCCAGCGTAACGAAAACTTTCAGGTTCTCAGTGGAGTTGGGTGGACGTAGAGGAGGCCTAATAATCCTGAAATTCAAAAACCCAGTCTTCACCGAGATTATAACTCAAAAAGCCAAACGCTGTACCGATAAGCCATCACACCGCAATTTATGTATTACTATGACGAATTAGTGCTTGTAGCTAATAGTATCTTGTTAATGTTTCAACTGCAAGCCTTAGTTTATGTTCTGATCTCTCTTCCCATCCCTACAGACTACTTTCATTACTAGAGAGAATAGTTTCATTATTAACACATTAAATATCATTATGTTTAAATTATTACTACCTTTGCACTTCAGGCTTCTAAATCTTGGCACACCCTACTGTAGAGATTTGGTTTGTGTGGGACTACATCTACACTACTTTCATGTTTGTGTGTGTGTGTGTTCCACTATAAAGTTGTTGATAACTAAAGAGTCTAGGTTTTCTTTTTTTAAAATTGAATTGAAATCACTTTGACATTAAACACACACACACACATACACACACACAGATACACACACAGAGACAATGAGTTGTTAGCTTGTATTGCTAAATAGCATAAACCGCTTGGCTGGGGGGGGGGGGGGGGAGTGAGTTCGATACCCAACCTGAGCTGAGTTGTGTTTGCTGAGCGCCTCAAGCTCAAAGCAGCAATGCAACCTTCTCCTTGTTACCCCCTCCCCTCATATGTCTATAAGAGAGATTTGACCGTAGCCCACTCTAGCATACAAGAGCATAAGAAATGGGCTATACAAATCATTTTTTAATGCACATTCCCACGAACTTAAACTATCATCATTATTTAAATCATAATGTAAGGAATTTTTTTGTTCAAAAGATAAATAAGTATGTAATATTTTTCAAACTAAATGGCCTTTTAAAAATATAATGATAAAAAAACGAGTGAAGATAAATGTGTTTGTGTGTATTGAAGGTGCCATGCATTCAGATAAGCTCAGTTCCAAGTGATACCATTGTATTGATGCCATTCTGGTGTTTTTAGAAGATAGGGAGCTGTGAACTAAATACGTTGGAGTGTCATGAGACAGTATTCAAGATATCTTATGGCTGGAAGAGTTATTTGTGTACAGAGCGGGGAGAGAGAGGGAGAGATGAGGTCAGAGACAGGGATCAGAGGGATCAGCGCAGTGATTCTCAAATTAGTAATACTTCTTACAATGACCTAATCCAGTGTTTATAAACATTTTACTTGCGACCCACCCCCAAACAGAATCACCTTCCATTAGTCTGTTGGACCGTTGGTTCATCATACAAGAACAGTTGACCGTCTTATTTCACTCCTCTCTGTCCTTTGCCTTGGATACAATTCATTCACTAACAGGCCTGTCCATTCTTGGATCACTTTCTCTTGTCTTCCTCTTCCACAAACTCGTTGAGTAAGTTGATGGGGAGCGTTAAAAACATGTTGTCCTCTCCTGGCCCCTACGATCTGCCAGTACCTCTTCTGGTCCGTGGTCGATCGAGCGATGTTAAAGAAAATGTCTAGCCGTTTAATGGACAAGCCATTTTTGTTTCAACGTCACTCATAAATATCTTCTACTTCTTCTAGGATCTTGTGTGCAACAAAGGTCTATTCAATGGCTCATGACTATTTTAAAATGAGAAAATCTAAGTACAATGTGACCCTGAAGTCTGGGCAGATTTACGTAGACATTTTCTGGCGTAAACACAACAGCACATGCCAACGTGCTCACTTACACACACACACACACAATACACGCACATAAAAATTCTTTGACCTGAGCTAAAGATAGAACTTATGCAACACTTGCAACTGATAATTTTCAACAGTGAAATAAAGAAAAAAAAGGGTTTTAAACAAAAACTGGTTTAGTTAGCATTATTAGTCCATCACTAAGTATACTGTCGAACAACGCAACACAAATAAGCGCTTTAAATGAGAATCATTGAGACGCCATATTAGTTTAATTAGCTGGTTTCTCAACATTTATAGATCTAGCCTGAGGACATTTCACACTAGTGCTGTTCATTAATTACGATGATATATTGACAACAAAAAAACTATCTTGTTTAATTATATTTTTTACAAGGATTCTAAAATATTTTAGTCAATGTTTCATTTTTTAAAACAATCCAACACTCATACTATTGGGGAATGTTTATACTTGTAGGCCAACCCGTACACATTGTGTATCTGACATCTGGAATACGGAATATGTATTTTGTATTATTGTTCAGGTGGCAACAGTGATATTCCTCTGTTTCATTATCTTCTTTTTTTAGTTTCCCCATTCTATCGCCTCTTCATCACACTTTTTCATCTTTTCTCTTATTGCAATTTATTGCTTAAAGTTGGAAGAACGTCAAATTATGTTACTAAGAGCAAAATACTGTGATTTACTTTTTAAAGAGTTTTTACTCGCTTATCTTCTCTTGGCCCAGAAAGTTATTGAGTCAAATATTTGCTTTTCTTTATTATATTATTTGCATTTTTACATAAGGGAGGGCGACGTAACAGAGGTGTCCCACGTAAGATCTATAAAGGGCACCATTTCGCCCTCACTGGCATAGAGGAAAGTACCTGGCAGCAGATGTCCTCTAAAAGAGACAGTTGGAGTGCTCTCACAAAGGCTGCGGGACACACTTTTGAGACCCAAAAAAATCTCTTTTTGAAGACAGGCGCAGAAGAAGAAAAGAAAAGTTAAATTTAAATAGACCGCTGGTGGACAGCTTCTTTGTCTGCACGAAATTCGGAAAAAATATTCAGGGCGCAACTGGTATTGTGGAACACACAGAAATACAGGAATATTGGTATCTTCTTTCGTAATTTCAACATACATATTTACACTTGCAGAAATATAGCCCTTTTCATGTACAAAAAAATACTCTAAAACGACAAGGCGTCATTATTTAAATAAATAATGAACTGTAGACCATAGACTATGCTGTAGACAGACTGTAACATAGTGGCCTTATATGTACATTTGCACACTAGCGCGTCAGTGCAACACCGTTTGTGTTTACGTAGTAAATGAAGTTCCTAACATGTCTTCTGTCTTTAAACACTACGTTGTTATTTGAATAAACACAAATATTCTACACAGAGTCTCGTAAAAATGTGTGCAAGTCTTTATTTGAACAATGCGCATTAAATATAATGGGGCTCGAGCAGCACTGTATTTAAATAGATGCAATGTTTTAAAAGCTGAAACTATTGAGCTGTTTCCACTTTTTAAATTATGACAATTATTTTAATGTCATTGAAACAATTAACAGTTAGCAGTGATCCAGTAGGCTCTTACCGTGTTTTTTTTTTTTATTTTTATTATTTTTGGGGGGCTTCATGTCTCTTTTTTTGGTTATTCTGTCCTCATACCGTTTTGTATTGGTGAGCACCTACCGCCGATATTGTTTCTAATTAGTATCGGAGAGATTGATTACGTGTTTACAATTTGTGCCAAGCCACACCAACAAATAGTGAACAAATAGATGCTATCTTACTAGATTTTTCCAAGGCTTTTGACAAAGTTCACCACCATAGTTTGCTTAAAAAATTAAAATATTTCGGCATTAACGGTCCACTGCATCAGTGGATTAAAGATTTTCTGATAGGGAGAGAACAAACTGTAATAATAAATGGCTCTAAATCAACACCAATAACAGTAAACTCAGGTGTACCTTAAGGAACAGTCTTGGGTCCACTACTATTTTTAATTTACATAAATGATTTACCAAATTGCATTAGTTCAGGAACAAAAGTCAGATTATTTGCAGACGATTGCATAATATATAGAACAATAAAAACAAAACAAGACACAGATATTTTACAAAGAGAATTAGATGAATTACAGAAATGGGAATCAAATTGGAGCATGTCTTTCCACCCAGAAAAATGTCAGTTGTTAAGAGTAACAAAAAAACTAAAACAAATTAATTCCACTTATCTTATTCATGGCAAACCAGTAACACAGACTAAAAACTCAAAATACCTAGGTGTTATAATAAATGAAAAACTGTCATGGAATCCACATATTGATGAAACTATAAAAAAATCCAACAAAGCATTAGGGTTTATTAAAAGAAATTTCTATAAATCAAATAAGAACATAAAACTAAAATGTTATTTAACCTTGGTTAGGCCAATAATAGAATATGCATCCACCGTGTGGGACCCCTCAACTCAAGAAAACATTAAGAAACTGGAACAAACACAAAATAGAGCAGTGAGATTCATAACAAACGAATATTCACATTTGACTAGGGTAACACCATTAGTAAAATCACTAAATTTAGAAAGCCTTCAGGACAGAAGACTCAAAAGTAAAGTAGCAATTATACATAAAACACTGAACCATAATCTTCAAATACAAAAACAAAATTTAATAAAATACTCTGAAAGACACAAAAATAAAGGCACATTCCTCGTCCCATATGCTAGGACAAATTTGTACAAATACTCCTTCTTCCCTAGTGCTATTAGAGCATGGAATGGGTTGCCTGAGCTAGCCAGAAAAACCAGTGACTTGGCAGAATTTAAGTCATTGGTTAATATGCATGACTAAATGCATGACGCGTAGGACGTAATCATCTTCTTTTTTGAAGTAACGTCTGTATTATATAAGATAAGATAAGAAAACAGAAATCGAACTGAGCGAGCGCCTTGCGCCATTCAAGATCTACGGATCTATGCAACATTGCAAAATCTGAGGCCATTGAAGAAAAATGGTTGTGTTTTGGTATTTATAGGTTACTGGGTCGTTGTTTTTTACTTGACACAGTAACTCAACGCATACAATGTACATTTATCATCGAAATGTTAGGAACTTGTTACTTTATAAATAAATTGTTTGTTGTTTTCTTGGTTTCTTTTTATTGCTATGTCACGCTTCAATGCAATATAAACATGTTTATGGTGAATTTGCTGAACAAAAAAAAAATATCTATAAAAAAAAAAAAGAGTCTTGATCAGTGGTGTAACTAGGTACGTCTGAGACCGGGTTTAAAGCGATGGTGCCTCATCCCTTTTTTTAGAAACGCTGTATTTTCCTGTATTTGTGTTTTTTTTCAATGTCTCCTGTGGGCTCCTATCAGTCATGAGCCAGGGCGCAACGAACCCCTTCGCGCAATGTTTGACACGCCCCTAGTCTCAATAGTAGGTATATATATCTAAGTGATTCTTTTTGGAGAATACGTGTTTTATTTTTTAAAAAAACTTTGTCTGCGTTGGATGTGGCAAAACATATAGGTCGCAGCTGGGGCTGCGTAGCCACGTAAAATACTGCACTCCTTATCTATCTTTGGACTTGACGGTGACAAGCTTTATTATTTAAAATAAACTTTGAACATTTTCAGAGAAATTTTTGTCGATCATTTCAACGAGTTTATCTAATCAGTGTCGTATCACTATTTAGTGGGATCAGACAGATCTTGCAAGAACAAACACCTCAGCCAGGAAATGTGAAGGAGGCCGCCTTTGAAATTAACAAAATAGAGATACGGGTTGACATTAATTCGTGCTCTTATAAGAGATGATTGGTGACACGAAATGGACCTACAATCGTGTACTATTTAATTTAATTAACTTTTTATACAGCTACCATCAGTAGTCTAATTACCTGCTAGTATGGTAATACTTCAAGGCAAAAAGACATTGATGAAATAGGTTTCGGATTTTGGGCACATTGGCACAATTTATTCAATGTCATTTAGACTAATTTTAAAAAAAAGCATCTTATATCACTCAAACACAGCTAACGTTTATCAAGATACACAAAAGTCCGATTCATCAAGCTCTGGTTGTCTGTTTGCGTTACGTTGATTGTATTTACAATTTACATATATATCATTATTAATATAGTAGTAATACTGAGGTCAGCAATTTTACTCAAACTTAATTTTCATTTGTTTGGACCAATAAAATTATCTTATCTAATTTTTCTTATATTATACACATGAAAAATGATAGACAATGTTATACATTTTATTGTTAATGTTTATGATTATTCAAAAGTTGTGAAACAAAGAAAAAGCCCACGGAGTATGAGACAAGATATTACAGCCCAGTGAAGGGCGAGCCATTGCCACGATATAAACCAGGCCTCAGCATGGCACCGAGATAGGTGATCTTGGAATAAGCTCCACTTGGCTGTTACAATATTTGGTACAATACACTTGGTAAGGAAGAAGGAAAGGCTCGCTAAGCTAACCCTATCAGACATGGGGTCACACGCTGCTGAGACGGACCTCACACGGTCAGTGGTGGTAAATTATAGAAATACGGAAGAATTCCTCGTGGGAAAACACGATCTATCAGGTCTATAATGTACTTTTGCCTTTTCAGATGTTATGTTTTAAAGCATGAGTTACTCCCCATGTTTTATCTGAATGTGTAGTCTTTAAGTATCGTGTGTAGTAGACACCTAATAATATGATTAGCGCTTACAGCGTGACCGCATCAGTTCGCTATTCAACGTTTGCAGGGAATCTAATTTTTTTCCTAAGCCCAGAATTATGACTGTCCTCACCAGCATGAGCCGTATGTAAAGTTTAAATGGTTCATATTTATGTTTACTCAATAATGGCTATCGGGGCCATTGAAAACATGGTTGAAAAAAAAGTCTAAAAAAAACCAAAAAAAAAAAATGTTAAAGTTAAATTCAATGTTTATTTGTACAGTGCTCAAACACTTTGGCAAATATATTTGTCAGCTTATTGAGGATAAGAACAAAGTCGTCTGCGTGCAAGTTTACCCGTCTCTTTCTTGGTATTATTAGTATTAGTATTAATAGTAGTGATAAATTAATGTTTAAAGTTAAGATGTAAAGATTTTGAAATGTAATTCCTTTTTTGTTACCTAAACTATAACAGGCATGGCTGCTTGGTTGTGATGACTGCATGGTCTAGTACTATGCGCCTTTGTCTGTGTTCAAGATTGTCCCGAGTTTAAAACCCTGCCCTTCCTGTCGGAAGCTCGGGCTATGACGTAACATTCTTCACTTTTGAAGGAACGTTCGTGTAACACAGACGAAGCAGACGACCAATGAATTGGTAAAGAGAATCAGCTCATGGTGTTAGAACTTTTGACCGTGAATCTGGAGGAGGAAAGGAGAGAGGTAATTGCTTCTCTCCCTTCCCAATGGGATGCAAATGTGTGCATTTGAAATTATCTGTTGGATTCTTAAATATTGCTGAAACATTCCATGTAAGTCTATAATTTTTTCCCTAATTCACCTCCCCTTATTTTTGTAAAAGTATTTTTGATCACCTCTATGACCAATTTATTATTATTATTATTATTACAAATCTTAGGCAAAATAAAATAAAATAATTTTTTTTAAGAGCTTGGCAATGATTCAACTGGAAGAGTTGGGGGTAATCATGTGATATCGTACACTGTGAGTTTCCTCCCTTCTTAGTTTCTACACTAACCTCACCTCCATGCACTGAGTCACTATGGAAGGTGAGGCAGAAGACTTGAGTTTAAATGTCACAGGACATCCATTCTATAACAAAACCATGAGGCTTGCAACCTGTGGAGCCTGGCTGCGCTTCCTTTCGGTTGTGTGTGGTGTAGGGAGTAAGGGAGCCATGTAATGGAGGGGCCCTGGGCAGACGTGATGAGATGCAGGCAGAGACCTCATCACAGAAATATGGTACCAAAGATCTCAGTCTGTTCAAACAACGGTTCTGATTCGGTGATTGTCTGGGGTTAGAGCCTCTAATTATCAACAGTGACTTTTAAAGTAAATTAAAAATGTAATAAGCATTTTTCAAATGATAATAGTAAGTATAGGCCTGGCCTATTATTTAGTCTTTGAACTTGAAACAAACTTGTACACGATCTACATAGTTGTTCCATTTAATGTAGATAAACCCGTTCTAGGGAGTTTGGATGACTGGTCGTCGGCTGTGCTCTCCGATCTGTTGTCTCCATGCTGCCAGATTCGAATCCTGCCCGGAGCCGTTACCTTCCGTCCTTTTGGAGGCTTGGGTCAAGAAATAAGAATCTTTATTTCTTAAGGAACGTCCACATATTATTTCGCTTAATTGTTTGTTAATCATATTCCAAATATAAATGAATTTCTAATATCTAATATGGATTGCATGTGTAGTCTAAACCGTTAAAAGTGTTCGTTGTAAAAAAAAAATATTCTAAATTCAATTCTGATTTATATATTGATCCTTGAGATTAGGACTATTAAAAATTTAGACTATGATGTAGGCCTATTAATATAGGATTAGGCTAGATCTACCACGAGATGTTTTCAAACCAACCAACTAGATTCTACCTCATTTACTGGAGCATGTAGTCAGAAGAGGGGAATAACTCACCAAGGGTTTTTAAAAAAAAATAAAGTACGAAATTTGACAACATTGCTTGGGGATTAGATGACAATGAAAGTTGAATAAAATATCAATATTCCCTATACTACTGCCATATCAGTCAAGGGAGTGATTGTGACAACACTAGACCTAACATCTCCTGGGTCTTAGATACATAACCTTACGTGAGAAAAATATCTTATTACTACTCAGCAGGAAGTACTAGTACAGACTCGTCACATCATTAGAGAATTATACGGTGGACACTGTAAGAGGGACTACAATGGAATCTGTTTCCCTTTCCCGAATCCCAATTCTGTCATTACTAAAGAACCTGCTCATTCATAGCATAATTATCAATGCAAGGGAAATAATTCAAATAACATGAAAGCCCCCCATGAAGCTATCGAACTTCCGTGTTGATCCAAAAAGTCGGAGCTCATGAAATGACCAGAATTTAACTTGTACAACTCGCCAACTAAAGCAATAACCGGGGATAGCTATTAGCTAATAGTTATTTACAGCCACATGCAAGAGCTAAGCCATAAGTGAAGTAAACCAGGCAAAAAAAAAACAACTGCAAAAATACAAAGTGGTTAGCTGTAAGTCATGCTGACTTTAGACCAGACTATTCATGGCTAATACATTCTCAGTATCAACGCGAATATAAGTTGCCACAGATTTCCAGAATGTAGAAAATGCATAATATATAGAACAATAAAAACAACACAAGACACAGATATTTTACAAAGAGAATTAGATGAATTACAGAAATGGGAATCAAATTGGAGCATGTCTTTCCACCCAGAAAAATGTCAGTTGCTTAGAGTAACAAAAAAACTAAAACAAATTAATTCCACTTATCTTATTCATGGCAAACCAGTAACATAGACTAAAAACGCAAAATACCTAGGTGTTATAATAAATGAAAAAACTGTCATGGAATCCTCATATTGATGAAACTATAAAAAAATAAAACAAAGCATTAGGGTTTATTAAAAGAAATTTCTATAAATCAAATAAGAACATAAAACTAAAATGTTATTTAACCTTGGTTAGGCCAATAATAGAATATGCATCCTCCGTTTTGGACCCCTCAACTCAAGAAAACATTAAGAAACTGGAACAGACACAAAATAGAGTAGTGAGATTCATAACAAACGCATATTCACATTTGACTAGAGTAACACCTTTAGTAAAATCACAGGACAGGACAGAAGACTCAAAAGTAAATTAGCAATTATACATAAAAACATTGAACCATAATCTTCAAATACAAAAACAAAATTTAATATTATACTCTGAAAGACACAAAGATAAAGGCACATTCCTCATCCCATGTGCTAGGACAAATTTGTACAAATACTTCTTCTTCCCAAGTGCTATTAGAGCATGGAATGGGTTGCCTGAGCTAGCCAGGAAAACCAGTGACTTGGCAGAATTTAAGTCATTGGTTAATATGCATGACGCGTAGGACGTAATCATCTTCTTTTTTGAAGTAACGTCTGTATTATATAAGATAAGAAGAATGACTTTCTCGTAATCGAATTCACTTATAGAAAAGTCCTTTTAAAACAATAATTATTTAATATCCTTGTCATTATATTTAACTTGTATAGGCTAAGTAGAACAAAATCTTGCAAAATACTAAATAGATACAACACAAAAAGAAAACAAATAATTGCTAAGATCTTCTAAAATAAAATACCCTTAACAAACGCTCGCAAGATTTGTCGTATAAAAGTAGCGCAGAAATGTAATTTCTAAATGAAACATTTGGGTAGATTTAAGACATTTTAAACAGTTCTTTATTTAAAATAGAAATGAATAAATTGTACAAAATCAGACCAATGCACACACAAATTAAATTCTTTCCTTTATTTATTTCATTTTGATAATTTTAGGATCAACAACTAATTAAGACTTCATAAGTCTAAAATTTTAAGCTTTAATGAATGTATACTAAGTTTCTAGTCCTAAATATTTATGCTGTTAAGAATAGTATGCGGTGGGTTTGACTGACCTCCGTGACGAAGGTGTCAAAGGCCCGGTTTGACACAGAAGAATAAATTGAAGACCTGCAGCAATACAAAAACACAAGTTTTCCGCAGGCTCAAGAGGAAAGCAAATCACTGTTCCTAGTGGTGAAGAAGATCTGGTCACTTTTAGTGACAAAAGTTGCCAGCAGAATGGGCAGTGTCCTCACTTTTTGATTTAAGCGAGACCACCTGGAAGCCATCAAGGGGAATAGGTCATGTGGTTATTGGCAGCCAGTGCAGCTTTTAAAAATATCCACTCCACTACAATTATAAATACTAAATGGAATAGTTATAGTTCTAAATCTTTATGATGTAATGAATATACAAACTGCCAATACATTGAATGACTACAACCTAATCTTAAGAAAAAAAAATGCATTTACGGATAAAATTGATCTACATTCTACATGCAAACCTGTAGTTTGAAAATCATCTATGAAATATAATCATTAATCATTCATCTAAACCAGCCACCATATAGCCAACAGTCACCAATTTTATCATCACTCAAACATATTTTGTCTTCATCCCACCCATCAAATTACTAAAGAAACACTAACAGTCTCCACTTTCAGAAATGCATAAACCAAATTTTTTTTTTTTGAGACTTTAATTTATTAATTTCACTCAGTACAAGTACATCTAGATTCAAAAGTTAGAAACTATTGAGCTGTGACTTTGTCTTGTTGACATGTGATACTTGACTTGGATATTACTCAGAAATACAAACTTTTCATGGGACACCCTGGTGCAGTCAGCTTACCATCTAACCAATTGTTTTACCTCTATTCAGAATTCCCAGTGGAGAAAAAATCCATTCAAATACTACAATTCTTAGGTCAACAATCAAGCATAGGACTGTTCCATACTATACATTGTTTACAAGACAAACATATTCTACAATTATAGTTTAAAAAGCAGATTTTGCTTTCATTTCCAAATAATTACATTTTTACCCAAACAAAAAATGTCTTAACTATACAAGTAGACTCAAGTATGATAGTAGTCTGGTACTTCTAGTGGTATTTGCTATGAAGTTGCTTACACAGCAGATTCATGATTCTCTCTTTAACAGAGACAGAGTGATTTCATCTTTGTTTTTAGAAATAAAATATTGATGATTATTATTAGCTCAGATATTGAGTCAGGCAGAACTGGTTTCACTAACAGAAGGCGAGTAACTGGCGCCTAAACCAGTAAGCTTCTGGCAGCCTGGCACTTTAGCCATTGCTGGCTACCCACCTAGGAGAAGGAAAACTCTAAATTCAAACCTCTGCTGTCTTGCAGCTATACTCAATGATGGGAAAGGCTTTGGGAGTCAATTCTGAGGAAAATATTAACTATTTCCATAAGAGAATAAATGCAAATGTTTTGTGCGTTTGTGCTGGGAAAAAAAATGAACACGTTGTTGAAAGCCACATATTTTTTATCCTATAAAGGGTTTAAGGTTTGAATCTAATAGAAGTTGGCATGACTTTGAATTCTTAACAAGAATTTAGAATTAGATGAAGAATGTAGAGACTTATTAAACTACAAACAGTGCACAGTTTTATAACACACAGTGTTCACTAAATCAGTGACACTTTTCCATAACATTTCTTATATCAATATTTAATTTATTGGGGATGGGATTGGGTAGGGTTTAAACTGGGACCATCGGTAAGTCCGAACAACAGTCCAGTGCACAACACACGACCAGGTAGTCATCCTGGTATGTATGTTTTACAAATGTAATGATAGAAGTTACATTGTCTTATAAATATGTATAACAATTAGAGTTCATCTGTTTTTTAGAATAATATAATATAAATCACAATACCATAAACCAATCTATATATGCTCACTGGTTGGAAAACAGATTGATTTGTTTCAACAACATGAAAATATTCTACAAACAAATATATAGGGTAGATTTTGTATATTTAAAAAAAGTGCAATTTAGGGTACAATGAAATGTTAACAGACAAAAAAAGCTTTGAATACAAAATTAACAAAGTTATCTTTTGTTTTTTCTGGAAGCCAACAAAATATCTTAAAGATAACTTGCATACTGATGGCAAACAACCAAGCAACAGTTTATAAAAGAACCACTTCTTTGTACAATTAAATCTTTTGGAAGAAAAAAATGAAAAAATAATTAACATAAATTACAAAGAATCTATTGGGCAATGTTTATATTAGTGTCCACCTCGATGCAAATGTGATTTAATTACAAACAGTTAATAAGGTCAAAAAAAATTGCAAAACAACACAACTCAATATTGAAGTATTTTAAATAAAATGTTAGTCTAATGAAAAAAGTTTAATGCTGAGGATTTTCAAACTTATTTTAACATGTTTAGAAAAAAGGAAAAAAAAAGGAAATATGTTTAAAGCATAATAATACTGAAAATGTGATTATATATTTTTTTTAATGTCTACCAAAGAAAACATTTTTTTGACTGCATGTATTCTTGACTTAATTAAGTTAACTTGAATTTTCTTAACTCTCTAAAAAAAAGAACCAGATAGTGTATTGATTTTTACATAAAAGCCAAAATTTAAGAATTTTAAGATACATTTTACAATGTGACTAAAATGTATTGGCTCGGTGGCTGGGTGGTAAATCGCTTGGCTTCCGAACTGAAGGGTCTTGTGTTAGAATCTTGGTGAAGACTGAGACTTTTGGGATTATCAGGGCGCCCCTGATTCCATCAACTCTAAAGGGTATCTGACATTAGTTGGGAAAAAGTAAAGTTGGTTGATCATTGTGCTGGCCACATGAAACCCTTGTTAACCATAAGCCACAGACACAGATGACCTTTACATTATCTGCTCAAAATGATTGCAAGGTTTGAAAGAAGTACTTAAATATGTATTGACCCATTTTCCTATAACTTTCTTTAAGGCTTTGCTACCTAGTTGATATTTTTTAAAAGTAATATTGGATCTTTTACATTTTATTAAACACTAGTCTTTTTATTTCATCCTGTGTCAGGAAAATTATTCACTACATGCAAAATGTGTAGTTATAAGCATAAACTATAATACAAAATTAACAAGTACTTATAATAAAATAGTGAATAATATTTTATCCTCAACTGTAGAGAATTTATACATTATGAAGAACTGAATGTATAGATTATTGACATTGATTCATGGGCTTAACAAACAATTTTACTATTTGAAGTGCTTTGTATGTACATCCATTTCTAAGTTCTAAAAGAAAATGTTAAATTTAGTATCTATATATATATAATTCTCTTCATGGCTCAAGAGTTTGGGCGGCAAGAAGAAGTACAGGAAAGATTACTCTTTTATTTCTGCAAGTCGAATGAACTTGAGTTACCCTACAAAAAAAAAAAAGGGGGGGAGAACAAGTAGTATTCACCCGTCACAAAATAGCAGGGTCCGACCGATGTGACCAAGAAAGATCACTCTTTTTTTTATTTCTACCTCGCGTAAATTTAGCGGCGAAAAAAGAGGGGAGGGGAGAGAACAAGTAATCTACTCTGTATTCACCTGTCACTAAATAGCAAGAATTACCAAATGTTTCAATCTATCTACAAGAATTGTTGACCTCAAGTAATTCTTCATTAATTTGAGGCGCGAGAAGCTTCTTTCACCAGATTACACAATTACGGGTAATGCATAATGCTGTTTTTATTTATCCCGTGTAGGATTGGTGTTTTCCATATTGAATGACACCCCCAAAATGACAATTTTTGTCTATATATTTCATGAGATTTGTATGTGTTTTCAAAAGATTTTAAATAATTTTTGGAGATTTCCATGACTTTTTCATATATTTTTCAATTTCAGGGAGGAGATTTCTATCTGTTATAAGTTATAAAATGGTTTAATTTAATAATTTACACCTAGAATTAGTGTGGGTCCTATGAAAGTGTGGGTCCACTGCGATTGGTCTAAGGCCGGCCCTGCAAAATAACAGCGTATGCTACTCTATGGTTCGACTAGTGAGTTTATATCACAGCAATTAGAAAAGAAGAACAAATGAGAATTTTTTTTTAAATTAATTATAAGAATAGTTTAATGAAAAACGATTTATTTTTTCTTATGCTTATTCATGTGACCAATGTCAATAAAATTGAGATCTTTTGATCTAGAGTCCAGAGTGTAATTCAAGCCAATCTCTGGATCAAAAGAGCTATGAACAGCACCAGGCCACTGAAGTTTCAGCAGCGTTGGAGTTATGACTAGTGCACCGGAGCAGCCTTCACAAAGTGGGGCATCATAGTATTTCCGGACTTTGAGGCTCTCACTGTCTTGCACTTCTGTTTTGACCCGACCAAACGTGATGGCTTGGGAGAGCCCATGAGGGTGTGATATGACTGCCACCCAGCTTTCTTTATTCTTTATGCTATGGGTATACTGGGCTTTCATTGTACTAGCAGCCATCTCATTGTAACTTGATTTAGCATTCTCTAGCAGGACAGGAAGGGTGTGAAACAAGGTTTTGTCATGTGACATAACATGCAAAGTCACATGATCCTGCAAAATGTTCACACCAACTATGGCTGCCACATGCCCTTTTATGACTCCTTTACCATTTGGTTTGTCAAAGAAAAATTTCACAAAGGCATTGTCAGCTTCTGTCTTATCAAAGATCACATGCCTGCTTGTGTGGACAGTCACACCACTGTAGTAATAATGCTTTGGCTCAGCGGAAGGAGTCGGAGGTGTATTGATACTGTTGTCAGACTGAGACTCAAAGGAAGTGTTGGGGCTGAAAGATGAAGAAATGACAGAAGATCTTCTGCTACCAGCAGACGAGGGTGTATTTAATGAGCAGTCAGTTTTCTTACATCTGAACTTAACTATTCGTTCATCAACAGCACCTATGAAGCCTGACCCAAATCTCATCTTATTGGTCCCAATGTATTCATTATATTCATCATTGCAATCACGGGCTGAGCTTGTCACATTAACAGATATCTGGACAACCAAAGGTGACATGCATGTAAAAAATGTCTCAGTATCTTCATGCTGAATTTCACGTGGCAAATCTTTAACCTGTGGAATATATACAACTTCAGAGTTCAATAAAGAAACTTTAAACTTCTTTTGCATTCTTTTTAATCTACTTTAAAAGCTGGCTTGAATTTGTATATGTTCATTTTACTTTATAATACTTTGGAATATGCAAGTATGCAAGAATGATTGGGATATTGTCCAAAAAATATTGAAATTTCAAAAGTTTTATTTTGGATCTAAGAATACTAAAAATAATGTCTTAGAAAATTTCTTAAATCTACGTTCTTGATATAATTTAATGATCGATGACTAATGAAAAACAAAAATTGACCTAATTCAATGTAATATTTCATAACTTTTAACTTTATTTGATTTTTTGTGTCTTCTTCAGATACACAAACATGGACATTACACTGAGAGGGTAATCTTATTTAGTGGAAAACTGTCATAGATATTCTGTGGCAAGATGTTAATAAATGTTGTTGGTTTGTTGGATCAGTTATCAAAGTGTAAATTTGAAACCTTAAATGTTTAAAAAAATATTTTTAAAAAACCAGATATATTAAAGTTTTTTAATGAGTGCAAACATAAGATATACACGATATTTTAGGACTCTTGTAAAACATTAAAAGGCTATGAATGAAATAGTCATAGATAATCAAACATTAGAATAACCTCAAAAAGATATTTTTGTAAAATTGAGTTAAAATATAAAGTACAATAAGGTTTTTGAAAAGGGTTTGTTTTGCCAGGGAATGTGCTCAAACCAAGTTCTTGCTTTTGAGGATCTATAGTGTTCCTGAATCAATCATTAAAACCAGTGACTTGGTAGAACTTAAATCTTTTGATTAACACAAGCAGAATAATTAACAAATGGCTTCATTTAGGCCACTTAAAGGAAAATCAGTAATTCATAAGATATATTTTTACTAACCTTTAATTCTGATGGTGCAAAGAATCCTACATGGGATGTATTAATGGGACAATCTTTTATCTCAGAAAGACTAGGAAATTCTAGCAGTTTCTTGTACAAGAAAACTCCAGTATTATTGTTATTGCTTCTTTTCAAATTTGTTGAAACAATAAAATTGTTTTTATTTTCATCTGTTGACAAGTTAGGTAATAACAACTGCTTGTTGGTCAGTGATCTGTTATCTACACAGTCTGTTTCATTGGGGACAGATGTTAGAGTCTGCTCAGAAGATGGGACAGTTGATGTTAAAGATATCTCATTGTCTATGCTAGGAGACAGTACAGCATCAGTTGTCATGTACTGATTAGTTCCTGACTCTTCTAATGGTATGTTAAAACACTTGATAGAATCCAAGGATGCATTTGTATACTTTTGAATAATGTCCCCAAGACTTTCTAAGCCTGAGGCTGATGGTGTACTAGTGACAGACACAGGCACGGACCAGCTTTCCAAGCCTGCTGTTTGTACTTCAGAATTAGGCTGAGAATCAAAGAGCAGCTTGAAAGAATCAGGATCAAGGGATGGAAGATTTTCTGGTTCTCTATAAGCCAAGTGTTTTGGCTTTTTGTTTGGACTTAAGATTCGGGTATCACCATCATTAGAAATGTGTGTTAGTAAGCTGTTTTTATCAGATATCACCAATTGTTTTTCTGGTACTTCCTTGCTGCTCTCACTCTCTAATGTTCGCTTTTTGGCCAGCCTTTTTGTAGCCATTGTATAAGATTCTTGGTTTGGCAAATTATTGAAATTAAAGTCAGACATATTTTATTTTTCTTGATGTTGTTAGTTGATTTTACAACAATCTGAAATAGGTGATAAATAGTTGTATGTAAATACAGGTCTTAACAAATTAATGTAAAATTTCATAGACATATTTCTGACATACTATTTCATACAAATCTCATATGTGTATTTTAAACTAAATTTTAAGTATTTTTTTCTTAATTAATGTTTGGAATAATATTTATTGCACTACATTTCCTAAATAATCAGTATAAAGTTTTGGAATAAACACTTTAAATAAGCTTATAAATACCAACAACTTAGATATTAATGTGAAATTAAATTATTTAAATGTGCAAATTTATATTATTAATCTTATAAATGTATGAAGTTTATAATTTGATAAAACAATTGATGTAAGCACATTTTAAAAGTTCTAGCATTTGTTATGTTATTATTAAGACCTAGCTACCATGGCTGCCTCTTCTCTAAAACAATATACTTTTAGTTTACTGACTAGTACAACTAATGATAGAAGTGCTTATATAGAAGGAATAGTAGACTAACAAGCACTACTGCTGATACATAAAGAAATGTTTGTTCTATAGTAACTGTATTGTATTCCATTTTATTATATTGTATCATATTATTTAGTGCATTTCATTATTGTAGAGAAATATATAAGGGTTTTAGTCCATAAAGTTTCTGACTAAACACTGAAAAAATTATCATGTGTTTTCTGTTACAATCTATTCAAGCACTCGAATTGTCTTTTCCACTATTGAAATTAATATGAAAACTTCAGAAACTGAACCAAACATCAGTGTTATCAAAGTAAAGGGAAAAAAAAGGAAATTACTGATATCAATTTATTAGGCACATTGAAAACATGTATACTACCCTGATCCCTATTACCCAACTCTCAAACTTGGACTGCAAATACAAGGAAACATTACAATAACAAATAACTTATAATATCTATATCTTCAAGATCTTTTAATCTTTATCAATTATGTTCAATATTCTATATAATTATAGATTGTCAGGTATTATTTATTTTTTATTTTTTTTAACATTAGTCATGATTGTTTATGCCTGGACTTGACCGACTGTCTCATCTTGTCAGTTTACAATTGACAAAAATGACCAACCGATGATAACAAAACATCTAATCTGGAATGAGTACATACAATGAAACAGTTAGTACATAGTCCAAAGCACTGGAAAGAAGCTAATGTCACCCCCCTATTTAAAAAAGGAGAAAAATCTGACCCAGGAAACTACAGACCAGTATCACTTACCAGCATCACATGTAAAATCCTAGAACACATAATATGTAGCAACATCATAAACCACTTAGACAAACAAAATGTCCTCACACCATACCAACATGGCTTTAGGAAATGTAGTTCATGTGAAACACAACTAATAGGACTAATTGATGATTTTTCTAAAGGTTTAGATAATAGTGAACAAATAAATGCTATCTTACTAGATTTTTCTAAGGCTTTTGACAAAGTTCACCACCATAGTTTGCTTAAAAAATTAAAATATTTTGGCATTAATGGTCCACTGCATCAGTGGATTAAAGATTTTCTGATAGGGAGAGAACAAACTGTAATAATAAATGGCTCTAAATCAACACCAATAACAGTAAACTCAGTTGTACCTCAAGGAACAGTCTTGGGTCCACTACTATTTTTAATTTACATAAATGATTTACCAAATTGCATTACTTCAGGAACAAAAGTCAGATTATTTGCAGACGATTGTATAATATATAGAACAATAAAAACAACACAAGATACAGAAGTTTTACAAAGAGAATTAGATGAATTACAGAAATGGGAATCAAATTGGAGCATGTCTTTCCACCCAGAAAAATGTCAGTTGCTTAGAGTAACAAAAAAACTAAAACAAATTAATTCCACTTATCTTATTCATGGCAAACCAGTAACACAGACTAAAAACGCAAAATACCTAGGTGTTATAATAAATGAAAAACTGTCATGGAATCCACATATTGATGAAACTATAAAAAAATCAAACAAAGCATTAGGATTTATTAAAAGAAATTTCTATAAATCAAATAAGAACATAAAACTAAAATGTTATTTAACCTTGGTTAGGCCAATAATAGAATATGCATCCTCCGTTTGGGACCCCTCAACTCAAGAAAACATTAAGAAACTGGAACAGACACAAAATAGAGCAGTGAGATTCATAACAAATGAATATTCACATTTGACTAGAGTAACACCTATAGTAAAATCACTAAATTTAGAAAGCCTTCAGGACAGAAGACTCAAAAGTAAAGTAACAATCATACATAAAACACTGAACCATAATCTTCAAATACAAAAACAAAATTTAATAAAATACTCTGAAAGACACAAAGATAAAGGCACATTCCTCATCCCATATGCTAGGAAAAATTTGTACAAATACTCCTTCTTCCCTAGTGCTATTAGAGCATGGAATGGGTTGCTTGAGCTAGCCAGGAAAACCAGTGACTTGGCAGAATTTAAGTCATTGGTTAATATGCATGACTAAATGCATGACGCGTAGGACGTAATCATCTTCTTTTTTGAAGTAACGTCTGTATTATATAAGATAAGATAAGATATAGATCTAGTTTTACTTGATTATAAATAGATCGAGATCTAAATAGAAGAGAGCACCTTGACCTGGTTGCATACAGCTTGCTTCAGAACGAGACACCTGGAGATCACTCACAAAGGCCACAGGATACACATTTGAGACCAAAAGAAAATCCACTGCTGAGGACAGATGCAGACATCGAAAAGAAAATCTTAATCGACCACCGGAGGACAAAGGTTATGCTTGCCATCAATGTGGCAAAATATGTAGGTCACAGCAGGAGCTGCGTAGCCATGGGAGATACTGCACTCCTCATTAATCTTCAGACTCAAAGACAAGCCTTATTATTTTGTTAGTATAATTTTAAACTTAGAGCTAGATCAAGATAAATGTTATGCACAGAGTAATACATTCTCTGTTCTTTGTAATATTGAACTAAGAAATCTTGAGGTTGTGTTTGTTGCTGACAAGTAGTATATACAATAGTACACATCTCCTTGTTGGCTTTACTATAAGAGTCTCCTTGCATTTTTTCTTTGATGGCATGAGATCTGTTCCCTTTTTAGCATGATTTTATTACTTACACGTCTTTTAGATTCTGTAGTTCTTCGTTATAATCATTTATTTATTTATAGAGAGTCAACAGGTTCTGGCCTAATCATTAACTCAGTTGAGCCCTTGTTGTCTCATTTAGTGACCCAAGATAGCTAGACGCAATGTTATTTTTTCCACATGTTTATGTCTTTCCTTCTGTGGCTAGCTGAAATCCTGCAAATGTTATTGTGTGGAATGTTGGAATAGTTAGTATGCACTATCTTTTAATGCTGTAAGTATTTATAATCAAGTAAAACTAGATCTATATCTTATCTTATATAATACAGACGTTACTTCAAAAAAGAAGATGATTACGTCCTACGCGTCATGCATTTAGTCATGCATATTAACCAATGACTTAAATTCTGCCAAGTCACTGGTTTTTCTGGCTAGCTCAGGCAACCCATTCCATGCTCTAATAGCACTAGGGAAGAAGGAGTATTTGTACAAATTTGTCCTAGCATATGGGATGAGGAATGTGCCTTTATTTTTGTGTCTTTCAGAGTATTTTATTAAGTTTTGTTTTTGGATTTGAAGATTATGGTTCAGTGTTTTATGTATAATTGCTACTTTACTTTTGAGTCTTCTGTCCTGAAGGCTTTCTAAATGTAGTGATTTTACTAATGGTGTTACTCTAGTCAAATGTGAATATTCGTTTGTTATGAATCTCACTGCTCTATTTTGTGTTTGTTCCAGTTTCTTAATGTTTTCTTGAGTTGAGGGGTCCCAAACGGTGGATGCATATTCTATTATTGGCCTAACCAAGGTTAAATAACATTTTAGTTTTATGTTCTTATTTTATTTATAGAAATTTTTTTTAATAAAACCTAATGCTTTGTTGGATTTTTTTATAGTTTCATCAATATGTGGATTCCATGACAGTTTTTCATTTATTATAACACCTAGGTATTTTGCGTTTTTAGTCTGTGTTACTGGTTTGCCATGAATAAGATAAGTGGAATTAATTTGTTTTAGTTTTTTTGTTACTCTTAACAACTGACATTTTTCTGGGTGGAAAGACATGCTCCAATTTGATTCCTATTTCTGTAATTCATCTAATTCTCTTTGTAAAATATCTGTGTCTTGTGTTGTTTTTATTGTTCTATATATTATGCAATCATCTGCAAATAATCTGACTTTTGTTCCTGAACTAATGCAATTTGGTAAATCATTTATGTAAATTAAAAATAGTAGTGGACCCAAGACTGTTCCTTGAGGTACACCTGAGTTTACTGTTATTGGTGTTGATTTAGAGCCATTTATTATTACAGTTTGTTCTCTCCATATCAGAAAATCTTTAATCCACTGATGCAGTGGACCATTAATCATCGTGACGGTGATTAATGCCGAAATATTTTAATTTTTTAAGTAAACTATGGTGGTGAACTTTGTCAAAAGCCTTGGAAAAATCTAGTAAGATAGCATCTATTTGTTCACTATTATCTAAACCTTTTGAAAAAATAAATAATAAAGTTCACCAGATATTTCATCATTATGACTTATCGATGAAGTTAAAAGTATCATCTGACTGATAGTGATATATATTCAAATATTGTGATATCGTTAAAATAAATAGTCAAATAAAAGCAGTAACAATATAAAACCAAAATGAAAAATCTTACTCTAAAACTAATGCCATGCAAACTTATCTTTATCACAATTACCTAGTATAATATAAATAACGCTACACGTACCACATAGTTGAGGTGATCCTTACTAGATGATAGATCTAAAATGTAAGTAAAATGTCTGCAGTCTTTCTTGAAGAGTTATTTACCATTGACATTGTTAACTTCCTTTTGCACTGAGATTTATTTTGTATTATTGTTAATTTTGGAAATTTCCGCTTCTGCTTTGGACTTCGGATATTCCCGTATTGAATGAATTATTAAACAAAAATAAATTTTAACTTAAAAACAACAACATTGAAACATCACATTTGATTACTTTTTATATCATCTATTCTATAATTAGTTCAAAGATGTTAGATTAAACTATTAAAGGAAAAATAATGCACAGATCTATGTAAATGTCTTTTTTTTTCATACATTAAAAAAATGAATATAAAGTTTAAAATTAAAGGGCATTATAGGGCCTATTTGTTTTTTAGGGAAGGCATTGGGCATGATTGGGTATTTTCTCAGAAATCGGGACTCAGATTTGTGAGTCGACATAGGATACAATTTTCCATAAGTAATACTTATCTTATCTTATATAATACAAACGTATCAGGCTTTCAATCTATGCTGTTTATTGCAAATTTAAGACATTAGTAGTTCATAACTTTTTTGTTGAAATGCACAAACTCGTTTATAAAAGGCTGTTCAAAAGAACCCTGTTACTCAGAGCGCCTAAAGATCTGTACATTGCCTGGCATAATGCTAATGTTCAATGGCGTTTTCGTGAACAACAGAAATACTCTCCAGCGAACGGGAGGTGGGTTGTTTTTTCTACAAAGTACAATATGATGTGCATGATCTGATAAGCTGAACTGATACTTCAGACAGTAGTTTTAAGGCCTATAATTTACTGACATGTTTCATCAAATGCACCTTAGTCTTTAAAGATTGCTTTATCGAATCTTTTTTTTATAATCGAATCTTTTTTTATAATCGAATTTTTTTTATATAATCGAATCTTTTTTTTTTATAATCGAATCTTTTTTTTGTCTCCTTTGTAAATTTTGTCCGCCGTGCCTTCGTCTTTGGGTGCATGTGTCTGAAAAGTCTAATAACCCTAAATTCTTGGCATGGCCTACTTTAAGGTGTCCATATCATAGACGGTAGATTTTCTTTAACTCTTAAAGTATGCTCAACCGTCACTGTTTCCCAGTTGACTTTAGAGTAACCAACATACTAACGCGTAATTTCCGACCCGGGGATTAAAGTCTACTGCAGAAATAGTGGAAATCTATCTAGTCGAAGTTTCCGGAAAGATAAAAATAACTCTGATCTATGGCGAAAGATAGTAGGTCAAATGTATAAACCACCACGTAGACTTCCTAGAAAGTGATGGTCTTAGACTTGTATCTTATTTTATTACATTTCTTTCCCCACTTTATTTAGGACACTCCAATGAAAGTGATTTTTTTTTTCATTTTAAACTTTCTTTTTTTTTTTTTTTTAATATTGTTTTGCCTTAGCGGAATTCGGAAATTCTGAAGTATGATCCCAATGGATTCAATGAATAGGCTGTAGCGTACATTTTTTTTTACCGACCATACAAATGCGTTTTATTTATATATTTTTTTTTTAACATTTTTTTTACATTTCATCGAACTGGGGGCGAGTGAATCAAGGTATTAAATGTATGAACCATTGTCTTTCTTTAAGTGGCTTCGAGTTCTATTTTTTTTTTTTTTTTTTTTGCTGCCTTAGCAATTGTGCACACTCTTTTTGAAGAACAACTGGACAGACGAAAGGACCGACGGACTGACAAGTTTACTTAAATTGTATAATAGGGAGGAATGCGCCTCGTGAAGTCATCATATTATATGTTAACGTTAGTTAAATGTTATATAAACTTAAATAATTATTTTGACCAATGAGCTAGGAACGTATACAATACAAGGACGAGTAGCCATCTATGTGGATTGTCACACGGGAAGCACATAATTAGTCTATTATTACATTGGATCATAGTGCTTGGAAAAGGTACGCGTTTGTTTATATTATACTAGTCGACCTGCGGCATAGCATACGCCGCTATTTTGCAGGCCCGGCCTTAGGCCACTGCAACCTATGCTACCGCAGTGGATCCCGCACTTTCAAGGGACCCGAACTTTCATATGACCCGCGCTTATTCAATGTGTATACATTATTAAATTAAGCCATTTTATAACTTAAAACAGATTTCTTGCGCCCTCCTGGAAATCTCCCGAAATTGCAAAATATACGAAAAAGTCCTCAAAATATATGGAAATATGTACACAAATATTGTCATTTTGGGGTGTCATTCAATATGGAAAACGCCAATCCTACGCGTGATAAATAAAAACGGCATTATGCATTATCCGTAATTATGTAATCTGGTGAAAGAAGCTTCTCGCGCCTCAAACTAATGAAGAATTACTTGAGGTCAACAATTCTCAAAGAAAGATTGAAACATTTGGTAATTCTTGCTATTGAGCGTGATCTATGCTGGAAACAGAATCAATATGATATACTGTATGACTTTGCTACACGCAAGGCTCGTAAAGTATTTCTGTACGTAGTAAAGAATGAATAAAAATGCATAGACGAATTTATTTTCTAATACAAACTCTTAAATTTTTCTTATTATCCACTTCCCTACCCAAACTTGGCTCCGCGAAATCCTTTTCGCATAGGGCCCCACAATGATTAAGTCTAGCCCTGCAATTTAGTGACGGGTGAATATACATGGTAGATTACTTGTTCTCTTTCCATGACTTCTTGGTCACAATGGTTAAGTCCGGCGCTGCTATTTAGTGTTTATAAAATGTTTGTTTGTAAAATGTTTTACATGTTTCGGATGTTCCTTCAGAGTTGAAGGACGAAGGGGGATGGGAGCGGGCAGGGTTTGATAAATCCCAACGACAGTCCAGCGTGCAAACCGCACGACCAGGCAGCCATCCGTAGTGACCGGTGAATACTTCTTCTCCCCCCCCCCCTCTTTTTTTTTCTAGGGGGTGACTATCCGCAGAAATAAGAGAGTGATCTTTCCTTTACTTCTTCTTACTTCTTTTCCTTCAAACTCTTGAACCATGAAGAGAATTCTATATATAGAGAGATATCGTGTTTCAGCTAATTGAAGTTCAAGTTATCTTTTCCTTCCTCGTGTTTCAGTGTTTAATTCGAACCTGCATTACATTCAAGTGAGGAACAGTCAGGTGCCTTACTCGGTCATCTGTTGTCGTTTTAATCTTCCTTTAATTTAACAATACTAATTAGAGCTAATAAGTGTCATTCAGAATCGGTAGAACAAAATACTCTCCATAATTAATATTGTTGCGAGGTTTTAAAAAAAATAAAAATTTTACGTCTTGCACAATGAATTATCTCCATTTTCTTGCGTCCACAATGTGATTGGGAAATAGTATATGCATGACCATAGACTATGGTATGACATAAGCAAATGATGTAAATATTGACCAGTACGACATTTTCTCTTTAAACTTAACTGTTGTTGACTTCGCACTCTTTAACGCGTTTGTCCAGTGTCTTATTTTTACTCACCCCCCCCCCAACTATATCTATAAATAATGTAGAAGTTATTTACCTTAGTTGATATCAAATAAAATAATTTATTACCAATAATTAATTGGTTATATTATAACTGATTCATGTTTTGTGACATACAATAAATAATTATCTGAAGTTTCAACTTGATCCGAGAATGGGCTTGGTTGGATGAAAGAACGTGGTCATTTATCTAAGGGATGAAACCCTACATATTTAGCTGTATATGTGAATACTGAAGAATTAATTTCCCTTGTTGGTATCAAACAAAACAATTAATCACCAGTACTTAATTGACAAATTGGTTATTTTTTTTATTGATTCCTGTATTGTCTTTTCCAATAAATAATTTTACAAAGTTTCAACTTGATCCGAGAATGGGTGTGGGAGAAATAACGTATACAAAATATTTACCAGACAGACAGAGTGAGTTGATGCGAGCTTTGTAAAAACAGCTGAGATTATTTAAAAAAACAATTGAGAACTAGATCTAGAAATTAAAATGGGATAACAAACAAATACTCTCTGAGATTATACAAACAACAATGGACTCGGCAAAGTAGGCCTCCTATAATTCATAGCATATGGCGGCTCCCTGAGATACTCCCCAAACGACTTCATCTTGTGTGAGGTTACCAGTCATGCACATGTGCGATGGTATTGAGTTGTACTGTCCTAGCTTCTCTTCATGTCAACCTATCAGTCATTTAAGACATCAACTCTCGCTGACGTGTGCATTAATAGTGCGTGTCAACAAAAGTGTGTGTTGTGTGTTGGACGTTTTCACACACACACACACAACTAAACAATTTCAAGGACGCTAAAATGAACATCACTGTTGCCAATCAAATGAAAAAAAAAGCTACAATTCTGGGGCGTAGCTAGGAATTATCCATCGTTTGGGGGCCCCGAGGGCTAGACCACTTTGGAGACTGCATTTGCATAATATTTAATTTCTATTGTAGAAAACACTCATTTGGGGGATTTTCAAATTCTCCCCCCCCCACCCACCCTAGCTACGCCACTACTACAATTTTAACAATAGCTCAACGCTTGGCAGTCTATCTTCGTATTAAATCTTTTTAATACCGATAGTTAGCTGAATATTTAAAAAGTTTAAAGTTATAGAATAATATAGAGTAAAAGTTTAATGCTTTCTCCATATTGAAATTATGTTGTACAAAAAAACAGAAGAGCTTCGAACATTTCATTCTGCAAAACTAAAAAGTAGAAAACTATTATCGTATACCTTTTAAAAAAAGCATAGCCTATCAATACTTTTTTGTTTTACACCGGATACAAAAAAAATCTAACTATTTACAGATTGTTTCGCCATGTATAAAAAGCACAATAGACTATGTGATGACTTTCTCTTATAAAAATGCGTATGGTAAAAATAAAATGTACTATTCAATTTACTAATCAATTAACCTTTATTTGCTTCTATGCATAATGAAATAGGGCAGACGCGACGTAACTACACAATATAGAGGCCTAACTCGCTGGCTTATAAAACAATTTTCTTTCGTCTGAAAAGGCTTGTGACGAGCCATTTCCATCTATATAGTAGTACATCGCTCTGAAAACAATTATGCCTTTTTGTCTATCTATCTATATCTATCTATCTATCTATCTATCTATCTATATATATATATATATATATATATGTCTATCTATCTATCTATCTATCTATCTATCTATCTATCTATCTATCTATCTATATATATATATATATATATATATATATATATATATATATATATATATATGTGTGTCTATCTATCTACCTATCTATATGTCTGTCTGTCTGTCTATTTGTCTTCTGATTAATTTATTAAAACGACTTAGAATCTTAAGTCAGCCTTTACCGCTAAGTTACAAAAGTTTCTTATTTAAAAAAAAAAAGGTTTGTACGTCTTAAGTTTATATCCCTGCGTTAATCCAATCGTAAACTCATTAAAGGTGTGCAGCAATTAATTATGAGAGCTATTCTGTCGCTTGAGGTCATAAAAAAAAGTGTCTTTAGCC
This sequence comes from Biomphalaria sudanica, assembly GCA_036873155.1. Taxonomy (NCBI): domain Eukaryota; kingdom Metazoa; phylum Mollusca; class Gastropoda; family Planorbidae; genus Biomphalaria; species Biomphalaria sudanica. The sequence continues at coordinate 218,001 of JAZGLO010003815.1, read as the reverse complement.
ATGTCTTTCGTAGTAAAAAAAAAATGATGTGTATAATGAATATATTGTTCTCCCTTTCCAATGTAGCCATCTGACATAAGCAATCATACATATCTAGACTATAAAAGCTAGCTAGATTTATGTCAGATTGTAGCTTATATTGAAGATGACATGTCTGATTTGGGGGATTTAGTTATATGGATGACTTGAGTATTGAGTCTGTAGCTTGTTAATATGGTGCGCAAAGGTGCACGCGTTCAATATAATAAAGTATCATTCTCCGCCATGACACTAATGGTTGTTGTTTGTTTATTGCTGACTGTGAACCTAGATCTTAATTAACATGGTGGCAGCGGTGTATTAATGATCAGGGGTAATCATTAATCAGTATATAAAGGTTTATTGTTTACAATAATAAATAGGCAACAATTCAAGGCTACGCCGTGCAATGGCAGCTAGAAATTTCCTTCCTGTACCCGAGCCGCTGGAGGTTGAAGGAAACATGGCCGCTAATTGGCAAAAGTTTCACCGGAGCTAGCGAAACTATGAGTTAGCCATTAAATTGTCGGAAGAATCAGAGGAGGTCAGAGTGGCCACCTTTCTAACAATTATAGGAACAAAAGCGATGGACATATATGAAGGTCTTGAAATTGAGAAGGGAAAAGAAAGAAAGATGGAAGAAATAGTGAACACATTGGAAAGTTTCTGCATTGGAAAAACGAATGAAACTTATGAGCGCTATGTTTTCAATACTCGTGAATAGCAAGAAGGCGAGGACATTGAAAAGTACATAACAAATCTGAGAAGACTAGCAAAAACGTGTAGTTTTGAACGCCTGGAAGATAGCTTGATTAGGGACAGAGTAGTTTTTGGTGTTAGACATGAATGTCTCAAAATGAAATTGTTACAAGATAGAAGTCTCACATTGGAAAGGTGCAGAGATATTTGCAGAGCATACGAGACCGCCAACAAACAGTTGAGACAAATACAAGCCGACCCTCCAATCATTGAGAAAGTATCAACACCCTTAAGAACAAACATTCAGAAAGGTAAATGCAGGTATTGTGGAAGGATTCACGAATACATTAAAGAAAAGTGCCCTGCATGGGGTAAAATGTGCCTAGCGTGCAAGAGGAGACATCATTTTGCTGTGATGTGCAAAATGAAAATTCAGCAGGTGTCAGATGATAGGTCTAACGATGAAAGACAGCTGCAGTCGGACACAAGAGATGATGTCATGATGGTAAAAAATGAATGGGTGATGTCTTTGGAGAACCACAAAACGAAAAGGATGACAGCAGTTATGACAGTGAATGGTCACCGTGTAAGGTTTCAAATGGATAGTGGAGCTGATGTAAACACCATCCAGGAAAAATACGTAAATAAGAATCAGATAGAAAAGGCAACGCAAAGATTACTAATGTGGAATAAGACTGAAATGAGACCCATAGGGAAAGCCACTCTAACGACGAGAAATGAGAAAACTAACGAAACATTTGAGGTGGAATATATAGTTGTACCAAATAATCTAGCATGCCTTCTAGGTCATGAAACTTGAACAAGAATGAAGTTAATCAAAGACAATAAAGATAGGTTCATAGCATCAGTAGTGAATAACCAAGAAGAAGACTTTAGTCCAAAGTTTACTGGTGATTTGGGTGATTTAGTAGAAGTGTTTTTAAAGATTGATAGCAGCATTAAGCCCAAGGTTCTGGCGTGTAGAAAGATCCCTATTGCTTTACAAGAAAGAGTTAAGGAGGAGTTAAAGACCCTAGTGCAGAGAGGAATCATAGAACCAGAGATAGAGCCTACAGAGTGGGTGAGTCAGATGGCAATTGTGGAAAAAGCTAACGGAAAAATTAGGATCTGCATAGATCCACAAGCCCTGAATAACGTTTTACTAAGGGAATTCTATAATCTTGCTACTTTAGATGACATATAGGCAGATTTGAACGATGCCAAAATATTCAGCAAAATGGATGTGCAAGAAGCTTTTTGGCATGTCAGACTAGACACAGCGTCATCTAATTTGACAGCAATGATAACCCCTTTTGGTAGATACAAATGGAAACGATTACCTTTTGGTCTGAAAGTGAGTTCAGAAATTTTTCAGAGAAGATTAAATCTAGCATTAGAAGGACTGAAAGGCTGTTTCAATTACGTTAATGATATTATAGTGATAGGAAGAGCAAGAACGAAAGAAGAGGCACTCAGAAATCATGATATTAACCTAAGAGAGCTGCTGAAGAGATGTCAAGAAAAGAAGATTAAACTGAACCACGAAAAATCTGTTTTTAGAAAAGGCTGAGATTAATTTTTTGGGTCATATTATTACAGAAGCAGGAATAAAACCAGACCCGAACAAAGTATCTGCGATTTTGAGTTTGAATGCTCCAAAAGATATTTCATCAGTCCGAAGATTCTGTGGTATGGTTCAATATCTTGCAAGATTTGTTCCAGACTTGTCGACAGATTTACAGCCCATAACAGAGTTGATCAGAAAGAACACACCATTTGTTTGGTCTGATCAATGCACACGAGCTTTCATCAAGATAAAACAGAAAATATCGACTCATGGCACATTGATATATTTTGACCCTAACAAAGAGCTTATATTACAAGCAGATAGTAGCCAAAATGGGTTGGGAGCAGCGTTATTACAAGATGGCAGTCCAATAGCATATGCTTCTAGATCATTAACTGATACTCAGAAAAGATGGGCACAGATTGAAAAAGAATTGTTAGCAGTGGTTGTTGGTTTGGAACGTTTTGACCAGTATACTTATGGCAGGACAGTTATAGTTCAGAATGACCATAAACCACTGGAAAACATCCTTCAAAAACCACTCAGTTCTGCTCCGAGAAGGCTACAAAGTCTAATGATGCGTCTTTATCGTTACGATATCCAGTTTCAATATGTCAAAGGCAAAAATGTGTTCATAGCTGATACTTTGAGTAGAGACCCATCAGAGGAAAAGAGTGATATCCCTGATGTTTGTGTCAACACAGTGGGACTGGCAATACCAGATGCAGTGCTGGAGAAAGTCAAAATCGAGACAGAGAAAGATAGAACAATGCAAACACTTATTCAGTATATCCTAAATGGATGGCCAGACAAACATAATTGTTTACCTGAACTCAAACAATATTTTTAACTAAGAGACATGTTAACATACGGAGACGGACTCTTGTTGAAAGGAGAACAAATAATCATACCAATATCACTTCGCAAGGAAATAGAAGAAAAACTCCATGCAGCACATCTGGGAGTAGACTCAATGAAAAGAAGAGCAAAAGAAACAGTTTTCTGGCCTGGATTATCATCTCGAATAAAGGAAATAGCCAATTCATGTTATATATGTCAGAAAAATAAACCAGCAAATCAGAGAGAAGAATTAATACAGCACGAAATAGGTTCTAATCCGTGGGACAAGATTGGAATTGATTTATTCCAAATGTGTGACGAACAATATCTAGTTATAGTGGACTATTATTCAAATTTCATAGAGGTAGAAAACATGCAGTTGACAACAACACACGCAATTATAAAGAAACTGAAAGTTTTATTTGCAAGATATGGGGTGCCCAAAGTCTGTATATCTGATAGCGGACCTCAGTTCACATCGGAATATTTTTCCAAATTTATGATGGAACGGGGAGTGACTCATTGGAAATCTTCTCCAGGACACCATCAATCCAATGGAAAGGCTGAGTCAGCAGTTAAAATTTTGAAGAACATAATGAAGAAATCTAGAGAATCAAAGTCAGATGCTTATGAAGATCTTCTGGAATTTAGAAATACTCCAAGGCAAGACACAAATCTAAGCCCAGTTCAGATGTTTTTTGGTCGGATGACTCGAACACCGATACCAAACAAAAGGAGTAACATTAAGATTTCTACATGTCAAGAGAACATTGTGAGAAGGAAAGAAAAACGGCAGATGAGTGTAAAAACCTCTTATGATAAGAAGTCAAGAAATTTAAGTCAGCCGAGAACTGGACAGATGGTCTATTTCCAATCTCCTAATGACCCTACATGGAGACGTAGAAGAATCCAGTCTCAAGTCAACCAGAGAGCTTACATTATTCGAGGTGACAATGGTGCAGTGTACCAAAGAAACAGAGTGCATATCAACCCGAACAGAGAAACAGAAGAAGATATATTTCCCGATACTGATGACAACATACAGGACAATAGAACTCATGATCAACACATTCGCCACTCATCAACTCATCATTCCCTGCGACCAAGGGATCAGTTGAAGAAACCGACAAGATTCAATGACTATGTGTCTTAATGAACTATTGAATGTTGTTTTTAAATGTGATATGTTTCATATTCATTGAAGCGTATATATGTATGTTATCTTTAGTTGTTTATGTTGTGTTTTTTTTTCTATGATACTCCCCGAAATGTTTTTTTTTTTGTTTTGTTTTTTAAAGAAAAGGGGATGTAGATATGGTGCGCAAAGGTGCACGCGTTCAATATAATAAAGTATCATTCTCCGTCATGACACTAATGTTTTTTTTTTGTTTATTGCTGACTGTGAACCTAGATCTTAATTAACATAGCTAATGTGCTTTTTAATTATTTTTTTTTTTTATATTGAATTGACTCATTGTAAACAAGAAACATTTGAATTACTAACCCGTGAAACTATCTTGAATTAAGGACCAGTGAAATGACTTAATCTTGAAAAACATTACACTAAAAACTTGAAATTAGGATGTTTTTTTTTTTACGAAGGCGTATGCTTTCTGAAGACATAGGTGGTAGGGGCCTACTACTCCTCTTACTTTCTGAAGACATAGCTGGTAGCCTACTACTCCTCTTACTTTCTGAAGACATAGCTGGTAGCCTACTACTCCTCTTACTTTCTGAAGACATAGCTGGTAGCCTACTACTCCTCTTACTTTCTGAAGACATAGGTGGTAGGGGCCTACTACTCCTCTTACTTTCTGAAGACATAGGTGGTAGGGGCCTACTACTCCTCTTACTTTCTGAAGACATAGCTGGTAGCCTACTACTCCTCTTACTTTCTGAAGACATAGCTGATAGCCTACTACTCCTCTTACTTTCTGAAGACATAGCTGGTAGCCTACTACTCCTCTTACTTTCTGAAGACATAGCTGGTAGCCTACTACTCCTCTTACTTTCTGAAGACATAGCTGGTAGCCTACTACTCCTCTTACTTTCTGAAGACATAGCTGATAGCCTACTACTCCTCTTACTTTCTGAAGACATAGCTGATAGCCTACTACTCCTCTTACTTTCTGAAGACATAGCTGGTAGCCTACTACTCCTCTTACTTTCTGAAGACATAGCTGGTAGCCTACTACTCCTCTTACTTTCTGAAGACATAGGTGGTAGGGGCCTACTACTCCTCTTACTTTCTGAAGACATAGGTGGTAGGGGCCTACTACTCCTCTTACTTTCTGAAGACATAGCTGGTAGCCTACTACTCCTCTTACTTTCTGAAGACATAGCTGGTAGCCTACTACTCCTCTTACTTTCTGAAGACATAGCTGGTAGCCTACTACTCCTCCTACTTTCTGAAGACATACCTGGTAGCCTACTCCTCCTCCTACTTTCTGAAGACGTAGCTGGTAGCCTACTACTACCGATGAAGACTTTGCAAGCTGAATAGAGGAATAGTAAAAATTATGTTCTATGTCTGCCCTACTTTTGCCGGACGTCTGGCACCGTAATTTTCTAGATAAGAAATGATGTGTGTTACAAAGACATCTAGGCCTCTACTTCAGCTTGGCTACAAAAGGAAGACGACGAATGAGGCTGATGAAGGGAATGAAGCTACTATTAGGTGTTCACAAAGACATCTAGGCCTCTACTTCAGCTTGGCTACAAAAGGAAGACGACGAATGAGGCTGATGAAGGGAATGAAGGTGTTCACAAACACTTGCACAAAGAAACAGTTTAATGTTGCTGATAACAGAATAGAAAAAAAAATCCAACTTTGCCATCTATGTAGCCTATAGGTCATATGTTTCTATGGACGACAGTGACGAGGGTGTCATGAGGCCAGCACAACGACCAACCGCCCTTGCATTCCCCAAGTAATACATATATACCCAGTACCCATCAGAGTTTGGTGGACTCAAAATTCTAAAAATCTAGATTCGAACCCTCGATTCGGAAGCCAAGCGCTTTACAACTCAGCAATCAGCTCCATTGTTGCTAATTATATAGTTTCTATAATGTTGCTGATAGACAATGCAAGATTCCTGGCTGTTCTTGGAGGAAGCAGTAGCATTTATGTCAAGTCGAGCGCTATAGGCCTATCATCATTAGAATATTATAAAGTCTAGTAGATGTATAAATTCGCTTAACCGGGATTTTTTCTGATAGAACATTTTAGAAATAAACTAAATAGCCTATGGCATAGCAGAGGACTAGGGAAAACAATCGACTCAAACTTACATGTTTGCAATTATTTTCAACATGAAAAGTGGCCTAAGTAAGCCAGGCCCATTCACCTTCAGTATACTTCACGCAAAGAAAACCCATTTTCACTGCTTAAAACTCAACACAAGTGTTTTTGTTTTGGTAATCCTTTCGTGTTTACACTTCATTCGAAAAACATTTGTTTTCTAAAAATGTATCAGTCATTCAACTGAAGAGAAAGATGTGGTAGCTTCCCTTTCCTCCTAGTCATAAACAAGTCCGTGGGTTACTGTGTCCTGTGTTCAGCTTTAGAGGTAGTCTATGCTCGTGGTAATAATACCTTTGTTTAGTCTTCGATTCTCGATTGATAAGTTGTATAAATGTAATATATCGTACCAAATATTTTTACCTTGCAGTTTCGTGTTTAGCTAAGGATGGCATATCTTTGAGAGCGTAGCCAAAAAGAAATATTTTTTGACGCGCAACGACCAAATAAAAAGTAGGTCCCGAGTGGAGTAAAAAGAGGCTCGTATAAGATTATTCCAAAATACCAGATAGAACATCCAGAGTACAGTACAACATCTGTGCACACGTCACAGGTTAGCAGTAGCCTGAGTGACAGCCCTCTGGGCGTTACCTAACTATTGAGAGTAATATATGTTCCCTCTCTAACTGTTTCACCGAGAGTAGGTCACTTTAAGTACATATTTAGCAAAACGTGCTAGTCAACCTGCTAACAGGAAAGAAACATCCTAGATGTATTAAACTGCGTGCTAACACGTATTTGTGTTAAGTGAAGACAATTTTGAATAACTGGAGCTGCTGCTAAATAAATATCAATCAGTGGATACTCGTCATGACACAACGCAATCTCATATAATGAACCATCATATTGCCTCAACACAATTGTAGATAAGACCTTCAAGTCTCAACACAACTGTAGATAAGACCATCACCAAGTCTCAACACAATTGTAGATAAGACCATCACCAAGTCTCAACACAATTGTAGATAAGACCTTCACCAAGTCTCAACACAACTGTAGATAAGACCATCACCAAGTCTCAACACAATTGTAGATAAGACCATCACCAAGTCTCAACACAATTGTAGATAAGACCATCACCAAGTCTCAACACAACTGTAGATAAGACCATCACCAAGTCTCAACACAATTGTAGATAAGACCATCACCAAGTCTCAACACAATTGTAGATAAGACCATCACCAAGTCTCAACACAATTGTAGATAAGACCATCACCAAGTCTCAACACAACTGTAGATAAGACCATCACCAAGTCTCAACACAATTGTAGATAAGACCATCACCAAGTCTCAACACAATTGTAGATAAGACCTTCACCAAGTCTCAACACAACTGTAGATAAGATCATAACCAAGTCTCAACACAACTGTAGATAAGACCATCACCAAGTCTCAACACAATTGTAGATAAGACCTTCACCAAGTCTCAACACAACTGTAGATAAGATCATAACCAAGTCTCAACACAACTGTAGATAAGACCTTCACCAAGTCTCAACACAATTGTAGATAAGACCTTCACCAAGTCTCAACACAACTGTAGATAAGATCATAACCAAGTCTCAACACAACTGTAGATAAGACCATCACCAAGTCTCAACACAATTGTAGATAAGACCTTCATCAATTGAACACTATCTCATACAATGAACCATCCCCATGCTTCATCACAATCTCATAAAGTGGACATGATCATAAGCCTCAGCACAAATTCATAAATTGGATCTCCATAAGATCCAGCACTATCCCACCCCCTATTTCAATAGTTGCTATAATTTAAAAAAAACAACATAAAAAAACTTTACAAAACAAAAAAGCATATTTATATCACTTAGTTTGGTACAGGCATGCATTTAAATTTGTAACAGATCTAGACTAACAATAATAAATCTGCGCGATTACAAATATTTTACGTTTAGCTTCAATACGCTATGATCCTATCACTTGTCTGGACCAGTTGGAAAGGAGTAGAGGGAGAAAGAAGGGATTATCCGGGTGATTGCTTCTTAAAAGCATTTTTTTTTTTTTAAATGTGAACGAACTGAATTAGAACTCGAGGGCTAAAGCCTCCTCAAGTCAATAATCTAGCCACTCAGCCAGCAAATCGCTTTTGAAAATAGGTTTTATATTTATCTATTGTTATCTTCTAACTTTAAATCGGCGACCTACAAAGTATAAAGGGGACTAATTCAACTAATAGCACCACATCAGTACAATTTCTTTCCCTTGTTTGAGGTACCAAACAAAATAATTAATTACCAATAATTAACTAACTAATTGTTTAATTTTTTTGTATTGATTCTTGTTTTGTCAGGCTAAAGAAATAATAGTATAAATTTCAGCTTGATCCAAAATTGGGTGTGGGAAAAATAACGTGTACAAACTTTTTACCAGACAGAGTGAGTTGAAAAAAGCTTTTACGACACTCTACTGTGGTTAGTTGGAAAGGGCATGTATCCTTCAGGTTCCACTGTTAAATAAATTATTGTGACATCGTAATTTTGCTATTAAATGAAGGCTTCACAGTGTCAGTAATTATTCTTACAAACATTACTGCCTTGAAGGTGATTTTATTTTTCTTTACAATGTGATTTTTATTCTACCTTTACTATCTACATGTTTTTATTAAAACCTATAATGCAATACAACAAGTGTCTTGGCCCAGGTATATTTGGTGGTACCATTTAGTAATTTTGTAAAGAAAAGCAATTTTTTGAATCACTCTGGAGATCAAATTAATTGAACTGGCCAGCTAGTCAGTAGAGCAACCACAATTTTAAGTTTTGTTTTCAAATGCCCAAGGTTTTTCAAACGCCCTTTTCGTTTTTCTTGACTATTAAGACCATAAGAAATAGTGGAGACAAATTAATGTGTTTGTTTGTTGTAGCCTGTGGTTAAAAATATTTGTATATCATATCTAAATAGTTTTAGGTATTTTTATTTTCAAGATGGTTGAATTTATATTTGCAAAAGTAAATGGTGCTGGGTATTAGAGCTAATGTCGTCCTGCGGTAGGTTTGGACTAGGAAGTAAATTATCCTAACTCTGAAGGAACATCCGAAACATGTAAGACATTTGACAAAAACAAATTATGTTACTAGATCTGAATGCAATATGACACATTTTTACAAAAATGAATGCAATTTATTTTTTAAGGGGATGGGGAAGAAGTAAAGAACACTATGCAATTAAATAAATAATTTAATTTTAAAAGTTGCATCAATCTGTACATATGTGCATGAAATTCATAATAATAGATATGACTATTATAAAAGTCCCTCTATTGAGGGAAAACTACTTTCCGAAAGTTTTCTTGTGAGATTTTCATGAATCTGTCCAATCACCTGATTGTCCAAATCACGAACTCTGGAATCCAAGGTAACATTGAAGCCAGTATCCACATCACAAGCACTGTGCACTGCTCCAGGCCACTGAAGTTTTAGGAGAGACGCTGTCATGACTAGACCACCTGAGCTCCCTGGGCATGTGGCTGCATCATAATATTTGACAATCCTCAGCCCATCTTCCTCTTCTTTTTTAATGTGTCCAAAAGTGATGGCTTTAGAAAGCCCATGTGCATGGGCTATCACAGCTACCCAGCTCTGGCTATGCTTAAGTGCATGACTTGTCTGGGACTTGTGGGTGCTTTTCACCATCTGATGATAGCTAGACTTGGCATCCTTCAGAAGGCAACTGATTATGTAAAACAAATTCCGGTCATGTGACATGACATGGAGGGTGACATGGTCCTGACTGTTGTTGACACCCACTATGGCAGTAACATGGCCATAAACTACCTTGGTCTGATCTGGAGAATTGAAGAAAAATTTGACAACTGCACATTCAGCTTCTGATTTATCAAAGATGACATGCTTATTAGTGTGAATGTACACTCCACTATAGAAATGGTGTCTGTCAGATCCATCCTGCTCACTCCCATTTGGTGAACTGAAACTACGAGAAATCAGTGAAGGTTTCACTTTCAGACGTTGACTATAATATTCCAAAGGGCAGGCATTTTTTTTACATTTAAATTTGAGCATCTCATTATCCACTGAAGCAATAAAACCAGAACCATTTCTTTTATTTTGTGTTCCTATGTAATGACTGTGCATATCTTTAGGACCCCTGGCCGGACTAGTATGGAAAACTGAAATTTGAACAACTAACTGAGCAGCACAGTTAAAGAAAGTCAAGCTGTCTTCATGCTGAATTTCAACTGGTAGGTTTCTAACCTGAAAAATTAAACCAATATAAATGGCTTTTTAACAGATAACAAAAAACACAAAAATTAAATTCTATAAATAAAATTCTATAAAGTGTAATTGAATGAACTAAATGTTTTCTTTTCACAAATTTCCTTGCATTCTATAAATTTAGCAAATAAATCATTGTGCGCTTTTAAGTATTTATCTTATTTTGAATAGTTGTCAATTAGACAACAAGGATGCAGGAAAGCAATTAAAAAAATGAAATGTTTAGATACTGTACATTAAATGATTTTAAAAATAACAAATCTTTATATTATAAATTAATTTGTGATCATAGTAACTATTATGCCGTTCGTCTACGATTCTGTTCTTTCTTTGATCCTACTGAAGACTTATAGCTCATAAATCTGCACTCCAAAACTCAACCTTGGCAAATTTATATTAAGCGAGGAAAAAAACAATGGATATATAGATACTGTTTTCCCTACAGATCATTATTTTTAAAATATCATTAGTTTCTGACTTCATTCAGCCTTTATTATTTATTTTCTAATTTTGTTCATCATTCTCTTCATGTTTTTCCCCCTCACTTCTTTCCTGTTGATCTATTTCATTTGACTCTACTAAGTGGAAAGACTGTACAATACTTTCCGAAAGTATATAGGTGTGTTGGCTAGAATTTTTTTGTGTGTGATAATTATGACTAAATCATCATAAATGACAGAATAATAATCTATTTAGACTAGATTAGATATTTTTAGTTGTCTATATGCTAAAGGTCCTTTAATGGATAAGAAATTGGCCTCTGAACTATAGACTATAAAGTGCATGAATCCACATCACAACTGTACACTACCATACAATTTTTTAAAAAGTATTTATTCTAAATAAAATATTTAATTGACTCATCTTCTTATTAAAGTTAAGAATCATTTGAAATTCATAAGAGATATTTCAATTTAAAATGAGCTGCCCAGGTATATAAATAGATGGAACATCTATTAAAATTGTGTCCACCTTTGATGTATATTAAATTGTTTTTTATTTTATACAATAGCATCCAGGCAAATCTTTTGGAAGAAAGATAATGGGAGGGCTTGGAGGAAAGTGAAGAAAATTGGACAGGAAGGGTTAGAAGGTAGGAGGATTCAAGCCTAAATTCTGACTTCCTCTAAATATTTTGAAAATTCAATTGAACATTTAGTCTAGTACAAGTTAATATATTTAATAGTTTTGTTTCATTATTTTCCTCCAAGCAAACAAGAGACTTATGGTACTATATAGTTTTACTTAACACACAAAAAAGGCAAAAATACTCACTTTAAGGTCATCAACAGCATGAAAATCTTTATGCCCAGGATTTTTTGAACATCTTGAATATTCTGTTAAATCTGTATTGGCTTCATATGACTGTTCTATGGAGATGCCTGAAACTGGGTCACCAGCTACACTGGTATTTTTCTGAGAAGTCTGGACCCTATTTTTCAAACTTAAATTTAGTGTATTCTGTTTGTCAGGTTCTAATTTAGCCAAATCATTTCTATTGAGCTGCTGATCAGTTTGAGTGACTAAGTTAGAAAAAAATGATAACCATTTTTTATGATCATCATCTTCTAGAGAACTCATAGCAAAACCAGGCTGCAATCTTTTAGCATTGCAAAAATTAGACTCTTTCACTAATAAATTCAACTGGTTATTTATATTGTCAGCAGAAGTCGCATCATTCAAATGAAAAGAGTCATGGCTTGTACAAGGCTTGTTGCCATTGATTTCTTCATTGCTCAGACATATGTTGCTGTCATCTAATAACCAGCTTCCAGAATCTAAATTTAGGTTGAAACTAAGCAGCGGAGTATTGCTTTGATCTTCTAGTGATTGGTAAATAAGTGATTCAAAAGAGGATGGTTCCTCATAAGATAACTTTCTTGTTTTAGGCTGTGACAAGAAATTCATTTTTGCATTCATATGTCTTTCTTCAGATGTATCCAAAGCAGCTTTGTCACACTCTGGGCTTTTTGCACGCTTTTTTTTGGTTATCTCTTTAAAACAAGCCATTTTTAATTAGTAGTCTTGTTAAGAAAGAAGAATTCTTGAAGTGAAAGAAGTCAAACAGATTTCTCTTCTGAACTTCTTTAAATGGCTTTAAGTAAAATAATCTGAAAGAGAAAGAATTATTTTTAAAACAACATAACAAGCTATGGTATAAACAAGAAAAATATAAAAATACTTATAAGAGTAATTGTATCATTTGAATAAGTTTGGAGAAAAAAGGTGGTATTTGGTTGAAGGTTACCAAGACAGCTTTTTAAATGTATTTTAAAATAAAATTCAAACTTGAGGGCTCAAGCCTCCTCAAGCCAACACACTAACCACTTTGCTAGTAAAGTGCTTATGAAAATAGGAGTTTTTTTAATAGCTATGTATTGTTAGTTTCAAACTTCAAAGTGACAAAATATAAAGCGGACTAATTGAACTTAAACCACCACATCCAATATCATTCCTTTGTTCAATTCCAAACAAAATAATGAATTACCAATTATTAATTAACTAATTGGTTAATCTTTAAAAAAAATTTGGATTATTAGTGTCAGTTTAGAAGTACCAGATTGATGCAAGCTTAGAAGTTGATGTCCTTAAACAATGCCTGTGTTCTTGTCATTCTTGAAATCTCATTATCTTACTATTGCCATTTACGAGTTCCACCACTGTTGATTCTCAATTTAGTCTAGCAATTCTAATGTGATGTTGCTATTGTGAAATCCAGTTTACAAGTTATTTCATCCGATATTAAGAAAGGTGAGTATATTTTATTTATTATTGGTTGTATATATATTTATATTTCTATATTAAGAATATATGTAAGTTCTAGATCTTTATAATGTAATAGTTACAAAACTATTTTAAACTGATAATTGACATTTATTATTTAGATATATTACTATTTTATTCATTCTTTATTTTATCAGCATTATGTAAATATTTCATAGTATTAAATTCATTATTAAATTGTATTTTAAATCATCATCCATAAAGAACAGATATATGTGCTTTATGTACGGCTATGTGTGTATGTTGTGTCTGTCAAGCTGAACCTAGCACTTAATATAATTATAAATCATTCATGAAAATTTACACATAATCACAAAATATTATTATATTATATATAAATAATAATACAATGGTAATAAATATATTATTTAATAACTCTAAATCCTAATAATCTAAAGTAAAACATTTACTTAATTTATGAAAGCTTCAACAGTAGGTCCAGCCACTAGCTAAATCTGGATCCTATGTATCTGTCTGTATCAGATCTAGATCATCTACGTGCTAATATGACTGGGTGTACATTTTCTCTACTCCATCCTGCATTTAAAACCAACCTGCCATAATCCCTTGCCATTCTGCAAAGATTTGGGCTATAACATAATAGAAAATAGGTCTGCAATGTAATTGATATATGATACTTGAATTTGATCTGGATCTATATAAGTAGCCAACTAGCCGGCTATAACTCTCTTATGGTATGGATTGCAAGGTCTGAAAGAGGAACTTTTACTTTTTAAAAATAACCCTGCTATAACCTGTGCCTGCAGGCTTTAGTTTGGGTATCACTGATCTTGTGTATTTATGTCAAACATGGCAAGATGTTCCTTAACTTTTCTTAATTTTCCCATGAAACGGAAAGTAGACTAGACAATTATGAAAATTGATTTACCAGTTTAACAACATATTCATATCTAATATAAAAGACAATGGTTTATTTGATTTGTTAAAAAGTTTCATTCTTCTATACTATAGACTATAGAGATAGATTTAGGTCATTTTTTTTTTTTTTTCAGGTCCTACGGTATCAACCAAGATCCAATGAACATTCATGTCAAATTTTATCAAGATTATTAGTCAAAGGTTTTGATTTCTATTTAAGAAACCTACATACATACAATATATTCCTTGCATTGTGCTTTATTATTATTATAGATCTATAAGATATTGATCTAGGTCTTATAGATTACAGATGTTACTTCAAAAATGAAGTTAATTACATCCTGCACATTTCATGTGTTGATGTAATCAGTGACTTGAACTATACAAAGTCAAGTCAATTTTCACAAGGCTGATTCAGGTAACCCATTCTATACTCTAATGAGTCTAATGACTAGATAGAGATCTAATGGCACTGTTACTAGCCTAGGTGACTAGGAAAGAAGGAGCACTTGTACAAATTCATATGGAATATGAAATGCGCCTATTTATATATTATTAAAGATAAACATACTGCATGGTTACATTATTAAGTTACATACCGGTATCACATTCAGTGTTGACATTAACTATGCATGATTAACCACAGTGCATTATTATTAGTCTATATTATAATTATAATGATCTATAATTATAGAATAGAGTCAATAGATGTAAATGTAGTCAAATGTAGTGGACATTGACATTGTTACTCATTGTAGGCATAGATATCTGCATCCTATGGCAGACTGTCTACAAATGTCTGACGTGGTATCACCACAAACACAAAGCTAGGGGTCTATAGAGCCGTCATCCTCCCAACATTGCTCTATGCCTCAGAAACATGGACAGTGTACAGTAAACATGCAAAGAAACTAAACCACTTCCACATGACATGTCTGAGAAAAATACTAAATGTCAAATGGCAAGACAAAATACCAGATACAGATACCAGATACAGAAGTCCTTCGAAGAGCGTGTCTGCAAAGCATCCACACAATCCTGATGCAGTCCCAGCTGTGATGGGCAGGTCACATCTACAGAATGGAAGACCACCGCATCCCTAAACGGCTCTTGTATGGCCAACTAAGCGAAGGAAAGCGCTCGCAAGGTGGTCAAAGAAACCGCTTCAGGGACACCCTCAAAGCTTCTCTGAAGGCATTCAGCATAGACCCAGGCACCTGGAAGACAGAGGCACATGACAAAGCATCATGGCGTCACGCTGTGAAAACTGGCGCACAGGTTGGTGAGGAAAAAAGAACAACGCTGGCAGAAGAAAAACGCCAGAAAAGAAAAGCAAGACAAACGACACTAGCTCCAGCTGGAACAACCTGCCAAGTGTGCATTCCGGGCTCACATATGTCTCACCAGCCACCTAAGGAGGCATAAAACCCCAGTGCAAAGCCCTCAGCCCCCTGGATGACAAAGTGGTCATCATCGAACCACGATGGACGAACTATATATATATAATCTTATATAAAACAGACGTTACTTCAAAAAAGATGATTACGTCCTACGCGTCATGCATTTAGTCATGCATATTAACCAATGACTTAAATTCTGCCAAGTCACTGGTTTTTCTGGCTAGCTCAGGCAACCCATTCCATGCTCTAATAGCACTAGGGAAGAAGGAGTATTTGTACAAATTTGTCCTAGCATATGGGATGAGGAATGTGCCTTTATTTTTGTGTCTTTCAGAGTATTTTATTAAGTTTTGTTTTTGGATTTGAAGATTATGGTTCAGTGTTTTATGTATAATTGCTACTTTACTTTTGAGTCTTCTGTCCTGAAGGCTTTCTCAATGTAGTGATTTTACTAATGGTGTTACTCTAGTCAAATGTGAATATTCGTTTGTTATGAATCTCACTGCTCTATTTTGTGTTTGTTCCAGTTTCTTAATGTTTTCTTGAGTTGAGGGGTCCCACACGGTGGATGCATATTCTATCATTGGAAAGCATTTCTCAAGCTCTATCTAACCAAATGGGTTCCATTGCATTGTGATCATTTTGAAATTTTTATCGAAGTACCTACCTATGACTGAGTCTGACAAAAACTTTAAATGGTAATCCTTAAAACATCCACAGAAGAAGATCTACAGCACTAAAACAGCATTCATATAGATCTAGATCTATTATTTTATTTATAGATCTAATCCAAATTACAATAATATCAAAATCATCCAAATGTGTTGGACCCCGATGTTTCCATGATTCAACTAGAGTAGTCAGTAGATATATCTGGCTCTAGACTTTAGATCTAATCTACTTGTATTTCCTGGGTTTTCTAGCTTGTTAATAGATTGAGATATTTCATTGGTTGGAAAGATGTCATGTGGGCTAGGTAGGCATTGAGTTAAGTGCTGCGCCTACTTACTAAACTTTTCCCGGATTTAAGTTTATCAGAGTTTGAAGCAAAAGGATAAGAAATACAATGACGTCACATTAGATCAGGATCAGCCTTTCTCAAACTGTGTGTCGTGCCACCTCTACTGGAGCGTGATATGATGATGAAAGGGGAGGGGGAGTAAACAAACAAAAATATTTGCATGATTGTAATCCATAATAGATGTATCCTGGTTGGCTGCCTGGTCGTGCGGTTTGACCGCTGGAGTGTCGTTTTGGATTTATCGATGTCCCGGGTTCAAACCCTGCCCGCTCCCATCCCCTGTCGTCGGGAGGTTTGGACTAGGAAGTAAACTATCTTCAAATCTGAAGGAACATCCGATACATGTAGGGCTAAAACATTTTACAACAAACATCCCCACAATAGAGAAAAAAAAAATTCAAATTTCGACTGCTCAGAAACATTTTACTTTCAAATATTTTTTGTTTCGCCATAGTTAAGAAGTGTCCGCTTGTAGCGTGCTCGTAATATTGGCTTATAAACGCAGCACCGGATTTACGCCAGATCGTCAACCTAGGTAGCTTAACCTTTCACTAACATTTTTTTTAAATTATATATCTTTTTTAAAGCTTTGGAAAAAGTTTAGGGGCCTCCACTATTTATATCCGTCTGGCCGTAGGCCTATCGCTCCAAATTGGACTCCGCGCCCGGCAGGGGCTCCGCAATTTGCAATTAACATATCACTGTCAGGTCGTTGTTAACCGTAGTCCACAGAATCAGATGACCTTCACATCAGGGGCGGACTGGCTATATGGGCATTCGGGCAAATGCCCGGTGGGCCGGTACCCAATTGGGCCGGTAGGGCCAGTGAAATGAACAGGGCCACGTGAATGCCACCAAGACTCGAATTAAATTGTAAAAAGATTCTATAATATTCTCTTTTATAAGTAGCACTCAGAGCGTCATGATTGACATACTCCACAGTGTACTAGGGCTACCTATGTAATGCACTTTCCGATATAATTTAATAACCTGCATATGTATACAGTGCTTTTTATAGGCTTCATCCATCATGGTGGCCTACACACCAAGCGAATAACAAGCCACATAAGGCATTTACTTCTTTTAAAAATATAAAGCTCACGTTGGTGTGAATATATATTCGGATGGGTCCATAAAGGGACCAATCACGATGCTCCCAGTCTTATAGTTGGAATGTCCAGTAACGTACGCATTGGTATGGTAAAGTTATTATTATTATTATCTTGAAGAGAACGTGCAGATGATGCTATTGTTGCTGTTAAGATACATAGTTTTAAAGATGTACAATTTATTGACAGGAGTGTATCTTGTAATTATGCTGTTTTGTACGCAAGGAGCTTGTGAACGAAGTCACTGCGTATTAAAGATGTGTAAAGAAGTGGCTGAGAAACATCATGACAAAAGGCAGACAATGTTCAGGGTGACGGCTGAGAAACATCATAACAAAAGGCAGACAATGTTCATGGTGACGGCTGAGAAACATCATGATAAAAGGCAGACAATGTTCAGGGTGACGGCTGAAAAACATCATGACAAAAGGCAGACAATGTTTAGGGTGACGGCTGAGAAACATCATGACAAAAGGCAGACAATGTTCAGGGTGACGGCTGAGAAACATCATGACAAAAGGCAGACAATGTTCATGGTGACGGCTGAGAAACATCATGACAAAAGGCAGACAATGTTCAGGGTGACGGCTGAGAAGCATCATGACAAAAGGCAGACAATGTTCAGGGTGACGGCTGAGAAACATCATGACAAAAGGCAGACAATGTTCATGGTGACGGCTGAGAAACATCATGACAAAAGGCAGACAATGTTCAGGGTGACGGCTGAGAAACATCATGACAAAAGGCAGACAATGTTCAGGGTGACGGCTGAGAAGCAACATGACAAAAGGCAGACAATGTTCAGGGTGACGGCTGAGAAACATCATGACAAAAGGCAGACAATGTTCATGGTGACGGCTGAGAAACATCATGACAAAAGGCAGACAATGTTCAGGGTGACGGCTGAGAAACATCATGACAAAAGGCAGACAATGTTCAGGGTGACGGCTGAGAAGCAACATGACAAAAGGCAGACAATGTTCAGGGTGACGGCTGAGAAACATCATGATAAAAGGCAGACAATGTTCATGGTGACGGCTGAGAAACATCATGACAAAAGGCAGACAATGTTCATGGTGACGGCTGAGAAACATCATGACAAAAGGCAGACAATGTTCAGCGTGACGGCTGAGAAGCATCATGACAAAAGGCAGACAATGTTCAGGGTGACGGCTGAGAAACATCATGACAAAAGGCAGACAATGTTCAGGGTGACGGCTGAGAAACATCATGACAAAAGGCAGACAATGTTCAGGGTGACGGCTGAGAAACATCATGACAAAAGGCAGACAATGTTCAGGGTGACGGCTGAGAAACATCATGACAAAAGGCAGACAATGTTCAGGGTGACGGCTGTTGCTAAAGACGTTCTCCGAGTAATCCGTTTGGACACAATCGAATAGTTTGTTGATTGGGGGGGGGGGGGGTTAACGAGCCTTGTATGTGAATAGCAAGTACATGGTTATGTTAATATTGGCTTGTATGGTAGCATGATTTTTTTTTCAAGTTATATAAAATCGAATATAATCATTTAGTAATACCAAATAGTTTTAAAACATTACGAAATACACTAACTAACCATGCAGGCTGCCTACTAGTAGAAATGCATTTTGTTATGTAAACCCAGTTTTCATCACATTCTCAAACTTAGTATCATAATATAATTTTTAGGAGATTTATAATTCAAAGTCCATCATATATAGCATGTTGGTGGCCGGATTACATAGAAATGCCCGGGCCGGTTTGGACACCCAGTAGGCCCCTGCTTCACATATATGCCCTATGTACCACAAGGTCTGAAAGGGGAACTAACTTTTATATCACTGTCAGTCATGGCTCTTTTCACATGGTTTTAAAGATGTATGACTAAGGAGTTCACCTATTTAGTGTCAGACAATGACGAATTTTAATTAACCCGCTGGCGTCTGTTCCATATGAGTTGCATCTTATACACGTTGTAAAATACATGTTGATATAATGATCAAATTAACAGTGATATTTGTTTTTTTTAAATTAAATTAAATCTGGCCCCACTTTTTGTAAGACCGGCCCTGTAAATCCGAATTGGAACAGGCTATTAATAAAGTATTTCGGAAATAAAAGAACCCAACAAAATAAACAATTAACATACGTCAGGTCGTTTCATGTCCAAAGTACGATCTTTATTTTTTTCTTTTCCGAGAGGCATCTTCCACAAGAGTTCTTATGAAGAAATTAAAATAATTTTTCTCCAATAGGCTACGATTCAAGAGTCTCCTCGACTTTCTTACGTCAGAATGATCCCTTTTTTTTCCCGAGTGACGTAGCATCATTCTGCTTTGTGTGAACAAAAGTCTAGCTACAAGACGATTGAGCACGAGGGTGATCTTATGACGAAACAGCTCAAACTTACAAGCTCTACTTAACTGCTTCTCACATTTCAGTATCAACCGATCCATTTTAATTTACATTTATTTGATCTGCCCTCTTCTTATTAAAAGAAATGGTGAGTTGTGGACGCCAGGAGAATTAATTCCTTAATATCTTAATGCAGACAGGAAATCGCTTGGCGCCCTCGAACCCCGCTGGTGGGTGAGGCCAACTGGGTGGTTAAAAGGGAAAGTGGCGCGAAGAAACCTTTTTGGTCTCACAAGTTGAAGTTTGAGAAACACTGGCCTAAACGGTTTTCAAACTTCTTGAGCAATCATCACTCGATGATAATCAGTAAAATCCAGTACTACTGTCCATTTTGGTTCGTATCCTTTGGGAGAGAAAGTCAATCTGGACACTATACTGAAGAAGTTCAAGTGATATTAACCCAATTAAGCTTTAATTATTCAAGAATTATTATATAAAAAGACTGAAAAAGAAATTATCTCACTACTCTCACATCAAAATCAGATTATCACTTAGGGAAAGAGTTTCAATCTATGGTCCGCATTACGTCTCTGTGCTTCAACTTATACCAAGAAAAATGTCAATTTCTTCTACATCATTACGGAGGCAGAAGAAATTGATTCACTGACAACGGACAAATTAAAATTCTTGAAAGGTTGGAGCTAGAGTGAGGTCGCTTAGGACCCCCATTGCCGCTGAGAAGGATATCTACCAGATGTCTAAAGCGGATCCATAACTTTTGAGGGGGGGATTTATTTTTCCAAACCATAACCCTAGTAAACTCTATCCTATGTATTAGCACATATACACACACTACACACATCCCGACGCCAAGCGTTTTCTTACATTCTTAGATGCGCAAACGCATTCTCCTGACTACTGCTCACTATCCATCCTATTCAAAAAGGCAGGTTCTCCTGACGTCTACTGCTCACTTTCCATCCTATTTAAAAAGGCAGGTTCTCCTGACTACTGTTCACTATCCATCCTATTTAAAAAGGCAGGTTCTCCTGACGTATACTGCTCACTATCCATCCTATTTAAAAAGGCAGGTTCTCCTGACGTATACTGCTCACTATCCATCCTATTTAAAAAGGCAGGTTCTCCTGACTACTGTTCACTATCCATCCTATTAGAAAAGGCAGGTTCTCCTGACATACTGCTCACTATCCATCCTAGTCAAAAAGGCAGGTTCTGCTGACATACTGCTCACTATCCATCCTATTTAAAAAAGCAGATCAAATTTAGTGAAATAAAGTAAGATGGAGAAACGGGCCTATACTAAGGAGTGAAAGACCATCGAGGCACATCTATATTCTAGTGTGTGAATGTCTTTATTTTGGAATATTTAGTTAAGCGAGACCTCTTGTGGCAGGTCTGTTTTAGTCAGCAGAAGACGTCAACAGAACAGTGGTTAAACGCTGCAGGGAAATTAAATTGTTTTAACGCGCGCCAAACGGGTAGAATTGGTTTGGCGGATGCATATTAAATTGTCTAATATATAAGAATAGTTTGAATAATGTTTTTGTTTGAACAATATTCAAATATGAATAAATAGGCTCTCACTACATTGCAAATTGAACATAATTATTATCATTATTATTATTCTTAACACGTTACTGTACGGCAGTGAGTCGTGGACTTGCTACACAAAGCAACAGAAAAAAAATAAACTCACTCCACTTGCGCTGCCTTCGAAGGATCTTAACATGGAAAGAAAGAGTGTGCAATACTGAGATCCTCGCGCGAATGGGCCTTCCCAGCATGCATACAGTCCTCAGACAAAACCGACTGCGCTTTCTCGGACATGTTCGCCGGATGGAGAACAATCGCATCACGAAAATCATTATCTACGGGCAACTCGCGTCTGACTCAAGAAAAACTGGTCGCCCCCACCTCCGTTACGTGGATGTGATAAAACGGGATTTAAAATCAGAGAACATCGATACTGACCATTGGGAAGACATAGCCCTAGACCGCACAAGTTGGAGAGAGACGGTTACCAAGAAAGCTATGGACAGCGAGAAAACATGGGCCTCAGCTCTTGAAGGAAAGTGTGCCATATGTAATGCCTGGCTCTTTTAACACCAAAGCGAAAGCCGCCTTGAACTGCAATATATGTGGATGGGAGTGTCTCTCCAAAATAGGGCTCCACAGCCGTATGAAAAAGTGTTCAAGATGAACCATAGTCGTTCTACGACTGAACGAGGCCAATGATTATATTATTTTTATTAGACCTATAGCATATGACAAAAGTCCTTTTTTATGCGCCTACTTTTAAGCGTTGTTTAAGCGTTCTTGCTGCCACACTACCTGTAAGTTTTTTGTTGTTGTTGATTCTCAAACTGCATCGAAAAAAGTAACTCTACATGTATGTTTTTTTTTTCCTTCAACCTGGTTGGAGAGAAAAAGTCTATGTTGTCTGGCTAAATGTGAAAATGGTAGGTAGTTAATAAGAGGTTTCTGTAATATTAATATTTTGGAATAATTTCTACAGTATTCTAATAAGTTTTTAGACCATGATTACAAGCGATTTGATCCGAGGTAATACTTTAATGGTGCTAATTAAAAGTAAACGCCGGAATTATTAGTCTGAATTATTTTCTCTTATCGTTATATAATCTTCTCTCTCAGGGTATGCTTGTAAATATTCAATTTTCTATTCTTTAAACAAAATTAATATGACAGTTTATGTTACACCATTTAGATCTAACTAAATACTCTCTAGAAATTAGCTATCTGAAATAAATAATTTAGTTGGAAACAATACTTTGCTAGTCATTGCTTTGATACACCTAACCTAAACTTTGATCTTTGGAGAAAATTAATTTTCACAGTAGCTTCCCTTGCGGATTTCAATGCCACGTATCCCGAATCACGCATGCGTCCTTGCGATCACTTCCGGAAACATTTCGTGTCTTGGGGAAAAAAACGCATTGTTAGGAGTGACGCAAATAAAATTGTATCGTTAAAAAAATGGTTATCATAAGAGACATTAACAATTTTTATACCATTCCTTTTTATGTTGTCAGTATCTAATAGTGGTATTAATCATTTAAAGTATAGGTTAAAATAGGTATGGCAGAAAGAAGTAACCCTCCGCCAATCTTTCCCAACACAAACTCACCCCTACAGCCACAGCAGTATGAGTATAATTCTCAACCCAGCAATATTTCTCAAACAGGTAATAGATCTAGATCTATAGACCTACTTGCATAATCTATACATATTTAATTATATAGATCTAAATAATATGGTGTTCACTTTCTTTTTAATTTTATGCTTGGCAATGTAACCATATGTAAAATTAAATCAACAAAGTAAAAAAAAAAAGTCTTAATTTGTTTGTTTGTTTTAGTAGCATTACTGACTTTACATGTTTTGGATGTTCCTTCAAAGTTGAAGATTACTTCCTAGTCCAAACCTCCCGCAGGATGACGGGGGATGGGAGTGGGCAGGGTTTGAACCTTGGACGATATTCATAGATAAATCCAAACGACAGTCCAGCGTGCCAACCGCATGAACAGGCAGCCATCCTTACTTACTAGATTTTAGAACTAAGATCTATTACTTACTAGACTAGATCTAAATTATTCTAAATAATAATTTATAATAGATTAATTAATACATTTTCAGCTTTGCTTCCTTATCCTCTAGCCTTTACTTTAGTAAACTTTAGTTTCTAAAGTCTAAAGACTTCAGTTCATAGAGTTTTAGACTAAGAAAAAAGTATTTAATAAAACTTATACTCTCTGATAAATCTATCATAATCTATGTAAAAGTATAATATATATCCACCAATGACAAGGTTCTACCTAGAAAAAAAATTAGCTAAATAGATTAGAATACTTGGTCCAAAAACTTACATATAAATATCTATTGACTATTTGGACTTAGGAGAGAAATACTCATATTATAGATCAATTATATTTCTAATAGTCTATAATTTTTACATTAAGTCTAAGAAAATGGAAACAACAGGCATAGCGCCATTAAAAGATGAACATAACATAATGATAATGAAACTAAAGCAAACATCCTAAACAAATACTTTGCATCAGCATTCTCAGCCCCAGGAGACAAAAACATATTTCTTAATTTGAACCAAGTAGACAACATAGAAGATATAGTAGTACAAGAAAATGGAATTCAAAAACTATTATCCAACTCCAAACCAAATAAAGCGTCTGGACCTGATGGTATTCCAGCTAGATTACTCAAAGAACTAAGCAATGAGCTAGCCCCAGTGTTCAAAATACTCTTTCAGGCATCGCTTAACCAGGGCAGAGTACCAAAGGACTGGAAAGAAGCTAATGTCACCCCCCTATTTAAAAAAGGAGAAAAATCTGATCCAGGAAACTACAGACCAGTATCACTTACCAGCATCACATGTAAAATCCTAGAACACATAATATGTAGCAACATCATAAACCACTTAGACAAACAAAATGTCCTCACCCCATACCAACATGGCTTTAGGAAATATAGATCATGTGAAACACAACTAATAGGACTAATTGATGATTTTTCAAAAGGTTTAGATAATAGTGAACAAATAGATGCTATCTTACTAGATTTTTCCAAGGCTTTTGACAAAGTTCACCACCATAGTTTGCTTAAAAAATTAAAATATTTCGGCATTAATTGTCCACTGCATCAGTGGATTAAAGATTTTCTGATAGGGAGAGAACAAACTGTAATAATAAATGGCTCTAAATTAACACCAATAACAGTAAACTCAGGTGTACCTCAAGGAACAGTCTTGGGTCCACTACTATTTTTAATTTACATAAATGATTTACCAAATTGCATTAGTTCAGGAACAAAAGTCACATTATTTGCAGATGATTGCATAATATATAGAACAATAAAAACAACACAAGACACAGATATTTTACAAAGAGAATTAGATGAATTACAGAAATGGGAATCAAATTGGAGCATGTCTTTCCACGCAGAAAAATGTCAGTTGTTAAGAGTAACAAAAAAACTAAAACAAATTAATTCCACTTATCTTATTCATGGCAAACCAGTAACACAGACTAAAAACGCAAAATACCTAGGTGTTATAATAAATGAAAAACTCATGGAATCCACATATTGATGAAACTATAAAAAAATCCAACAAAGCATTAGGGTTTATTAAAAGAAATTTCTATAAATCAAATAAGAACATAAAACTAAAATGTTATTTAACCTTGGTTAGGCCAATAATAGAATATGCATCAACCGTTTGGGACCCCTCAACTCAAGAAAACATTAAGAAACTGGAACAAACACAAAATAGAGCAGTGAGATTCATAACAAATGAATATTCACATTTGACTAGAGTAACACCATTAGTAAAATCACTAAATTTAGAAAGCCTTCAGGACAGAAGACTCAAAGGTAAAGTAGCAATTATACATAAAACACTGAACCATAATCTTCAAATACAAAAACAAAATTGAATAAAATACTCTGAAAGACACAAAAATAAAGGCAAATTCTTCGTCCCATATGCTAGGACAAATTTGTACAAATACTCTTTCTTCCCTAGTGCTATTAGAGCATGGAATGGGTTGCCTGAGCTAGCCAGAAAAACCAGTGACTTGGCAGAATTTAAGTCATTGGTTAATATGCATGACTAAATGCATGACGCGTAGGACGTAATCATCTTCTTTTTTGAAGTAACGTCTGTATTATATAAGATAAGATATGTGTATATACTTTTAAAATTATAGATATTATATATAATAAAATCCACAATCTCTTAGACACTTGTTAACTTATTATTTATATGTATAGATGGTATAGCAGTTTATCATTTCAACATTTTAAGAATTAGTGGAAAAAATGTCTTTCAGAATTAAAATTATTTTCATAACATAAAAAAAGGTTATATTTTCTTTTTTTAGCCCAACTGAAACCTTTAGGACAAGCACCTAATGGGCCATTTTTTCAACCTAGTGGAGCCTTTCCACCTTCTGTACAGAGCGGAAATCAGCCTTGGATGGGATCTGGCCAACAGACACCTAATATAAATGGTTTTAATCCAACTGTACAACAACAGCAACAGCCTCTACCCCCCAGTATGAACTCATCTGGATTTCCACCACCTCCTGTGACACCAGGCTTTGGTTATTCTCCTGGTGCTGGAACACAAGTACGGCCCCAAGGACCCTATCCTCCTCTTCCTCCAACATCACAGGTACCTGGGCTTCAGGTGAATGGACCAGCCAATTTAAACTCTCGACCACCTTTTCAGCCAACATCTAATGTAGGATCACAGCCCGCAAATTATCAAGTGGCAGCTCAACCCTTCCAGGGCTTAAGGACTCCTTTACAAACTGGTCTGCCTGTCAGACCTATGACTTCTACAGTTGGTAGTAGCTTGCCACCACCAACTAACTCTTTACAGTCTTCTGGTGAAAATATACAAAGTAAGGCCAAAACTAATTATCAAAATAATTGTTTTTGGATTTTAAAACAATTTGCCTTAAAATGCTCTCATTTATTTTTAAATAATTTATAGTAAATTCTACTATAGTTTACCTTTTCAGTAAGAATTGTATTGTATATTATTTTATATGTTATTTAAATCGTCAAATAGGCTTTTTATTGGTAGTATAACAAGTTACAAGGCCTATAGTGCTACAAGAAATAAATGTTTCTTTACACCATGATGATTACAAATAACACAAATAACAGTGCGTAATAGTTCTAAAAACTAAATGGAAGTTCATGTGTTATTTATAAAACAAAAGCATGCTTGTTTCTTTTCAAAACATTTTTTTTATACTAACAAAACTGAATGTGCTTGACTTTTAGCTTTTGAATCACATAATTTTATATTGTGATGTTTATGTGTTCATTGCTAGCACAAGTTTCTTTCTTTGTATCCCTTCCCCCCTTTTTTTTTTTTTTCTTTGATCTAATTTGTATTAAAGACGTACATTTCCTTTTATAAAGAATGTTGAAACCACTATTCCATTATGTTGCATGACAGGACAATTAAATATTCCTAACAGGTCGACCAAATGAGCTGCTACCTGCACCATATCATGGACAGGGACAATATTCACATCAAGTTAATCCCCTCTTGCAAAAAACTCCCATTCCAACTCCTAATAATTCAGGTAATTGGGAATTTGTAATTTAAGAGCAAAAAAAACAAAATGATTATATAGAACAGTTCTGAAATGGCCATAAAATTTTTATTACGTACCAAAAAAAAAAACCAAACAATAAATTTTATGCTTTTGTGTTAATTAGTTTGTTGATAAATAATATGTCAAACTCTCTTCACCACCCTTTTTTTTTACAGTGCATGAGCTCTTTTAAGTTTATTTTAAATGTATTTTTTCTCTTTGCAATTAGGTGTGAGCTTTTACTGTTGATTACCTTGTCATTGTAATTTCATTATAATTTAATATTATTTTAAATTAGCAGTATTGTCTACTTTTCTGTAATGTTTGATGAAGTCAAACAGTTGTTTATTCTCAATATTCATATTTGGTACTTTCTGTTTAAGAACCTCCATCAGAACGGTCTTCTAGGGGGCCCTCACCAATTTCAGGCTATTCAATGGATGCTTTAGAAGGACAATTTTCACCTGGTCAAGGTAATTCTGAATTCAGAAAACAAATTTTCTTTACATATAAAGTAAGATTTAGTTTATACATCAAATATTTCAATGACAAAAAAATTAAAAAATTACTGGGTTCTTTTTCAGGAGCATCATCACCAGGCTTTCAGGAACACAGAGGAAGTCCCACATCTTTATCAACAGGACATAATCAACCGTTTCCAACCAGGCCTGGAGTTCCTCCTGGGCAGCCATGGCCAGGTCTGCTTCAGCAACAGCAAAATCAGTCACAACCACCCTTTCAAGTTCAACGACCACCCCAAGGATTCCCTCCTATGCCTCAGTCAAGTCAGAGTTCTGTATTCTCTTCTACTGGTGGACAACAGAGGTATCCCATGCCTCCAACATCTGCCATTGCACCAGGATTCCCTCTACCTCCTTCAGCTCAAGGATTCCCACAACCACCACCCTCTTCGAACACATCAGCCACCTTCTCATCACCACATGGACTTGGTGCCTCTAGGTATCCTCCACCAGGACCTGGCCTTATGTCGGGCTATCCCCCAAGTGGAGTTGGTGATAATAAACTTTCTGCATTGCCACCTACATCACAATATGGACCCACAGTATGTTTGTATTGTCACACAATTCACACTGCTCATTTTTTAAATTTTTTTTATTAATGTATCAATTCAATATATTCACTTTTGATAGTAATTTTCTCACAAAATAACCCATTCATAAATTGTATTGTTTGTATAATCTGCCTTAAGCTATTCTTTGTTTGTAGACACTTAAACTTTGCTTTGCTATAAATAATTAATTGAATTTATGAAATCATCATCTTTTCCCCAAACTATTATTTGGTGTTGATAAAATAGAAGTTTCAGTACAGTATCATAATGTTTTCTAACATTAAATTTTTATTATCAAGAAAGTTTATTTGACAGAGATGCATTTAATAATAGTAAACAATCCCAACAGAATGTTTAAAATTATGATTTACTTGTAACTTTTGGTTGATTCAAATTATTAAGGTTGATCTATTCTAGTTGTAGGCTCTGTGTCCATCTGTCTTAAATATTGTTGGGTTGGCTGATAATTATAATTGTTTACAGTCGGTGCCCAATTATGAAATAATTGGGAAATTCACTGTCATGATGATTATTGTGCCCAGATTTGTAGCTAATTATGATGTTGTATCCATTGTATGCAAAGTCTTTGTGTGTGTTTGTGTAAATTTATATATTCACATAAAGACTGGTAAGCTTACAAAAAATGTTCTCTTGAGGTTAATATTAAATTGATGATCTACTGTATGTGTTTAGTGACCAAAAAATTTAATACATTTAACTATATTCTTTTTTATTATTTCAGTCACCTGGTGTTCCCCCTATGCCAAATCAAGGTGGCTATTCCCCCCACTATCCTCAACCTAATGTTGGCGGATATCCTAACACTATGAATACAGTGACTCAAAACTTTAGTCAAATGGGCATGCAGGTGAGTATCATAGCTTAGCTGATCATAGACTGGAAAATACAAATACTTGTTTTATAATTTTAGTTGTAACAAGCATTTCTGTTGTTTTTCATACCAACCTATTTTGATTTTTTTTTTAGGTTAAAGAACTGCTTTCTTTTGAATAGTAATGATTAAACCATACATATATAAACTGGTGGAAATTTATATCAACAATACTTTGTTTTAGTATATTAACAGCATCCCACATTTCTTATTGTCTTCATTCCATCTTTATTCAGCTTTTTTTTAATAGGTTAAAGCAAAATACTTCTCTGGACAATAGAAATAAGTAGATTTCACATGTTAACAGATGAAAATTGTTTATATATTAATTTATTTTTTTCTAAAAATATAACACATAAAGATTATAAGCAGACTTACAAAAAAAAAAAAAAATTAATTCTCCTAAAATTTTGTCATGAAAAGTGCTACTTATCCTGATATATATAATATGTATTTATATCACAAAGTTGCCATCAAAGTCTTATGTACCAAATAGTTATTTTGAAAGCTTGATGTTTTAAATATTGTGTGCATATAGATTAGATTACCTTTTGAATTAGTACTATATTGAAACTTGCAATTGTTTATTGCAGGATGGACAGAGATCCATTAATTTACTTAATGAGAGACAGTTGTTTCCTCCAGATGGTATGGAGACACCCAGGCCAGCACTACCGAATGACTTCAAGAAAGTCAACTGCAGCCCAGAGTGAGCTTTCTTCTTTTCAGTTTACATTTCATATTATTACAAAAATCATGTGGTAACAAAAACAAAGTTTGGTAATAAAATATTGTGCATAGAAATAGAATGAAACAAACATTTTTCACATTTATTTTTTTTTCTTCATCTTCAAATTGTGATCACATTTTAAAAACTTTTGTTTAATACTTAATTTCCCTGAGGGTAAAATCAGGTTAGTCATTTGAAGTGTTTTCTAGATTAAGAAATAGTAACTAAGATTTTCATCTTGTCAGCTACTTAGCAGAATATTGTTTTTATTGAATTAAATCACATCAAAATAAATTACTTTTGTGTTATAATTATTAAAATATGCTCCTTGCATAGTCTTTTTTTTTTCTGATTTCGGGCTAACCGACTAAACATACTTGTTGTAAATGATTCTCTTACAGCATTTTCCGGTGTACCTTGAATGCAATACCACAAAACTCTGCATTGCTCAACAAAGCTAGGCTACCACTTGGAATTCTAATACACCCTTTTAGAGATTTATCAGTAAGAACTTTTTTTTTTATACAGGTTTTCAACATTTTTTGTTGTTGTTGACACAATTTATTAAAATGATCTAGCTGAATTATTTTGTCAAATAATTGATTTGTTTGTTTTTTATTTATGTCCCCTCAACTAGAGCCTTTTAATTTGCAATGAAAAAAAAAAAGTAAAATTGTATTCACTTGTACAGTGACTTAACAGTTCAGCATAATTTAAAAGAATTTAATTTTGGGTATTTAATTAGATAAGAAAATGTGTATTTTAAAACAATTGGTTATAAAAAAAAAGACTTTGTTACTGACTTGCAGGAAGAGAGTAATGGAGTAAGTACAATGCCATCTGTCTCTCCCATATGCTTGTAATGTGGAGGTTTTTCTTTTTTACTTTGTATGATTGCTCTAAGACCTGAATGAATGATATCTTTCTAACACTTAATTTTTATGTACTGATTTAAAATGTTTTTTGATAAGCCTACTATTTACATTCTTTTTTTTTTTTCTATTTCAATAAAAATTTGGCATTCCTAGACTTAGAAATATTTTTTTTTGGGGGCTTATTTGGGACTATGGTATAAGGTTTACATATGTTAACATTTTAAAGCAGTATTCAAATAAAAATGTTATCTTAATTGCATATTTCTTTTTATAAATTTTTAGTGCTAAGTCCATGGTAACCTGTGACTTTGTTTTGTATTCTGATTGTAAGAAAAAATAAGGTTTTAAACATATTTATAACTTAATACCAATTCTTGGTATTTCAAACATTTCATATAAAACTTGATAAAAAAGCAATAGTTTGTCTGAATCAGTGTTGAATTTCATTTATTTATTTGTTTGAGTAGCAGCTTCCTGTGATACAGTCCAGTGTCATTGTGAGATGTCGGGCTTGTAGAACCTACATCAATCCATTTGTTGTGTTCACTGACCAGAGGAGATGGAAGTGTAATCTTTGCTTTAGAGTTAATGATTGTACGTAAATAGATTGGCTTTATTTATGCTTGATAGTAACTAGTTAAGAGGTCTTTTATACGTAAATATACTGGATTTCTTTAAGTTTTTTGTTTCTTTGATAGCATTCTTAGTTTTAGAGGTTGTGATTGTGCTCAAGGCTTCAACACTCACTATGGCTCTTTACAAAATATTACTTAAATGCATTATTCTAAATATCAGCTTTTAATTTTAACACATTTTAGTAGGAAAGTACTTTTCTATTTGTTGTACTGATCATTTGATCATTTCAATTATACTTTTTTGTAGTACCAGATGAATTTTCTTTTGATCCTGTGAGTAAAACTTATGGTGATCCCCAAAGAAGACCTGAAGTAAAATCTGCCACAATTGAATTCATAGCTCCCTCTGAATATATGGTAAACACTTTGTGCGTGTTTGTGATACTTTCCTGTCAAAATCCCAGTTTTCTTGTATTCATTATATTTAGTTGTTAGTCAATCATAATGTGTTTTACATTTTTCAGTTAAGACCGCCACAGCCTGCTGTTTACCTCTTTTTGTTGGATGTGTCTTTCAATGCAGTGAAAACTGGTGAGCTGCTCTATATTGTTTGCTTTTTGTTTGCTTTTTAAAATCTCACATTTACTGTTTTTTTTCCCCCTTACCCTTCGGTTGATTTGTTAGTCCTATAATCAAATCTTCTCTTTGTGTTAATGTTAACTTTCCTTTCCCCATCATGAGATTTTACACTCTACAGTGCTTTCTCATCAGTTGTACTCATTTCACCTCTCTTATATGGGCCTATGTTGTCACATTCACTCTTTTTTTCCCCTCTTAAAAGCAAGATTATATTTATCACTTTCAAAGAAATGTTTGTTTTCTACTTTGTAATAAGTTTTTTTTTTATTCCTAAGTGTATGAAGCTATAAGCAGTACTCCTTTTTACTGTTAAAAATCTTGCCATAGTAATGAATTTACTTTATTATCTTTAAAAGAAGATCCACAATAATTTAGAGTGATAAAATAAAAAGGTAATTGCTGCACATCAAATTTGTAATAATCCATTTTTTAGTCTTCAAATATTTAAGGTTTCCATATGCATTGTTGGCCTAAAATTCATATTGTTGACTTTTTGTTTTTAATCTAACTAAATGTTTGCATTTAATGATGAAAGATGTATGAACATACATTTCAGTTATCTTGAATGTTACTGTTACTGTTAATAATGTGAAAAGAAGTAAAGTCTGTACAAATATTCCCCTGAATTCTTAATATACACATTTCATGACAAAAAAACTCGTACTTGTCAATTCAAACATTTACACTGTAGCACTAGTGACAGCTAGTAAAGCTGGTATATCTGATAAAAAATAATACAAGAAAAGTATCAAATAGTAATAATTAAATGATAGCTAGAAAACATTTGTTTGAATAGACACTACTAGTTGGGGGAGGAAAAAACTAATCATCTGTTACATCTGTATACCTAATACTAAATGTCTGGTTTTCTTGTGCAGGCTATCTTGCACAATTTTGTCAGGTTCTTTTGGATGAGCTTGATAAACTTCCTGGAGATGCTAGGACAACAATAGGCTTTCTGTGTTTTGATAAAGCATTGTATTATTTCAATCTATCTGAGGGGCTCTCCCAACCACAGATGATGTGTGTACCAGATTTGGAAGGTAGATTACTTCGTTAGTAATTACTTATTGTGAACATATAAATGTCTCATGTTTTTGTGCTGAAGGATGGCTTTAAAAAGTGTTTTTAAGAAAATATTTCTTTTAGCAGTGTAGAACCTGTTCATTTTATTTGTATTTCAGTTTAGTATAAGCACTCTCTTTAACATTTTACATTTAGAAATTCCCAAAGTTTTTTTTTTATAGATGGAAAATTGTAAAAGTTATTCTGTCTATGCACATCTCACTATCATTGAGTATAAAGTTCATTATATTTACTTTCTCTATGCACATCTCACTATCATTGAGTATAAAGTTCATTATATTTTCTTTCTCCATGCACATCTCACTATCATTGAGTATAAAAGTCATTATATTTTATTTCTCTATGCACATCTCACTATCATTGAGTATAAAGTTCATTATATTTTATTTTTCCTAGATCCATTTTTGCCTTGTCCAGATAACCTGCTAGTCAATTTACATGAGAGTAAGGAGCTTATCAGTGACCTGTTAAATCAACTACCAAACCTTTTTGATGGCAATTATGAAACTGGTAGTGCCCTGGGAGCAGCGCTTCAGTCAGCTCATAAACTAATGGTTGGTTTTATCTCTGTAGACAATGACTATATAGGCAACAGTTCATTAAACTTCTTTAAATACTTAAAACATCTTGTTGTTTTTATGTGTGTTTAAATTAAAGAGTGCTACTGGAGGAAGAATTACTGTAGTCCAGACATGTCTGCCAACAGTTGGACCAGGTGCATTAGAGAACAGAGATGCTGCTAGCAGTTCAGGAAAGGTCTGTCACAACTATTAAAAACATTACTTTTTACAAAGCTTATATCAACTCACTCTGTATGGTAAAAAGTTTGTACACATTTCTTCCACATCCAATTTTAGATTATATTCTTTTACCTGACAACACAAGAATCAATAAAAAACAATAAATTATTATTTTGTTTTGTAAGTTGAGCAAGGGAAAGAACTTGTATTTGACAGATGTATTAGTGGAATAGTCCCCTTGAGGACCCCCGAGTGAACATTTCTTTTACTCATTTAAAAAACCAATCATGTAAACATTCACAAAGATACACCCTTCTTTCCTCCCCTTTCACAGCTGGTCCAGACAAGTGATAGGATCATAGGGTATTGAGAAAGCTAAACAATAATAATTGGTACAAATATTTCTAATCGCACAGATTTATTATGTGTTGGTCAATGATACATATAATTACATGACTGATAGAAACTAATTGATGCAATTACACTTAATATTTGCTTTGTTTTTCTTAAAGTAATTTTTTTTTTCTTGTTAGCTCCATTGGTTAATAGATATTACATTTTACTTAAATACTTTCTTTATCTTGAGAAATTGAGTTTGTATTGTCTCATCACCAGCCAGTGATTGACTTTTTTTTTAAGCATTGTGTTTGGTTAAAAGAAGCTCTTTTCTTTAGATTAGTGTTAATATTTATTTTATATTAAGATGATATTCAAATGAGCCGAGACCTAAGATGAGTGTTACTTTTGTTTAGACTGTGACTAATTTGGGACCAGCCACAGATTTTTATAAAAAACTTTCTTTGGATTGTTCAGCCCAGCAGATTGCTGTAGATTTGTTTATGTTGAATGGCCAGTATGCAGATATTGCAACACTTGGTAAGAATCTTAATTCCTATTCATTTGACAAATAAAAAGATAATTTTCCCTGTGTGAATCGTAACAAAAATGTCTTCAATTATTTGAAATTAATTAATTTATTTCTGTGTGATAAATATAAAAAAAAGAAAGTATATAAATATACCATTTCTTATATTAAAACATCAAAGTACACCAAGATGAAAACAGTTATGGAGTATTTATGCCAAAAAGAAAATTCTATAACAGTTTATCTGCAAAACCAACAAAGTTCATTAGTACCAGGCTCAGCAACTAATTGTTACAGTTATGTTATGTGTTTTGCTTCCTAATTGCCAAGACACCTTTGTTTCCACAGCTTGTATTTCCAAGTTTTCTGCAGGATGTATTTATTACTATCCATCCTACCACTCTGTTAAAAACCCTGGTTTGGTAGAAAAATTTGACACAGACCTTCGGCGTTATTTGACACGAAAGATAGGCTTTGAGTCAGTTATGAGGATAAGGTGCACAAGAGGTAAACAAAGTTCACCCATCAAATCATTTTTTAATGACCATGCCTTGACTTTTGTTTCTTTATTTTTTTTATGAATAATTCATATTGTTCCAGATTAGAGAATAATATGATGGTTATACAATAGGATATGTTTTGTTTCTGGTTTGATTCACAGAGGGTCCAGTTAAGAAGATTCAACTGTCTGTATATTTAACTAATTTACCATCACATAGGAGATACAATATACCATTTACAAATCAAAGACACAAAAAGTCCTATCCCTGGCAATCATATGATTGAACAGAATTGATCTGTCTGATCTAAACATTTCACATGTAACATTTTAGGGAAACTAGCATGAATGTATATTATGCTTCTATAGTGATAATATATTTTCTTTTAGTATTATCTTATGATTCATAAATTGTAGTATAAATTTCCTCATGGGTAATAAAGATAATTATTATTTATTGCCTGAAATAAGTATTTTAGTGCATTACCTTTTTGTGCTTTAGTAACTTTAAGAAGTAATGTCACCTGATGGACCAGTTGTAAAATTTAAAAAATAGGTCTTTTTTTGAAATGCTAGTAAAAAGTTTCTTCATCCATGCTCATGAAACATTTAGTTCTACTAGTATTTAACATTATATTATGTGACTAATATTGGCTAAATTCAAAGTAGTAAAGATAATTATTGTCTTGTTGATTTTTTTAATTTTAGGTTTGAGTATCCATACATTTCATGGCAATTTTTTTGTTCGATCAACTGACCTGTTATCGCTGCCAAATATTAACCCTGATGCTGGTTTTGGAATGCAGATGTCAATTGAAGACAATCTCCAGGAGTCTAGTACTGTTAGTTTCCAAGCTGCATTATTGTACACATCTAGTAAAGGTAAACCCTTTTTTTTAAACAGTTTCTCCTGAAAATATTTAATGACATGGATATACATTGATAAATGTGCTAACTATTATTTCAGGTGAGCGCCGAATAAGAGTTCATACTTTGTGTGTGCCTGTTACAAATCAATTAAGCGATGTTTTTGCAAATGCTGATCAACAAGCGATCGCTTCTTTGTTGGCTAAAATGGGTCAGTACAAAATAGTATAACTAGTATAGTTATTAAGTTAAAATATTTAAAATTGCATTAAAAATTAAAATACAACTGATATACTATCTGTTCTAAAGAATTTTCACTTACTAAATGCAGCATAGAAACATTGGTTTTGATTTTGTCTTCTTGTAGCTGTTGATAGATCACTAAACTCTGCAATAAGTGATGCCAGAGATGCTATGATGAATGCCTCACTGGATGCTCTTGCAGCTTATGCTCAACAGATCCCTGCATCTCAGAGGGCTGGTGCTGTGCTGGCCCCATTTTCTCTCAGATTAATGCCTATGCTAATGTTAGCCATGTTGAAAAGTGTAAGTGCTCAGAGTTTGACAGATATAATAGTCAATAGTGTCTCTCAGTACACAATAGTTTGTGGTGGTTGTTTTTTTTTTACAAACAATGAAAACACAAAATGTATTTTCTTCATTGACAAATTTTATCTACATAAAATGATAGTTAATTAATCAAGAACATTTTAAAAGGTCTAGTGGCCACAAAAGAGAAAGTAAAGTGGGTAGACTAAGATTAAAAATTACTCTATTCAATTTATTTTGTAATTCGTTAAATCCTTACTTATTCTTGTTGTTTATGTATTGCATCAATACATTTTCTTCCTAATATTAGTAGTACCGGCATTTGACTTAAAAACTTCTGGACTGTTTGGTGGGATCTCTTAGTACTAAAAACATAAGTGTCAAAACAATTTGTATTTGTAAAGCTATTTGTTCTTTTTAAAGTGTGCCTAAGAATGAGAAATATTACCATTACTTTGATGAATGGTTTAAAGATTTCCTGTGTCCTACTACTAACTAAACAGATGTTCTTTTTTTTTTTTTTTTTCACAGATTGCATTTAGCCTGGCAAGCAAAACAAAAATTGATGATAGGGTGTTTGCAATGCAACAGTTTAAGGTGTTGCCAGTTTGTTATTTAATTCAGAATCTGTACCCTCACCTGTATCCATTGTTGAGACTAAGTGAAGAGGTGAGAGACTTAACAAAATAATTTTTGTAAATTTTGTAAATTTTTGTTACAGAATATGAATCTTTCAAAAGTAATAATTGCCTGATGAGAATCTGAAATAGGTTCACATATTTCTGTATCTATGTGATGGTTATATGTTTTTTTTTTTTTTTTCGTGTGGACAGTTGAATGATGTACTTTTTCCCACCCAAAAGCAATTATACATTTAGAGCTGTATATAAAAAAAACATTACAGCGTCTCAACTTGGATTGTTGATCGGGTCTACCGAGAATCCAAATGTGGCCTTGCTCTGGGAGATCCACTATTGACATGATATTCTCTCTCCATCAGCTGCAGGAAAAGTGCAGTGAACAAAGAATGCCTCTATATTGCTCTCATTGACCTGACTAACGTCTGGTTCAGAAAATAAGCTGCTAAATGTAATTGTTTCTTAACACCAAAATATGATGAAACAGTTCAATGGCTCCTGCTCCAAAAGTTTTAGCATTAATACAAGAATGCGTTTTGGCCCCAATACTCTATCTCCATTCCAGATTTAATGACAAACTTTTGAATATTCGACCTCAGACAGAGGTCGAAAAAGAAAATCAGAACCACCCTTGTAAGAGAGATTCTATTAGCAGCATTAGTGGCACACACACATATTGTGCTTCAGTTACTAATGTCCTGCCTGCTTCTCTCAGGCCTGTGAAGAGTATGGACTAACTAATAGCATGAAGAAAACAAATGTGATGGAGCCAACTGATACAACACTATTCTCCATCCTCATAGATAAAAACAAACTAGAAGCGGCATACAAATTCTGCTACATGGGATCTGCAATTCAAGATGCCTTGTCTCTAGAAAAGGAGATTAAAAAAAACAATAGGGAAGGCTGCAACTTTCACTAGACTCAGACCAGGACTTTACACAACTGGAAACTCACTTCAATGGCCAAAATGGTAAGGCATGTGTTTGGAGCATACTACTGTATGGCAGTAAGTCATGGACTATCTATGCAAAGGATGAGAGTACTAAACTCATGCTGCCTCCGAAAGATCTTAAAAATCACATGGCAAGAAAGAGTATGTAACACTAAGATACTTGCTGGCTGGTCATCCCAACCTCTGAAATGTAGATGTAATCAAACGGGACCTCAAAGCAAATTTTGACTGCTGGAAAGACCACACTTTGTGGAGAGAAATGGTGGCCTAGAAAGCTATGGGCAGCGAAAAAGTATTGGCTCTTGTAAAAAAGCAAATACCACCTTTCCTTGCGATACATGTGGACGGAAAAGTCAATCAAGGATAGTTTAATTGTTCAAACATACATGCAGAGGGGAGCTTCCATTTATCTAGAGTTTCAATAGTCTAGACTTTAAATTACTATTACAAAATGATGATCAAACACTCACCTTCTGAAATCCAACACACTATCCATAGAAATGTATAGTCATATTTTGATTAATAAGAATTCACTCAGTTCCAAGGATTTTAATTTACTTTTATGTTTATATTGTTTGAAATGCTTTTTTACAGAAGCCCATAAAGAGAGGAAATGAAGAAATACCAAGTGCTCCATTGTTGCAGCTGTCTTCTGCCAACATTGATAGAACTGGTCTCTTCCTGATGGATACAGGAGATGCCATGTGTTTATTGGTTGGAAGTGGAGTTGGTGACCAGATATGTCAGGATGTCTTTGATAAGCCAAACTTTATGTCTATACCTGATGACATGGTGAGAGACTTATCTCTTGACACAGTTTTGATTGTTGCCACATTGTCTTAATAGTGATTTTTTAATACAATTTTTTTTTGTCCTAAACTTACAGATGGATTTACCAGAATTGGAAAACCCACTATCAGAAAACATCAGAAGCTTTATAAATTACCTAATGGACTCCAGACCATTTGGAGTTACCTTTCTTGTCATCAGGTTTGCTCAATTTTTTTTTTTTTAAGTATAGACTTAATTTTACAACAAAACGTTTTAGTTCCATAATGTTCATTACAATATTAAATAATTTTATACATAAAATATACTTATTCTCAATTTTTCAGGGATGACAGCAAAAATCGGCAATTATTTTTCCAGCATATGCTTGAAGATCGCACAGAAAGTAGTATGTCTTACTATGAGTTTTTACAATTTCTTCAAGGAAAAAACAAAGGTTGATTAGTACTGAACTAGTGTTCTAGCTCATCATTCATTGCCCAGGATATATCGGAAGTTTCAGACATTTTTAGTTTTGTGCCTAATGAATCATTTTCTTTTAATCATCAGAAGAAATTGATTGTTTTATTATTGTAATATTACCTGACTGACACATTCATTGTACAGCAGTTGTTATGTGGTCTATTTATTGTTTTGAATTCTGTTTTTTTTTTTCCTACACACTCTATCTCTCTCTCTTTTTTTTAAATTGTGATATTTTGAAAACAACAAATGTGAATGACCTATTTGTATACATAATATTTTTCCTCCCAGTTAGAACAAGTTTTTCCCCTTTTCTGTCCTCTTATTCACTGGCAGATTTTTTTTTATTGTAACTAATGTAAAAGACAAATGTTAGAAATGCTTGTGTAGTCTAGGAAATCTTTCTGAATGTAACAAATGGAATGACAAGAATGTATGCATGCAACCTCTGATTTTATATTGTTTTACTTCCTACGCCTAGCAATCCCTTCTTTGAGCTAATTGTGGCAAAATACTCTGTATAGACTTGATTCTCCTTGGTTGTGCTGATTGACCATGTTTCTCAAGATGCTTTCAATCCTGTCAGTGGCAGTTCAGAACAGTGGCACTGCAAATATGCTGATTATATGAGGACAAGAAAGAATAGCTTATTAGGAATGTCTTAAGCAGAATTTTTGTTATTATTTTGCTATTCAGTATAATTGAGCATAAACACCTAGGTTATCAGTTTAGTTGAACATTGTCACCCATTTACAATACATACACTTTTTATCAGATGTGGCTTTTATTGGTTGAACTGGATCCAGTTTTATTCAGTGGTGTCTCCATTAATTATCTCCCATTAACAAACTTCTACAATTTGTTGATACCACATAATCATTGTACATTTACATTGTATTGGTGTAAATAAGTACACTTTCGAAAATTAAAAAAAAAATTGCCTCCTGGACAATGGTAACCTTGTTTAATAATCCTCATTTTTTTTTTAAGTTACCAGTACATCAAAAGAGCATATTTTTTGTTCTTGGTTTCACAGTGCATGTTGTTATGGATGATATTGTTAAAAAGATTTGCTTAATTTTTGTGTTACACTTCATAAATTCATTTGAACGCATCACGCTATTTATAATTATCTATTTTAATTTATTCATGTTGTAATGAGCAATACAATATAAATATTAACTTCAAACCTGCTCACTTGAGCATAAGAAATTATTTCTGACATTTTGTTTTGACCATTTTCTTTTAAATTATAAAAACTTTTTTGAAAAGTCTGTGGCCTATCAGCAGCAATCAGTGTCATGTGTTCTCTCTGAAAGTTTTAATTTAGTTTTTCATGAAATGGCTTAAATCTGTTAAGTACTTCTGTTATTTATAATTTCAAAAACAAGTCTAAATTTGATAGGTTATGTCAAGAAATGTATTGTCTTACACCCTCTTATTTCAGTATTTATTTATTGTTTTGTTTTCCTTTTATGAAATGTTTTTCTTTCTTTCTAAAAACTTCAGTATTGAAGATTGCCATGTTTGTTTGAAAGAAGGTATGTGATGACAATTGTAATGCATGTTGTCCAAGAATGCATGTTGCAATAATAATGTGTTGGTCCTGCCAACAAATATATATATATAATTTTATGCTTACAGAAACCTTTTTTCTTTGACATTTGGTGAAATGTTTTAAATTATGTCATAATTCATTAATGAGAAAATAAAGCAGATTCTATGTCACTAGTCTTAAAATGTGAGCTCTTGTGTATATAAAAGACAATTCATCACAATGATGTGTCTATTGTTATTGCAGTGGGGGATGGATAATCCCTTTTCATTGTTATATAGCATATTTTAAGCACTACTCTAAATAATAACCTTTTGGTGTGGTTTCAAAGGGAGGGGGGTGACCCTTAGTGTTGTAGCTCTATTATCTTAAGCTAATGTTTACTGGCCCTAGTAGTCTAAAGAGGACCCCCAACACCTCGAGTTTGAAATGGCAAATCTTTCTATCCATAACTCTTGTTACTGTTGTTACCCTGTGTGTACATGTTTACAGCAGCTCTCTAGAAAGGAAGCCTACACAATCTTCAAGAATAAATAATTAGTAATCACATTTTTGTTTGCTTATCAATTCTGTTTGGTAGTGTTGACAGTTTTATTTTTATATACAAAAGAATTTTGCCATTTTAGGTCAAAGGAACCTGTCTTAGTAGTTCTGCTATAATATACTGCTATAATATACAAAATGAACAACTAAAAATTTTTTTTTCAAATTTTAGACGCTACATGGCTTTCCCATAACTCTATAAAAAGTCTTGATGATAACGACCTGTGTCACAAATAATAATGTGGATTTTCATAATATATATAAAATAAATGCTTTGGACAACTTTATCGATCTAGGTTTGCACTGTGTTATGCTTGATTATGTAAATTTCGATTTGTGATGATTGATTTAACAGGTTTTTTTATCCTCACATTGAACACAAAGGATTACATAACAAGCTTGTCAGAAACAAGGCTCAAGGTTTGGACACTTGGCTGTAGATTACACTGTAGCAGATACATTGATAATGAAATAGACTTGCTAATCAAGACCAGACTCCATTAAATGTATGGATCATATACAGCACCACACAAAGCTAGGGTCTATCTGGCTATAATTCTCCAAAAACAGCATTATATCACTGAAATGACTTAAGATTTTAAAAGGATTTTGTTCAAAACAGGACATCAATTGCAAACAAAATAAAAGGTATAGATAAAATACATTGATTTTTAATAATGAATACTGATCTGCAATTAAATTTTTTTGAAAATGACATCATTTTTGGAACTAACAGCAGATAGTTCAACTTTAACAGGGCATTTAAACCAATTAGTCAACAATTCTTCTGTGTACCCTTGAAGAAAATAGACTTGTCGTTGAAGAGCATGTTCCATGGATGCCAAAAATGCAAGCACAATCATATTATGGCGTCTTTTAATTACTACTTCTGATGCTAAGATACCATGCCAGGTGCCAAACATGAACTTCCTAATGATCAAATCTTCAAAGGTTGTTTCAGCATGCCTTTTTTCTTCATACAAGTTACCTATAGAAGATAATTTTGACATTATCAAGACTACTTATGAGACCCTAACTTTACTATTTTGGAGTTACCGTACATTCTTCCTTAGTGTTTTCGTAATGGGTTAAAAATGTTTGCATACAAAAATTGTTTGTTATATTTTGTTGGATTCTTTTCATCCATGTTTTTTGCTTTCACTCTTCTGGTATTTGGGATACCATTTACGCTATCAAAGCCATTGCTAAAGCTTACAGTGGCAGTTTTAAGATAAAACACTACAAATCCAGGTTTGTGAGTTTTTGCCAATATAACAAAAGTTATTATAAACAAAAAAGCTCTTAAAATAAAAGTGTATGGCTTAAATCCCTTAGCTACCAATCAAGGGGACTCAAGTTCAAAACACTCAAGCTAAGTTGTGTTTGCACAATTAAAAAAAAACAGGATGAGTTTATTGCAGGAAAGATTTGTACTAAATTTAATGAACTAGTAACCTGGTAAGCAAAAATAGCAACTTTATAAATAGGTACCAGAACAATTGTTTACAAACACTTGCTTACTTGTATTCCATGATAGCCATCCTTTGGTCACATAAATCTTACTGGGTGGCTGGGCTTCCTCATAAGTAAGTGGATGTGTTCTGAAAGGAGTGACTTTTGGTACGCCACACTTTCTGTTTTTGCACACAGATGATGTTGTTGATATTCCACGAAAAGCCAGAAAAAAAGATGACACTGGTAGGGACTTTGGGAAAATCTAGAATATACAAGAGAAATGTTTTTTTTATTTATGTGCACACTTTTTTAAAATGAAAATTGTAAGAATAGAATACAA
The DNA here is from genome assembly GCA_036873155.1 of Biomphalaria sudanica. Lineage (NCBI taxonomy): Eukaryota > Metazoa > Mollusca > Gastropoda > Planorbidae > Biomphalaria > Biomphalaria sudanica. The sequence goes on along the minus strand of JAZGLO010003815.1, from coordinate 174,492 downwards.
AATTGATAACTTTTCAATCACCAATATAATCTAATATCAAATGCAACAATATAGCTTTATATAATACAACATACAAGTAAATTATAACACTAACAGGTTAACCATAGGTTTTATTAAATTTTAGTATTAAATCAAGTGGTATTTATAAAAGGCATATCAATTTATATTTGCATAAAAAAAAAAATAAAGATGGAAATAGATGCCATTCCTAAGCAAATGGAAACAATGAGGCTTTTTTTTTTTTCCTTTTGCTGTGATACTTTGTTTCTGTTTTACTTCTATTGAGATATGGGTAAAGGGGGTAAATGGAAGACAATGGCTGAGGGCATGAGATGAAGGGTGTAGTAATGGGGAATACAAAACGAAGGAATAGAGAGGACAAAGTAAAGCTATGGTAAGAATGAGGGAGTTAATGGATCCAGACAATGTCACAATGAGCAAAAAGGTGAATGAATGACAAAGAAAAAAGGTGTAAAAATGGGACAGGATAATAGGGCTAATGGGGAAAGGCTGGCTAAGGAGCTGGAAGAATTGACTAGAGCTTCAAATCACTACTGCTACTCTAGTCTGTAGACAGAGCAAGTCAATTAGTTTTTACTTTTATGTTTGTAATTGTGTATATATAGAAATATAGATGTTTGTAAAAAATGTCTATGTTTTACATGTTTCGGATGTTCCTTCAGAGTTGAAGATAATTACTTCCTAGTCCAAACCTCCCGCAGGACGACGGGGGATGGGAGCGGCAGGGTTTGAACCCGGGACCATCGATAAATCTGAACGGCGGTCCACCGAGCAAACCGCACGACCAGGCAGCCATCCATAGATAATTAGATAAGAGTCTAAAAAAGGACTTAAAGTCTAGGTATAGATTTTATTAAATTGTTAATGATAGAAAATTATATTATAATTTAGGATTAATCTTTGAACTAGATCTATTTATAGTTTTATTAGTCTTATTAAATTAAAAAATTATATATTATCATAATAGGTCTAGAATTCTAGATTATAAAATTAAAATAGATCTAGATCTAAATCTAAAGACAGATCTGCATAAAAACTTTAAAAAGGTCTTATTCTAAATTCTTTTTTTTTTCTGACACTCTGTGACATTATTGAGTCTGAATCGTCTAATTATAATACCAATACAGTAATACAGTTTATATTATAAATTATAGATCTAGTATTATTATTGTTTATAGACCTCAAGTTTTTGGAATCTGGATCTAATAATACTATCAGTAATAATAGCTCCTTAGATTTTAAATTATAAATAATATATATAATCATGATAATTGAAATCGACATGATTATCTTGATTATGCATGTTTTACAATTTAGCTTCACCATCCGATTTAATGATTATCATCATGCTATGATATTCATATAGATCTAGTATTATTATTGTTTATAGACCTCAAGTTTTTGGAATCTGGATCTAATAATACTATCAGTAATAATAGCTCCTTAGATTTTAAATTATAAATAATATATATAATCATGATAAACAGAAGACTCAAAAGTAAAGTAGCAATTATACATAAAACACTGAACCATAATCTTCAAATACAAAAACAAAATCTAATAAAATACTCTGAAAGACACAAAAATAAAGGCACATTCCTCGTCCCATATGCTAGGACAAATTTGTACAAATACTCCTTCTTCCCTAGTGCTATTAGAGCATGGAATGGGTTGCCTGAGCTAGCCAGAAAAACCAGTGATTTGGCAGAATTTAAGTCATTGGTTAATATGCATGACTAAATGCATGACGCGTAGGATGTAATCATCTTCTTTTTTGAAGTAACGTCTGTATTATATAAGATAAGATAAGAAGATAAGAAAGATATTATTATTATTATTATATGTCATTATAAATATTGTCATGGTACTGTAACTCAAACTGACTCAGACTCAGTGACTGATCATTAATTGATGTTATTATTGATCGATACTCATAATCATGAGAATCCAAATAAACATAAGTCATTAATAATAAATAGGATCGGATAGGATAGATCTAGTCTAGAATATATTCGATTAACAGTCATCAAAATTAGATCTACAGTTTTCAACAATTTTTCAGTTCACCTGTGAAACAGACATTTTTGTTTTTTTTGTTATGGTTATGGTTAAAGTGAAACTAAGCTAGTAGACTATTAACTAGATCTAGAGGACACATTTGTGTTGTACAGAAGACTGTAATCGGAAGTTGACTACAGATGAACTTAAAGACTAACATTAAAATATCGCCGTAAGAGTATTTTTCATACGTGGCTATTTTTGACCAACTAATGAAAAAAATTCTTACTGCTAAAGGAACTACGTCATTCAGCAATCAGCCATTTTATCTCGAAGGTTTACACGTCTAAGGAGATTGTGTATAAATCCAACGTAGCTGAATTGCGTTGGAGAACTATACGGTACTGTGTACCATAGTTATAAAGCTACACCTAATCTAGACCACGTCTAGTCTATAGACACTATGTCTATTACCAAAATAGTGTCACTGTCTATTCTATAGAAGTCTAGACGATATAAGTAAAGACAAAGTCGGCTAAAGCCAAACCACTGAACCAGATCGCAACATAAAACAATTTTATAATTTACCGTCTGGACTGTTTCAGTGTTTGAGGTTCCATTTTCAAGTGGCCTTCTCAAGCGTCTTTTTTTTAGAATAGATATTAATCTAGAAGAATTAGATTCTACACAAATTGATGTAGTCAATCTGGATTAACTTGATTAAGTCAATTATTAAGATCTAGAATTCTAAACTGCTAAACCAGTTAAAGTTAAGCCAAGGCTTAGACTGGCTTAGACTTAGAGTTAGACTTATGAGTTACGTGACTTATGCTTAGTTAGTTCTGTCTTCAAGTACTTCAAGTTCATTTAAATTCACTGAAAAGCTTTGAGATTGAGATTTTATTTCACAATGAGTTTACAATCACCCTCACAGAGTAAATTATTTTTCTGGATCTATAAAATATTGATTTAAATTTTAAGCAAGTTTCTGGAAAAAGTTTCTCCTGGCTAAGAAATAAGATCTCTGTACTATAGTTATAGTAGAGTAGATATAAAATTCTATCTAGTTTTAATTTAGATCTAGTGATTTTAGTCTTGATTACTTGATTCTAATATTTAATAAATAACATTATATAGATCTAGTCATTATAGATCTAGAATAATCTAGATATATATATTATATATATATGTATTATTATTATAATACTAATTATCTAAATCTACTATACATTACTAGATATATGATATAATATCTAATCTTAATTTATTGGCAGTATGATTATGATACAATTAACACTATACAGCCAATTACACCATCACTTCAGCAGCACACATATCTATCCTATATCCTTTATGTATAGCTCTTAAGAAGAACCCTCTGTCATAAATGGGTGGCTGTCACTGTGGCCAAAATGAAGGTGTTTGTTTCCATGGTACCTGGGGAGGGGGGTGGGTTAGAAAAAATGGTTGAAAATGTGACAGAAGATTTAAGGGTCTCCATGGGCCTTGTATCCTCAAACACAAGTATTAGGACTTATTCAGGCCTAAAATTTCTTTAAAAAACCCATTAATTTTTCAGTTCTGTTTTGAAAAATTTTGTAATTTTTTTGTGCATAAATTAAGCAAATTAGCTTGGCTTATTTTAATAAATGTTAATATTTCAGTTGGATTCTATAAGATTGTATTTGTTCAATCATTTCTCTTCAATAATTTATATATTAAATAAGTAGTTTTGTGTTATAAATTTTTTTGTAAAAGAAGATTCAGTTTGTAAAAAGTGCTTCATCTTCTCAGCAACAAAGTGCAAAAAGTCACTGTCTCAAAATGGTTAAATTACCTTTCTGTTTAGGATCTGGCATTAAATATAGTGACTAAAAAATTAATTATTAAGGAAAAAGTGCACTTTGATTCACAGTCCCATCTCTAGATTTATGACTATTGTGTTTAAATCACCTGTGACTCATGTAAAGTCATTGTCTGCTAAAATCTATTGGTCTTTTTGCCTGCCGAGCCCCTCTTTGGCTGTAGGTCTAAATCATTCTTTGTTTTTATTTTTTATAATAATAATAATAAAAATTATTTTTTTCAATATATCTTTTTTTTTCAGGCATCGATTTTGTAGTCACACAAGTAACAATGTTTTTATGGGATTATTTTTCATCCATTCTTAATTTTTTAGGTAAGCTTTATTTTTCTATACGGACAAGATTTAAATTGTTTTTTTTTAAGTTTAAAGTTGTATGCAAAGTCATATTATTTGCCAGGCCTAGGCAAATAACACCTGTAAACAATATTTAAACCATGCAAAGCTCTTAAATTTTTTTTAAAGAGTCACATTTTTTGTTTGTTTTAGCTTACACTTACAGATGCTTTCTTTAAATACTTTTGTTTAATCCCATGTTGTTGAAGTTTCACTTAAAATTACTTTATGATTTTTATGCAAACAATTCCTCATTATTAATGTCCTCTAAGTTGTTAAAAATTAATTTAATTTTAAATACTATATATAAAACATTTTGCTTACATTAACATACAGCCTGACAGGCTGTCATCACATATGGATTGCCAACCGAAAATCTCTTTTTTTATTTTCCTGTCAATGTGTGATTTTAACTTATTCATTTTACTCTATTCTTTCTTGGGCAACCTCCTTTTTACAAAGCTTAAATATCAACTCACTCTGTCAATCTGTCTGGTCAATAATTTGTACACTTTATTTCATGCAGAAATTTTGCACAATTATTTCTTTTACCTGACAACACAAGAAGCAATACAAAAAACTAAAACCAATTAGTTAATTAACTATTTAATAATTAGTTTGGTTTGGTATCTTAAACAGGGGAAAGAAATTGTACTTGACTGATTAAGTGGTATAAGTTGAATTAGTCCCCTTTATTGTTTGTAGAAAGAAAAGTTTTTAATTAACTATAAAATTTATTTTCATAAGCATCTCACTGTTACAGTGGCTACCGTATTGGCTTGAGAAGTCCTTAGCCCTCGAGTTTGAATTCAGGTCGCTCACTTTTTTTTTTTATAATACATTAAAAAAGCCATCACCCAGATACCCCGCTTCAGTCTCCCCCTTTCTAACTGGTCCAGACAAGTAATAGCATATTGAGAAAGCTAAAAGCAAGAAATTATTAGATTTCACATTAAAAAATATTTTCTTTTCAATATCTCAGGTGTAAAGTAAGATACAAGTGACTTGTTATTGCAGCCAAATTAGTGTTGGACCTTGCACAGGTTCTAACTGCATATATATATACTTTCTTCAACATAAGTCGGGTGTCTATTAAAGCTGAGAGTACCTGGCTGCTTCCTTAGGGATATGAAATTATTATAGATCAGGATGTGAATCATACACCTTTGCCTCTAGACTCTACATCCCAGTAAAGAGCTGTACAATTTTTAAAAACATTAATTTTTACACATTTTAAAAATAATTCTTTCAAAAACATGTTCTCCATAACCTATTAGAACCAAAACAATTGATTGTACATTGTATATGAAAGGTTTTTATCAAAAAGCTGGCAAACTTCTTCTTCTTGGCTTGGATAATGCTGGGAAAACAACACTTCTGGGTGTTCTTAAAGAAGGGCACATAATTCAGCCAGTGCCAACTCTTCATCCTAGTAAGTTGGATTGGGAGTTAGCAATGCTAATGGAGAATGATGACATCCTGAATACTAAAGTTCCCTGACCATGAGAATTTGCATTGTTTTCCTATTGTCCACTGTTGCAGTTGGCATACATTATCTTGCTTTCTTGAGTTTGTGGCTCCTATTAAGTTTCTTAAAAAACAAACGCTAGTCAGGCATGGAGTGAAAAATTGCTTTTTGTTTTCTTTTTTAAAAAATTAAAAAAAGATTTAACTGCATTCTTTTTCAATTGCTTGCATGTTTTGTTTTATCATGTGTGTTTTTTCCTATTTAGGTTTGTGGAAAAAATCTGGTAAATTAGTTTTCCTTGGGCTTGATAATGCAGGAAAAACAACATTGCTACACAGGTTAAAAGATGATAGAATGGCTCAGCATGTCCCCACCCTTCACCCAAGTAAGTCACTTTGCCCCCAAACAAGTTTCAACACATTCTCCGCTTTTGTTCTATTATAGTTTCTACTTTGTGCTCATCCCTAGTCATTTACCTTTTTAAACAAAATGACCTGAGTCTCAAATTGTCTTTTAACTGTTTTAGTTCAGGCAATAAAACTGGGGAAAAAAAAGATTTAACTCAGCATGTTCAGTAGTTTGTACACTTTCATTATATATATATATTATATATACACACGGATAGTCCAGTAATTTTATCATAATTATTAGTACCAGTACTTAACATTTTAAATATATATTAAATTGCTTTTTTTTTTTTTAGTTTTGGATACTGGAACTAAATTAATATTTTAAACAAATATTAAATTTTTAAATTTATTTATTTTTTGTTAATTAAACTTTTAATTGTTAAAAAAGTAATTTTAATTCAATTTTAATTTTAAAAGCTTTCCATTTAAAAATAAACAAATTCTTAAAAACATTCTTTTTAACAGCATCAGAAGAGTTATCTATGGGAGGCATGAAATTTACTACATTTGATCTTGGAGGCCACAGGCAAGGTGAGAAAATTTATTTTCAATTAGTTTAATTAGTTATTTTCAATTAGTTAGCTAATACAGCCATGCAAAAATAATATAACTCAGCAACAATACCTTAATCAATTTTATTTTTATGTTTATTTTAATTATCATATTGCTATACTGCCTTGCTGGAACAAACTAAAATTGCATGATATTAATGTTAATAATGATATTAATCTCAACAGCTAGAAGAGTTTGGAAAGATTACTTCCCGGCAGTGGATGGCATTGTATTTCTTATTGATTGTCATGACAGGGGACGATTTCACGAAGCCAAAGCTGAACTTGATGTGAGTCATTGAAAGCCTTTCATTCAGTCATTGAAATCTGTTTTAGTCATTTAAACCTTTCATTCATTTTTCTCCGTATCACTGGGTTCTTGTTTTATCTTCTGCTATATGTTAAAAATTAACATTTCCTTAAGCCACATGCATTGATTTGAGATTGAGTAATTTATTGTAACAAATGTTGTATAAATATTTCTATTTATGAACAGTTCTTGGGTGGGGGTTGTTTGAAAAGTGCTATGTTTCTGAACCAAGGTTCTGATGAAGACCAGCATTTTTAATTCACAATTTTAGAGCATCTACAAGTCTACATAATAGTTATAATGATTTCCTGATAATATTTGGGTATAGAAAAGGTGGTTGATCTTTTGTGTTAGTCACATGACATACTTGGAAACCATTATCCATAGAAGTGAATAAGTCTTAAATATTTGTCTCATTCATTCACTGCTAAGTCTGTACTGAATATTTTTTTTCTTAATTGTTTGAACAGAGCTTATTGACAGATGAACAAGTGGCTAATGCTCCTATTCTGATACTAGGCAATAAGATTGATATACCTGGGGCTGCTAGTGAAGATGAAATAAGACATTGGTTTGGCCTTCACAATCTGACCACTGGAAAGGTAAGACAAGGGTATATGTTTGGTCTATTCATTTTGATCACTAGAATGGTAAGATAAGACTTTGATATTGGCTTGAACTGTATAACCACTTCAAATGTAAACAAACATTGGCCTAGTGGTTTGTTTACTTGTGACCAACAGTTGATAGATTGGCTAACTAAAAGTAAACAAATCAAAAAAATGTTTTTATCAATTATCATACCTCCTTAGCTGAATTTATGAAACTACTTAAAAAATGTCAGCTTAGTTGAATTAATTAGTATATTTTTAAAATCTTGATTACACAGAAATAGTCAGCACTTAAGTTAATGTGGATGGAAATCTATTTGTCATTTATTGTAACGTGACTTTGAAAACAATGAAAGTAACAAAATATTAAAATGTTTTCTTCAAAAAAAAAATTAATTTAATAACTAACGACATATTGAAATATTCTTTAAATTTTCATTTCAAAATTATTGCTGTGTTTTACAAGAGCAAATGATCTTTTTTACAAGGAATTCTTTTTTGTTTCTTTTTCTTAGGGCAATGTTTCCAGAAGTGAACTACCTGGTCGCCCCATGGAACTATTTATGAGTAGTGTACTGAAACGACAGGGTTATGGCGAAGGTTTCCGCTGGCTAGCACAGTACATTAATTAGCCTGACAATGAGGGAGAATGGAATGACAGAATGACACATGGAGGATGAATAAAACACAAAGTGAAAGTTTGAAAATGAACTTGATGGAGAAAAAGACTTGTTGATTGTATATATCTATCACAAATTGTGTATCTGTGTGCAATTGTCTTGAATGTGGTTCCTCCTAAAACATTTCAGTGACTGTGTCTTAATGTGGGGGAGTACATGTTGTGGAATGTACATTTGATTAACAGCTTGTACACTACCTGTACTATACAAGTCTATAAAATTTTTTTTTTTTTTTTTTTGTCTTTGTGGCCCTGGGTTCTGGTTCAGCCAGATGTCAGATCCTTGACAGGTGTAAGTAGTAGTTAATATAGAATTTTAATAACCAAAGGACTTTTGTATATTCTTCCTTCCCCTGAGAACATCTAATTAGTGCCCATCTTCTTCCCTCTTGTGCTTGAACATTTTGCTGGTTGTATTTCAAACGGATGGGCTGTTGTTCCCCCCTCCCCTGGGAAATGATTTTGATGTTTTCTAAAATATGCTACTATAGTGATAAAACCAGGTCCCTCCTGTCTGTTGAGTTAACTCTTATTTTCTACTACTAGATCTATTTAATGCTTATGAGTTGACTCTTATGGAAGTAGGAGTTCTTGTTTTTGACTGTCATTCATTTTTTTGAATAAACTATTTGTGATTTTTATACATGAACATGTATTAGTATGTTTAATGGCTGAAATATTTGTCTATCATTACCTCTCCCTTACTCCATTATTATTAATATTATTAGGTATTTTATAAATTGTCATAATGACAATATTATTTTCACTAATTTTCCTGTTTTTTTGTGTGTGAATCACTTTGAGTTTGGTACTAAAAGGTTGTCTCCCCTTAGTGGCCAGCATGTTGTAATATAGTTATCAAAATGAAAATAAAACAAAAATGTTATGCTTACTTCCAGATATGATTAAAAACTATTTGTTTGTTTGTATTTACTATGATTATTATAGTCACATATTATTATCTTACTTTGAATATTCATGTTTATTGTTATTTTTAATTTATTGTTCTATTGGATTGAAAAGTCTAAATGTACAAAACATCTATTGAATTTCACTTGGATGTGGTGGAGGATTGTTTCATGGACTAGAGACCTCACCAGACAGTTATTATGATAGAAGTTTGGTCCTACAGATTTTTAGTTTCATTGGTTTGTATAATAGAATTTTAGAATCTGATATTATGCATTAAATTAAAGAATTGATGTTTGCTTTTGTGAGACTAGTTTATTGAAGTATTGAATCTTGTAGAGAAATATTAGGATCAAGTTGTTCTGGAACATAGAATGAAAATTGAACCACTTAGTAGTACTTCTTGTCTTCAGAGTTTTTTCAACTATTATTCATGGTATATATGGATGTTGGCTTCTTGTGTCTGTTCTATGTATAAAGATAACTTTGAAACAGTCTAATACTTTGAGAAGACAGACTTGGTCAGTTGCTAGATGATGCTTAAAGTTGTTTTTTTTTTTTGTAATATATAAACAGACCATTTTTGACAGATTACATTCTACCAGAGTGACAGCACATGCTCATAAAATGGAGATGCAAGGAATGAAAAGCCAGAACAAGTTTTTAATTCTGTTTTTCTTTTATTGGACATGGTCAATGTTCTGGGTTTTGGTCTCAATTTTTTAATGAACTTTAAAATGTTTAGTAAGTTTCCAAAACTTTGTCCTGATAAACTAGGTTCAGAAGTTCATCTCAGTCTACTGTTGGCCTACAAGAAGATAACTGTGTTGTTACTGGTCAATTCAAAGACATTTTGTTTCATTAGTCTCTACATTTTGTAGCCTTTCAAAATATCACAAACAGATCTTCAAATAAAACAATATGAAGGACAAGATTTTTTTTTTCTCTTCCATATGTTTCTATAGTTGTGATTTCTCTTTAAGTATTTAGCATTTCACTTTTACATGAAGTTGCATTATCAGAAACACATTTGTACACAGTTCACATTTTTAAGATCAATACTTATTTAATTGATCTATTTGATTATAAACTTACATTTGTTTGGGGGGGGGGGGTACAGCTTTGAACAAAAATAGATGATTTTATTTCTACCTTTTCTTTATGAATTGCATAAACTATTTACATGTTTCTATTAGGACAATTTAGTTTCCATGGTTTCATTTGCTTTAACTTCACTCTTACACTAATACAAAAGTTGTGGGAATAGATTCACCTCAAGTAGATTACATGAGGATAAAGATTGGGACTTTGATAAGGTTTGAATTCCTAATGATTCTTTCCAAACTGATGTTCCAACACATAGTTAAGGCATTGGCTCATCTAAGATGCAATATTGCAGGTGAAGAGAGTTTTATTGAATTAGAACCATTTGAAAGACTAAACAAAAACTTTGTATTTCTGCATTCGTATTGTAAGTTAACAGTTTGAAATCCATACGCAAAGAGTAGACAGATACAGTATCCATTGAGCCCTGTACTTGTGTTCTATTGTGTAAAATAGATGTCTACAAGAAATGACCACACTTGTACTCTTTCAATTCCATATATTTTTTATGATCTTATTTGGAATGCTTTGTTAGTGTTTCCAGGAAAATCTACGTGTACACATTGTTAAAAGTCTTGATCGTTTCAACATTAATTAATAATATAATACTGGGGTGGGCAAATTACGGCACGCGGGCCACATGCGGCCCGCCGGATTGTTTTCTGCGGTCCGGCGACACCTACAGAAATCAGATGTGCCCACAGTATATACTTATAAAAATGCAAATATATTAAAAATAATATAAATATAAATTATTGAAACTGTCATTATAAAAAATTTTCAAGTAAACGAAGATTAAGCTAATTGGCTATGCATCAATACACTCAATTCAAGACACAATCTCTAATCAGTATTTATTCAATGCTATGAAGAACTGTGTTGAATGTTGGGTATGCTTGGAACAAGATGACAAGGGTGACAACTGGTGGAGCTCGATCTTTAACTGAGTTTAATAGCTTGTTTTTTAATACCCTAACCATAAACTTTAAACAGGAAAGTTTGCATAATGATTCATAAAAATTTCCATTAATTTCAATGTATCACACTATAGCAATGTATCCTATTAGAGATAGAAGGTATTCACCACAGGTAGTTCCGATTATGAACCAACTAATCCAATATATCCGCTATCTTAGCATGAGCAAAACCAACAAGAACACTATCAAATCTCACGGAAGAAATTATTATTTGAAGGACATTGATTGCGACCTTATTACCAATATTTCTAAGGAAGAGTGGAAGACAGATTTCATGTTTCATAATCGCTATCGCAATGAGTTTTTTTGCATATGAAATGTAAATGGATGTTAAATCTTTTCAAACAAGGCCTTCCCATTTCTACAAGTAAGCAAAAGAAAACAGGTTTTGTAATTTTCCTTAGCTGAAAGGTGGAACTATTTCTAGTGAAATGATTAAAAGTACAACACTTATTTAGCTTCCCTAACTTGCAATTTATAAAAGCAAATTTTAAGACGTCAAGAACCAGTCTTCAATACCATTAGCTCACCATTTAGCGAAGAAGCTGATTCAGCTCCAGAAAACATAACAAAGAGAAGTTCCAGTCAGAACTTCCACTGGAGTCTCAAGAGTGCCAGAAGCAGTATTGTCAATACTTTAAAAAATGTGCTGCTGTTCACACTATTTGTGCACACATATATCTGTTCTTCTTTGTTCTCATTTATATGTTGGAGGGCTCAGATCAGTAACCCATCTATATCTGGTTTTATAGGAGGGCCTTGGTATGCACTATTAAAGGACATGATCAGCTTCGTTCGTCCCGACATTTAACTTCCGGAACATATATTGTCTCATCCAGTGAACAAGCATTTTTTTTCGGGGGGGGGGGGGGGGGAGATGAAACTAAACAAGTATAATTACTGGTCGATTTTGACTGACTGTAATTTGACAGCAGTCAAAGGGTAACAACTAGAAATATAGTTTCACAGTTCTGGAACATTATGCACGAGTGTAAAAAGTAAAATACTGCACATTAAGTACAACTGTATATTTGTGGGGATATTGTAATTTAAAAAGACAACAGCAATAAAAAAAATTCTTAATTTGATTTAAAACATTGCTAACTCTTGTTGTAATTCCTTAACGTGGAGTGTGGAAAATAAGAAACGTGAATATAATACAGTGTAAATATGAATTAAAAGACATTCTACACAGTTAGCTAGAGTATCTTTCTAAGTTGTATGTACATATTCGGCCCGCCATTCCCAAATTTAAAATAATGCGGCCCTCGATACAAAAGGTTGCCCACCCCTGAATAATAAATAAATAATAATAAGTATTGCTTTTATATACCTCTACTTTCATGCTTACAGCATGCGCTGAGCGCAATGGTCCAATCTCATTTGTGGACCAGTGGGAGGGGGTTTCTGGGAGAAGGTTTTCCGTGCTGCCTGTAGGCGCTCAGTAAGCACAACTCTGCTCGAGTCGGGTGTCGAACCTCGAGCCCCCTTCATAGGTAGCCAAGACAAGCCGAGTTCAGGCGTACTTAGCTTTTCGACCACGCTTCCCACTTATTGAGATAAACTATATTACTTTTTTTTTTGTGTAAAGGAATGTAGTTATGCATCTTTTGTGTGAAGCTTGAATCAATTACTTCCCTAAGGGCTTGAGATGGTTTGCGCACGCTAAACTTGCACACAATTTGTTTCAGTGCAGACTACACCGTGAACACTTCAGTCGAGGCACGCGCTAATATTTCTGTCCTGGGGCCAATACATTGAACATTAGTCCTCCACGTCTACAAGACCTAGTCATCTTCTTTAGAAATTGTTTTAGAAATAGATGTTTGGTCAGTGTGACTGTGGGCAGATGTGAAATTGTTTTACATTTCATGTTCCCCCTAGAAGCATGATGAGCAACTATTAAAACCACTTTTAGGATGCGCTTTAAAACGTAATAGATGTGTCCAGAAACCACATTGTAATGTGCATTATCTAGGAGATGTAAGAGCTGACCTTTGAAGCTTTAGTACCATTCTGATCTGACTTAAGATGCACACCCCGCACCTCAAAACAATAGTATCCGTTGAACTATAGCCGGGGAAACCATCAATTATTCCCTAGAAATCTTTTACAGCATTCAGTATTAGATGTAGCCTACTGCACGAACTAGTGCATCACACAGAACAAAAAATAACAGTAAACACAGAAGAAAATTGAAGAATTGTAAAGAACTGCTGGTCGTCCATTGACGTATGCAAGCGTGACATTGACAGCAACAGTTTGGAGGTTTAAAAAAGCACAGTTGAGATTCACGAGGAGGACAACTCTAAAGAAGTGGTCCTGTATCGCACCAGAAGGATGATGAAGTGAAACTGAACGACCTGGCCTCTTTGTCACGTGAGAAATTGCATGGAGAAAACACAACGAGACGTAGAATGAGACAGTCCACTAGAGACACATTGCTATTTCAAATAGTAAACTCAACGGAAAATGTTTCAATGCCAGTCCTTGTTGGAGTGTAGCACTCTGTAATTTGTAGACTACGATTTCTTTCAAAAGATATGAACTTTGTTTTTTGTCTGGTAAATTATTCTTTACGAGAAAAAACATCCAAAAAAACACACACGAAGCTCTGTCGTGACATTGTTTAGGCCCAAATGCACATAAAATCAATGTTTACTGCATCAGACCTATCGAGATACTGACGAGAAAGTCGTCCAAGGCCTTCATATTCATAATGACCTCCCTTTTCCTAACACTATTATGATGTATTAACACCCAACGCATTGGCCCAGAATTACTGTTTCTGTTTAATAGTCCCATATGATAAACAGCCATTTATTGTGATATGTTAATCGTGTAACTGTATCTAGATCAGGGGTCTCAAACACGTGGCCCGCGGGCCACTAACAATTTTGTGCGGCCCGCGGCCACGTCCGCGAATTCGAAAAAAAAAAGATAAAATTTACAATGACCACATATAAGCCGTGATATGATTTACAAGTGCACAAATTAGTAAATGAGGTGTCCGTCTACTGCAAGCGAAGATTCTGTGAAGGCAAGCTTTGTTGTTAGCGAGATGATAGCAAAGGCATTACGACCATTCACTGAAGGCCAGTTTGTAAAAGACTGTATGCTACAGGCGTGTGAAATTATCTGCCCCGAGAAAAAGAAACTCTTCGAAGGCATAAGTTTGTCTACGAACACAGTTGCTAGCAGGATCACCGAGTCAGCGACAAATGTTTAACAGCAACTGATTGCCGCTGCAAAAGATCTTGTAGCATATTCCATTGCACTGGACGAGTCTACTAGTGTAGCAGACACCGAATACTGTGCCATATTTATTCGTGGGGTCGACGAAAACTTGAACATTGTTGAAGAGCAATTGGACTTACTACCCATGAAAGGAACGACGACTGGACGAGTCGTGTTTCAAGAACTGGAAGCTTGTATTGACAGGTGTAGACTACTGTGGGAAAAACTTTTCAAAGGCTACAGACGGTGTACTAGCAATGTGTTTAGAGAAGGTTGGTGTAGTTGGATTAATGGTAGAGAAACGGTATCAGCTCAGCTTGGCGGGACCTTTGCGAACGTTTTTTTCCAGAATGAAGATCAACAAAATAGCATTACGATTAAGAATGACTGATGAGCATCTGAGAGCAACCTTGCGGCTTGCCACTACACGCGACTTCAGGCCTAACGTCGATGGTCTGGTCTCTGCCAAACGCTCTCAGCTGAGTGGACAGAAACATGAGTGACGAGCCATCTGCAGTAGGCCTAGTAATTATAGTTGATTTTTTTTTTTTTCTGGGAACTACAGTTTCTCCTTTTTTATTGGTGACAGAGACAACGTCAACTTATTTTAGTAAACTAAACTGCCTGTGCATGTAATAAACTACACTAAATGTAATTAATAATTATAAAAACTTTATTTTAGCATTTAACTGCAGTGACAGTAGTGTTCGTAAAATTTAATGAAAAAACATTCTCTTTTCGTGCTGCGGCCCGCTGAATGGTTGTTACTTTCCACTGTGGCCCACTTGCTGATATGAGTTTGAGACCACTGATCTAGATGATGAACTATAGAAGTAATATTCAATTTTAGCGGTCCCCCGAAAGGGGAATAGCCACTATTAGTTTTGTTTGGTCTGTCTGTCCGTCCGTCCCGTTTAGAAAAGATTGAAAATCAAAATCATGATGTTTTAGATCTTTCAAAGCTGTGATGCAACGGATACTTTTTTTATTTTCTGAAAGCGAAAAATTTAATTTTTAAAATTCATAAATTTGACAAGTATTCAATATTATAATAGTAAAAAAAACAAACAAAAAGACACGGGAGACTACTTAGTAATGGAGGTTACTATTTAGTATATTTTCAACACATGTATGTAAACGATTTTAGATTTTTTGTCAAAAAATGTTTTTACGTAAAAAATGTTTAGTTTATTAAAGAGAAAAATTTATTTTTTATCCATATTAGTCGAATATAATTTAAAACAAATTTAATAAGTAGTTTTTCATAATCATATAATATTATTCCTTACAGGGTACGGGGACCCGCTTCTTTTACCTGCACTAGAGGACCATTTCGGGTGCTTACGGTATACATATGTTGTTTATTACGGTATACATATGTTGTAAAACATTTTTTTAAATTTATTAATATATTCTCTGTTCTTTTTTTTTTTTAAATTAAGCTCGTACTTTATGTTCAAAAGTAAATATGGCTCCTTTTGTCTCGAAAGGCAATTGATGCGCTCAAATGAGTAACTGGTTTTGGCTTAATCTTGAGACGGGGCAGAATCTGGTGTGGCTAATCAAGCCAATTCTAGAACGGCAGACTTTGCCACAATTCATACATGTGTATGCCTCTGATTCAGGGCTAGCGGACAGGGCAGCTTTCTTTTTTTTTTCCCTCTTGATTAAGGCCGCTTCAATTCTTTTGTTCTCAGCAAGATTTGTCCCAGCACGCACAGTCTGTCTCCATGCACTCCGGTCTTTGGCTATGTTTTTCCACATACTTTCGCTGATGCCTGTGGCTCTCATGTCTCGCTTGCAGACATCTCTATATGTTAGTCTTGGGCGGCCCTTGGGTCTGACTCCTTCCACAAGCTCAGCATATAAGATATCTTTCGGGATTCTACCATCTGGCATGCGGGTGACATGTTCGAGGCAGCGTAATCTTCTTTGTGTCAGGAGAGCATACATATTGGCCAATCTCAAAACTTCCTGATTGAAGACATGGAAACTATTCAATCTGTGCTCTTGGTACATGTATGTTGACCAGCTTTCACTGCCATAAAGGAGAATGCTCACAACACAGGCGTTGTAGACTTGGATTTTGGTCACTGTGGTCAATTTACCATTTTCCCAGACGCGCTTGGAGAGTTTTGCCAATGCTAAGGTAGCTTTTCCTATCCTTTTTGTCAGCTCGATGTCTAAGTCTAGGTTACTGACAATTGTTAAACCCAAGTAGGTAAATTTCTGCACCACTGAAAGGGTGTGGTTCCCAATATGTATTATAGGTATTTCTGCGACGTCTTGTGCCAGGATTTCGGTCTTGGAGGGACTTATAGTAAGGCTAAACTCTTGACAAGCAGCTGCTAAGGCGTTCACTAGCTTCTGTAGACCTCCTTGTGAGTGAGATACGAGTGCCGCGTCATCGGCAAACAGCAGCTCTCTTATCAAGATACGACGCCTTTTCGTTTTATCTTTAAGACGTGCCAGGTTAAAGAGCCTTCCATCGGATCTGCTATGGATATATATTCCGTCTTCCAGGGTTTTAAAAGCACTGGTTAGTGTGACAAACCGTTTTAGCTCACTCAAGGTATCACTCAGGTCTAAGCATTTGGTTAATTTATTAACACGCTATTAATCATCAAATTTACTATTTTAGCCAATCAAGAGCTAAAACATCACTACCACCCCTCCAATCCACCCCTACCTCCCTGGGCATTGTCGTCGCATTTACTATTCCCCACCTTGACACGTGCCACACTAGACCTTTGACAAGAGTACACTCCCTCCATCTATCTTGGCAGACATCCGTTGACAACCCACCCTTCCGGGAAAGGCTGGTCACTTCAAAGTGCCCACTCTACTGAATGCCTCGGGCAACGCTGTTCGTCTAGCACTAGCCATTATCAAGGTCTAATCTCCCTTGATCCGGCCGAGCTCTGATAATCCCCCCACCCTGTTATATCCTCTGACCACCTGGGCGAACTCCCTGGACTTTCAACTCGCGCCTTCGCGTGGTGTCTATCTCCCGGAAACGCCGTCACGGTCAAGCGAGGATCTCTCTGCCAAAGTCGCCGGATAGTCAAGGTCAAAGGCATTGGTCAAATCAATAAATGCTATGAAGAGGGGCTGCTTTTGTTCTCTGCTCTTCTCCTGTAGCTGCCGCAGAGAGAAAATCATATCTGTTGTGGATCTACCTGCCCTAAAGCCATACTGCGACTCTGGATAAACACGATCTGCCAGGATCTGTAATCGCTTTAGTAATACTCTAGCAAAAGCCTTTCCGACTATGCTAAGCAGTGAGATGCCTCTATAATTGTTACAATCAGAGCGGTCGCCTTTATTTTTATAAATTGTAACTATGTTGGAGTCTTTCAATTCCTGGGGGACCATTCCTTGTTCCCAGCACAAGCTTAGCAGTTCATGGAGTGGTTTGATTAGGGCATGTTTTCCAGCCTGAATGACTTCAGCAGGAATGCCATCTCCTCCGGGTCTTTTCCCATGTGCAAGCATGTCAATGGCTATGCTCAGCTCCTTTACTGAGAGCGTTTCGTCTAAATTCCGTCAAAACTGGAAGTGATGGGAAGTTGGAAACAGCATTTGGTGAGATGGCGTTTTCAATCTGGTAGAGTTCTGCATAGTGTTCAGGTCAGGCAGGCGCGAGTGGGTGGGCTTAATCTGTGCACCTCGGTATGGTTACCAAGGGGCTAGAGTCGCCTAAGTAACCAGACATACTAGCTATACTAACCTAAACTAAATGAAAACAAGATAACAAACTTTAGTTTAGGATAAATAAACAAAACGGAACTTTATTAACATACAAAAATATAAATCAATAATAAAATATATACACTACAATGAGAACAACTAATACTAACTAAAACCCTCTGAATCTACGACACTAAAAACTAACCAAACCAACTAACACAAACTGATCAAAACAACTATCTAACTAAAAAGAACTAAATCACTTCAAGACAACTACTATACTAGACCTAGATCTACACAAACACACTACAATAAACTAGTCTAGATCTACAATATTCTACTTATACTATAACCAACCCATAACTACAACTAAAACAAGAATACCTAAGCCTTAGTACCCTATTTATTAGCATTCCCTAAGAACAGAAAACAGACTATAAGTACTTATAACTAAGTTTACTAATCTAAGCCACTAAGGCTACACTACAAAACAAAAATTACACTATATTCTAGATCTACAGCAAGAGTTATAGCAGTTATAATCAGCAGTGTAATTGCAGCAGCTAAAAGCAGTAACACAGCCGTTACTTTCAACAACTAAAAGCAGTAATGATAGCAGGCCGTCCCAGGTACAGAATAATAAAATAATTAGATGACAGACCACAAAGATCTTCAGCTGTCACACAGACAGATATGGTACTGACCACTGGTCAAATGTACACTCAACTGTTTTAAGACAGCATGTAGTACATCACTTTTATACTATCCCGCACTAACCTATATAAATAGGCGGAAGTACAATTATAAAATCTGACACTAACCTATAATATAAAATATACAAAAATAAGTCTAACCTATACAACAAAAATACATATAAAACTAGCTCAGGGAGCGCAAGCTCACAAAAGTATGATCAGTATCACAATCCGCGCTTTGGTAGCTACGTGTCAGCAGTATATATCCAATGTACCTTTTTCGTGTCAGTATCATATCCAGCTGGTGCCAGTGCCCATACCTAGGGTGCCTCCATGAGACACAGTGCTGTGGTTTTGTTCTGAAGTATGTGTTGGTAATGCAGAGCTTATGGTATGTGCAGAATTCAAGCAGTCTTTGTCCGTTCTCATTCATCTTTCCGATTCCAAAAAGCCCAATGCATTCTGGCCAGGTAGTGTGATCTGATCCTACTCTGGCATTGAGGTCACCTAGAAAGGATCATATGTTCTTTTTGAGGAATGTTTGAAATGGCTTCTTTGAGGTCTTCATAGAACTTGTTTTTGTCCTCCTGAAGCGAGCATAGTGTGGGGGCATAGGCACTAATTAGAGTGACTTTTCCAGATGCTGTCATCATACTTATGCTTAGTAGCCGTTCCGAGCCACCAACTGGAGGAACTATCATTGGAAGAAGACTGTTCTTGACAGCAAAGCACACACCATGTATTCGAGTCTCATCCTGTGCTTTCCCTTTCCAAAAGAAAGTGTAGACAGTCTCGCGGAGCATGCCGTTTTCGGCCAGTCGGGTTACTTGCAGGGCTGCAATGTCAATATGTAGCCTTTTTAGCTCGTTGTTTATAACTGCCGTCTTCCTTGCGTCGTCGGTCTGCCTGAGATAATCAGTGAGACCAGGAAACATTGTCCTGACATTCCAAGTGGCCAGTCGCATGACAGGGATTTTCTTTTTCAGTTTAATTTTTCTTCTTTTGTTGCTTGGTGCAAGTTTCCAGCCTACTTGTCGTTTTAAACTAAGCTCTAAGTACCCATTAGAGCAGGCAGGCTGTGGCGGATCAGCACCTAACTGACTGGGGGCTGCCCAGGTTGAGGCGGGCGGTAGCTGATCAGTGAGGCGCGAAGACCTCTCCCACCTTCAGAGACAACCCGTGGCGTCCATACATTACACCAATCAAGTTGGACTTATAACCCGTAACTGTTGTCTCCCGTGTTGTTTTAGCCGCTTTCCTGGGCCTTGGATAAAGGGTTCATGGGTGGCCCATACGTCATGATCCCTCTCTCGACCTTGCTGATGTGATTCAAAGGAACGCATCGCATTACATTTGGCACCCACTCAGTTGCAGAAGCTGCCGAAGGGAATTTCATAGCTGATACTCCCAAGCATAAGGGGCTTCACTCCTAATTTCTCCTCGAGGTTGTCTCCTGAAGCCTCAGTACCGCAAGGCAGCGGGGGTTTGAGGTTAGAATACCCCTGTCCTAGATGAACTGCCTTACTAGGCTGACGAGCTCCAAAAGTATAGTAACCTAAACAGGTATGTTATTTAATGGTTTTTTTTTTATTTTTTATAATACTTTTCTTTTACGTTTGTATGAAGGGGTGGTGGTGGTATGCAAAAAGGATGATTACTGATGCTAAGGAATGAGAAAAAAAACATTGTTATTCATTATGCTGTAGACGCTTTAACGGTAAATACTAAATACTTTGTTGTTTTTTTATTAATGTAACATTGATGTAGTGATCTTTTTGAAATAAAAAAAATTTTAGCTGGATAAAATTAGGGAAAATTGTCGAAATACATTATTCAGAATATTTTTTTAAAAACTATTTGAACTGAATCATAGATTTCTATTATTAATTAAACAAAGTATACTAGCACAAGGGGAGGTAATATGTTTTGATGAAAGTTCTCGATATTTGTAATGTTTTGTTCTAGTATACAGATTGTCCACTACTCTGTTTGTAATGATCAGAGTGTACAAATGTGGGTGCATTATAAATAACTGGTAATTAACTTAGAACAGATAGAAGAACCTTTTACAAACGGTCTAGTTTATCAGCTTTCCTCACATTTGTTGAAATGAAGTCCGTTCTTCATGTACCCCACCTTTCTAAAATGACGTCTTGAAGTTCTCTGCATTGTACAATTATTAATCGTATGTTGATTTAGATCTACTTATTCACTTAGATATAAACCAAAGAATTATTTTTAACTGAAACAACAATGGGAGGTAATCATTAAAATTAACCCGTTGCACACGATTTACTTATTTTCTCCCCTTTTCAGCGAGATCAATAAATCAAACACTCGACGACAATGACCCCCTGATTGAACGCCGCGATTGCGAGTGTTCATTGTTAAGTTGCCAGAACGGTGTATATAGGTTCAACTAAGTATAACAACATTGATAAGGTTCTTCTTAGGGTCTAGGATTTGGCTTTCTGAGAAAATAACTGTCATAATTCATTTGTACGAAACCAAAGTAAGTTTTTTTTTCTGTTACAGTAGCTACTGAAAACAAAACCATTTAACGTTATCTATCTATCTATCTATCTATCTATCTATCTATCTATCTATCTATCTATCTATCTATCTATTATCTATCTATCTAATATAAATTGATCTGGTTTACGTATTGGATTCACATCAAGACACGGTCTGTGCAATGTCAATTGTCTTGTTACAACGCTTCTATCCGCTCACTCTGTCTGTCTGGTTTGTACACGTTATTTCTCCCACATCCATTCTCGGATCAAGTTAAAACTTTACACAAATATTCATTGGAATAGACAAGACACGAACCAATGAAAAAATTAACCAATTAGTTAATTAATTATTGGTAATTGATTATGTGTTTGTTATCGAATAAGGGAAATAGCGTCTACATTATTGAGAGATATAGGTGTAAGTGCGAAGTTCTTCCCCTTAGATAGGTGTTTTGTTTTGTTTTCTTTTTTAAAGGATATATTTTTAAAAAATATTTGCTTGTTATTTTTTTCTTCATGCCAGTGTCACCCCCAGTGAACACATGAGAGTGTCCGGGTCTCGACACTTGTACTGGGCAGCGGTCAGAATGGGTGTCCAAAAGTATGCGGATAAATTAAGAGTGAGTATTATTTTCAGATTATTGTAAATATACTTTTTAAAATATGTTTCAACAAAATACTTGCATTATTATTATTATCTAATTGAGGAACACGCCGCAACAGATAGCTATTATGCTCGACATTTTTTGCGCAGCCATTTTAGCGAGAGTCCGGTGCCAAAAAACGGTGGCTCCGAAACAGCTGCGCCAAAATCTTTTTCTCCAGTTTTCTTTGAGTACGTAAACAAAAGGCAGTTCTTTTGTTTTTCTTCCAACTTGCCTATTTGAACAGAAAGTTCAATTCAATCTTACTTAAACAGTTTGCGAACTAAGGACGTTACTGTTTGACTGACTAGTTGGTTAAAGTAGTGACCCCGACACCCAAAAGCGTTTTCTTGCATTTTTCACTGCAGAAACGTATTCTCCTGACATCTACAGCTCATTATTTATCAGTGGGCCGACGCCAAAATCGTTTTCTTGCATTTTTCACGGCTGAAACGCATTCTCCTGACATCTACAGCTTATTATTCATCAGTGAGGTTCGGGGCGAAGCCTCGACGCTAAAAGCGTTTTCTGGCATTCTTTACTGCAGCAACGCATTCTCCTTACCTACAGCTCATTATTCATTCTATTGTAAAGGACCTTTTGAAAAATGTGAAAAAAATATTCTAATATGAATTTATAGGCCCTTAATACATTGCAAATACAACCGATTTGTTCTTTAAAAAGATAAGATACCTCACATATTTAGATTAAGGCTTTGAGGATCGCCGCCGAAAAAAAAAAATTCGATTAATAATATTCAATAAAATACGGGCATAAATTGTGAGTTATAGTCCTAAATTTATTTAACTAGAAAAATATGAGATAGAATAAAAGTTGGAAAAAGTCGACTAGGAAAATATTATCTGGCTTTTGAACTCATCTCAACCGTGACTGTTATATTGAAAAATTTCGTTTGAATTATAACTTTTCCAAAGCAAAGTCTTTCTTCAAATAGTTATGATAAATTCATGTGAAATTGCACACACTCTGTCTCGAAAGGGGAAGGGCGGTAAAATGAAAACGATTAATCCTCGCTCCTTTTTATAATTTCTGGTAATGATTTCATTTGAATTAAAGAATAGGGGTTGGGCGACTCGATATAAGAATTTACTTTATAGCATATATAAATTATATTAGTGACAGATTTTTTTAATTTTGTAATTTCTTACTGTAATACAAAAAGAAAAAGTATTGGTTTGTCCGATGGGGGGAAGGTGATTGCATGTATCGCCCTTCCACCTGTTTATATTATATAGATATTCGACTAATTTTGTTCACATACTATGATTTCTCCATAAAAGTAGGATCGCCCCCCCCCCACTCAAAGGGTTTAGATGGGAAGGGCAGTAGAGGTATTCGCTCCTCCCCTTCCAATCGGCCAACAGATGAACGACATAATATAAAGACCGGTTAAAATACCAATAACAAGTTTTAATCACATAGATATTTAATTGATTCTGTTAGCAAGCTGTGATTTCTACAAATAATAGGACCGCCCCCCCCACTCGAAAGTTTATGGTGGGGGGGGGGCGGATTGATGCCATCGCCCCCCTCCCGACCCTATCACATCGGCCAAAATACTAAAATGGGGGGGGGGCGAAATAATCTAAAAATAGGTTGAAATATAAATAATTAGTATATATTATTAACATAAGTAATAAATTCGTATACAAGTTGTGTGAATTCTATACATCGGGGGGGGTCGGTCGAGTGGGGGGGGGCAATCGCCCCTACCGCCCCCCACCTGGATCCGCCAGTGCAAAGGGGAGGCGTTAGTTGGTTGAAACAATGGTTGACGGACTAGCTAGTTAAGGTAGTGAGTTATGGGCTAGTTGGTTGAGGCAATGGGTGAGGAATTGTGTTTTTCATAGACTACGGCAATGTGTGTTTGACAGAGCGTTTAGAAAGATGATTTTTTTTGTACGATGGAGGCCAGGGAAAAATCTCCAGGATTTCTTCAACTTTAAACCCAAACATTGAAACTGCTGGTCTAACTGCTGGTCTAACTAAAGCCTATCGGTCATTGTACTGGCTAAACCTCATAGACCAGCGTGCATGTTGACCTTTGCAACAGGATGATTTCATGACGAATTTGAAAGCTTATAAGAAGAATTTAAAAAATCGCATCAAATAGTCAAAGGCTGAAAAAACAACACACCATCGTTAGTTGACACGTGAAAGTGGGCTGTAAAGTAAAAATAAAAGTACATCTTTCAGACTTTGGGATCTATAGGGCAGAAAATGAGAAGTTAAACCTGCGTCTAGATAATTTTTTTATCGTCTTTTCCAGTATTAAACAAATGGTGGAATTAAAAACACCCAAAACATTAAAAAGACCATTCAAATAGAAACTAGAATTAAAAGAGATAAAGTGGCTGAGCGGTAAAGTGCTTGGCTTCCGTACCGGGGTTCGACTCCTGGAGAAGACTGGGATTTTCAATCTGGGTATTTTCGGGCGCCCTTGAGTCCACCCAGCTCTAATGGGTACCTGACATTAGTTGGGTAAAAATAAAGGCGGTTGGAAGTTGTGCTGGCCACATGACACCCTCGTTAACCGTAGGCAACAGAAACAGATGACTTTTACATCATCTGCCTTATAGACCACAAGGTCTGAAAGGGAAACATTACTTACATCTAATTCATTTATATTTTTAAAAAGAAAGGTTACCTTTAGGGTATCAAGTCTCGTTTTCAGATCAAGGTAAATGGCGGTTGATCAGCCTCGTATTTTATTGATACCACAGACCTATATATTTTATGTCCTTCTTAGATCCCTCTGCTCCATAGACTCAACGCTTTTAGTTGTGCCCCTTATCTCCCTTAGAAGTTACAGTTTGGGAGTTTTTTCAGTGCATGGACCAAATGTTTGGAATTCGCCCCCCCCCCCCTTTGAGCCCAAATAAACAACACGCTTTGTTAAATTTAAGAAGAACATCAAGACCTAGTCGCTCAAAATCTGTATTGGATTAGAATATCAGTGTTTTCAAACGAGTGTTCCGTGAGCCTGTAGAGGTGTTCCACGAACTAATGGATTAATTAACTATTAAGCCACCACGTGAATTCATCTCTCTAAAAAAATAAGCAAAAAGTGTTCCGCTAAATACTCGGAATGTGCGAAGTGTTCCGCTAAGGAAAAAGTCTGTGAAACATTTGGGTTAGATTTTGTGATTTTCACGCTCTTGTTCGTGTCTTTTAGTATTATTATTATAGCTTTTATATAGCGCTACTTTCATGCTTATGGCATGCTCAGAGCGCTTTGGTCCAATCTCATTTGTGGACAAGTGGGGGGAGGGGGTATCTAGGAGTTGGTTTTCCTTGCTGCCTTTAGGCGCTCAGTAAAAGCAACTCTGCCCGAGTGGGGTGTCGATCCTCGAGCCCCCTTCTAGGTAGCCAAGACAAGCCAAGTTCAAGCGCACTTAGCCTCTCGACCACGCTTATGCTAGTATAGCGCATAGATCCTACATTATGTTTGTTAACAGCGCAATATAGATAGAGCCCACTCTATGTTTGTTAACAGCGCAATATAGATAGAGCCCACATTATGTTTGTTAACAGCGCAATATAGATCCTACAGTATGGGTGGCTGCCTTGTCGTGCGGTTTGCGCGCTGGACTGTCGTTCGGATTTATCAACGGTCGAGGGTTCAAACTCTGCCCGCTCCCATCCCCCGTCGTGAGGTTTGGACTAGGAAGTCAACTATGTTCAACTCTGAAGGAACATCCGAAACATGTAGAACATCAGAACAGAACATTATGTTTGTTAACAGCTTTTCGCATAGATCAGTGGTTCCCAAACTTTTTTGTCTCG
This sequence comes from Biomphalaria sudanica, assembly GCA_036873155.1. Lineage (NCBI taxonomy): Eukaryota > Metazoa > Mollusca > Gastropoda > Planorbidae > Biomphalaria > Biomphalaria sudanica. The sequence goes on along the minus strand of JAZGLO010003815.1, from coordinate 148,665 downwards.
TAGACCCCTTGCCATGTTTTCTGGTTTTTGGTAGACCCCATGCTTAATTTGTATTGCATTTTTTGCTAATTCATCAACATTTAAAAAAAAAACTTGAGTGAAAAAAATAATTTAAAGTTACAAATCAAGTTATAGGGATCTTTTTTATTGATAAAATTCAAAATTTAAACCAATTGAAGTAACAACAAATATATATTGCTGGAATCATCAAACACACTGGATTTTTTTTTCCGGTTTATCATCCGTTGCTACGTATATATGTTTCATATAGAGATGTGTTGTTCTATGAAGTGGTCCTTCAAACATTAATTATTAATTTATTAATTAATTTGCCTTAAGTATCATTGTAAAATTTTTCGAAAAGAGCAGTTTCTCGTGTATTTCTTGATCTTTCAAAAGTGGCACAAATATTGAGTCCGTGAAACTGCTGTCACTAAGGGAGAAGGGTCGAAGGTGAGTAACTGGCTTCTAAACCAGTAAGCTTTGAGCAGGAAGGGTTCATTAGCCTTGGCTTGCTACCCTTCCGAATTCAAACCTCTGCTACCTTGCAACCCAAATATAGGAAAGCTTTCTTGGGTCAATTCTGAGGAAAAATTAGGAGCCGGCGACTCTTAGGCTGTTTGCAGCAAACAGCGCCACATCCTGTCAGAGCGTGCGACGCCGCTGATCTAAAACTGTATATATGTCGTTTGCAAAGAATTATAAGAAGCTTTTAATTTTATAACTCATGCCACCGATGTGCCCTTGAACTGTTTTGTTGCTTAAAGAAATTATTTGAGTAATATCAGATGTAAGTTTTTAAAACTACAACGGCTGGTAAATTAAATGTTTGATCTATAGTGTATTTTGAATTTTGCTATAAGTAAAGAGATATTGTAAGACTCTCACAAACCATCATCTTCTCTATATAATGTCGAAGAGAGATTTTTTTGATCTATTCTTTATCTTTGAGTGTTCGAAAGTTGTTCAAATCTATTTTGTCACGGTGACATTGCCTCAGATGATCTTCCAACGTAATTGGTTTCATAGCGTCATAAATTATGCACTTAGCAACCGCTTGTTTGACTAGGAAGGAATGAATCCCAATTTTAAATAATCAACAATCTACATTTCTTTTTGTTAAAAATTTGTTACATGTAGACAAAATTAAGCTCTTTAAATAATTATTGGAATTAAATACAACAATTTTTCATTTGAATAGCTGGATAAATATCTAAAAGTTTAACCAAGATACAAATCATATATTAGTGTATGAAAGAATTACATTAATGGAATGTGAAAATGAGTCACGACTTGCTTAAATGAAATCTATTACCGTAGACCCCTTGGAAGTCTTCATAGACCCCTGGGGGTCTATATAGACCACTTTGGGAATCACTGGCATAGATCCTACATTATGTTTGTAAACAGCGCAATATAGATACAATTATAATTATTATTATTCGGTATGTGGTTAAACAAAGAGATTAGAGACAGGATTGCTAAGTATCGTTAGCGTAAAAAAAACGCAAGCTTAAAATCTAAGGCCATATTGCACGGTCTTCGGGGCGCGCAGGGACCTTCCTTCGGAGAACAGTGCCTGGAGTGGGGGGGGGGGGGGAGGCAGACGGAGAGAACGATGGGAGGACGACATTGGAAAATTGGTGGGCCTGCCGTTGAAAGACGTTCTAACTAAGGCAAAAGACAGAGAGGAATGGAGAAAGACGGTCAACAAATCTTGCATGGTGCCCCAACGGTCCAATAGACTAAGGGAAAGGTCAAGGTTAACTGTGGTTGAAACGTAATAGCTCAGTTTATTACTGAATGTTTCTTATTTTTTGTCAAGTCTATCAACAAGTAAAGGACTTCACATCCCTAATGTATCACATAGACAGTCCCTTATTTTCAATTTTTACAGTTCTTATTCAAAAAGTCTTATCAACAAGTAAAAGATTTTAAATCCCTAATGTATCACATAGACATCACATTTCGAACTCATGATCTTTATTATTTTATATGTTTCACAATATTTATCAACGGCTCCATCTGATTTCAATTAATATTTAATGGAATTTATGAAATCGTGCATTAGCAACATAACATGCAAAGAGAATTTGAACTTTCTTAAAATAGCTAGGTCTAATGTAACAGAAACCAGCAGATCTATCGATTTAGTCAATTGTATTGATTTGGGTAGTTAATTAAAGGATAATAACCCCGTCACACAATAGTGGCATACGTTAACGGTTGACTTGGTACCACGAATCATTCACTGACCTATATCTAATGTAATTTTGCATGTGTTTGTTTGCGTTTCATTGTTCTCACTGAAAGTTAAGTTAATCAATGTAATCTGATCTTTGTTTAAACTTTGATGTTTCAAATCTGGTTTACATATTTCAAGCAACAAAGAGAAAAAGAAGAGAAAGCGATCTGAAAATAAAATAATGGAGTACTGACGTTAATTAATGCATAAAGACAGACACAATGTAACATTTCTCACCAGCCATATATATATATAATTTATATATGTGTGTGTGTGTATAAGCTGTATTGGAAAAACTGTAGACACCCCACCCTTGCCAGCAAGGGGTCTGGGAGAGCGTTGTGAGCTCCCCAAGCGAGGTTCGGAGCTGATCCCCGCTGACAAGCACTATTTCCGGTATTTAAACAAAGAAAATGCATATTCTGAGGTATCTACAGTGCATTATCCTGCTATTAAACAATTTAATTCAAAAACCTAATCTGCTTTTCTTACTTAGTTCGGTGCATTGGGCAGCAAGCCGTCTCCACAAAAATCTGTCACTAGCAATGCCTGAAGCCTCTTCTTACCTGGGTCCAATGCTCTGAGGTCATCCAGGAAAGTGTGGTGCTAAGCTATACTAGGATGTCCCTGTTTGCGCTCGTAATGGCTTCCATGTCATCGCAACTCTTGGGATGCCTAATTTATTTTGTCGGACCGATTGTGACCCGATCTCTATAACTGACTCCTAAAATCCGTCTTAGCCATCTTTGTTGAGACACATTTAGTCTTTGTTTTCAATTTTGGCAGATGGCTATTCACTGCTATTCATTGCTCTTTATTAATGGAGCCCAGCGATGGTAACCTCTCTTGGCTACGCTCTTGGAATTTAGTGACTGTAGTTTGCTTTAGATTTTATATCGAAAGGGGAAGTTTTATCGTCAAAACCATCTGCTGGGGGAGTTTTAAACTTTTTAAACTAACTCAAAACCCCTTTTGCTACTCTCATAAAATTTGGTAGCTGTAGTTTGCTTTAGAATAATATTGAAGAGGGGGTTGTCAACCTCATAGCTATCTTTAGGGGATTTTAAACTCAAAACCATCTGGAGGGGTTTTTATCTTTTAAAAACAACTCACGCCCCCCCTGCCCCTTTCACTCCGCTCATAAAAGTTTAGTGTGTAATTTGCTTTTTTTTTATTATTGAAGAGGTGGCTTTTAGCTTCAATCCCCGCTGGAGGAGGGTTTTAGATTCAAATCCATCTAGAAGGGTTTTAAACTTAAAGCCCGCTGAAGGAGTAGGGTTTGTGTTTAAACCCTCTTGACTACGCTCATAGAATCTGGCGATTGAATTATTGCTTTAGTCTTATAATGAAGTGGGGATTTTATCGTAAAAAAAATTTGGAGGGGGTTTTAAAATCAAAATCCCGCTTAGCTATGCTCTTTGAATTTGGAGATTGTCGTTTGCATTTTTTTGTTTGTTTCATAGAAGAGGGGGGTTTAACCGCAAACCCCCCTGGAAGGGATTTAAAACTCAAAACCTCCCTTGGCTGTGCTGGGGCAAGTGATGGTGTAATATTAAAATATCACCTAAAATAAACACAATGCGGGGGGGATTTCATTTCGGGGTCGGGGGAAGTTGAACCCCCACCCCACCACTCCGCGGCTACGCCTATGCAATGTATTATTAAATGGATCGTAATTAGTATGTTATCTCCTGTCTTCGCCCCCCCCCCCGCCTCCATTTCCAGGCCCATCTTCAGACCGGAAGTCTAGACTGAACAATTTCAATTATTCAAAGTTGTTTTCATCCCTGTGTATCTACCTGTCCAAATAATGATGTGCTTATGTTTTAACTTGCAAATACTAAAAATATTTTTGTTTAAATTCCTCACTCGTAAAAATGGTTTCAGATCAATAGTAGGCCTACACTCTAAATGGTGATCGCTTCGATTTGATAAAACTAAAAATTCACATTGTATTTATATTTGTATTTTTACAGATTTTTTAACAACAATATATTACAGCTAGGTATTTCTTGTTGTTGTTTGTGTGTATAGCTATTATATTGTCGATATACTATTACAGTAGATACTGCACGAGGCCAACAGAAAACAAAACAAAACAAAAACAAAAACACATGTTAAGGCCATTGAGACACTCGACCAATTTGGAAGAATTTCTTCCATAGGCGAAGATTGAGACCCTTAGTCTTCATCAACTCCTCTATCCAAAGGCTCTCCATCTACTAGAAGATCTAAGTACAAACTGACAGTATACACACTGACAAAGTACACACTGACAGTATACACACTGACAATGTACACAATGACAGTATACACTTACTCTGGGTTCCAAAATGTTTTTATTTCCATAGTTTCTGTTCCAAACAATCATTAATTTTACTCAATGACGAGTGGCTCAGAAGTATGAGTCGACCATTTAAAAGAAGAGGCGTCAATCATTCTACTTTTACTAAATTTCATTATATAATCAGTCAGGGCCGGCCTTAGGCATAGGCAAACTAGGCAGCCGCTTAGGGCCTCCGATTAGTAGGGGCCTCGCCTAGGACTCAAAACATAGAGAAGAAATAGTGAAACTTATGTCCAGCTATTGTTGGAGTACACAAGGTTTAAAATTGCGTTATTTTTTTTTTTTCGCTGTTTATTATTTTTTTCTATTTCGTTTGGGGGCCACCAAATTTACTTTGCCTAGGACCTCCAATTATCCAAGCCCGGCCCTGAATCAGCTCTTATATTCGTTGAGTTTAAGTTACCACCACTAGGTCCAAGCAAGTAGTATACGAACTCTTTTTTTGTTACATTAAACAACTGCCGTTGAGATCTGAAGCTGTTTGTTTGCTATAAAGATTTTGATAACGACTATGAATCAAGATTAAACCAGATTTTACTTTTTTTTTTCTTTTTCATGAAGTTTGCAGTAAAGTTTAAGTTTATTCTATTACTTTTACAACCTTTTTTCTTATAATCGAATACTTAGTACCTTCGGTTTCATACACACAATTCCATCTAACGAACTGATAGCGACAAAGTGTTGAGTAATAACTAAACGTCGATAATATTCTATATGCTTGTGATTACCATGAAAAATGTAAAGACGTTTTAACCTTCTTGAAAGACGCCGGACGCCTATATATACTTTTTAAAACCTGTCTGCATTTAACATTGAGGAAAAAATTGTCTACCTTTAGACACTTGCTAAATGATCTTCACATGTACCTACATAGAAATTATCCACAGACAAGCAAATTCGGGGAGGGGGCTGATTGACGCGAAAATAAGGGGCCAGTGGACAGCTGAGAATGTTAGTAGTCCATTACAAGGTAAGAATGTTATACCCGTGCTTTAGTGATCTGACACTATTGAATACTATACAATACAATACAGTATTAAACAAACTGTATGACCGGTATGGTTAGTGGTCAGTTAAATTGGTTTAGCTAGGGTCAGTGTGGACAAGCAGATCACCTTTCAATGGAAAACATTGGCTTCACTTGTTTGTTTCGGACGTGCCTTCAAGAATGACCATTGTTTATGGTCAGCACGATATCGCTCACACATCAGTTCCTCCCTCTCCACACAGCTGTTGTAACCAAAGGAACGGAATATCCGATACAGTTTTTGGGATTTGTAGCGCCACAGGGGGAACGACTTGAATTCGAACTTATGACTCAAGCAAACATTGTAACCACTCCGCTAGTGAAGCTCTTATGAACATAGAAGATTGTATAGTTATGTATTGTGTCTATAGTCTCATTGTATATGTTTGTGTTTACTAAGACTCAGACGGCGACATATAAAGGGGACTAATTCGGCTTATACCACTACTTCAGTCAAACTTCAGCTCAAACTTTTACTCCTCTATTTATAATATCAACTGCGACAGACTTCCTCGTGGTTACATCCGAGACTATTGAGCTAATAGAAACAAATTATCTGCCATAATTTAACATGAGAAGCGTGGTGGATGAGTGGATAAGCGCTTGGCTTTCGAACCGAAAAGAGTGGGGTTCGAATCTCAGTAAAGACTAGGATTTTGAGCTGCGGGACTTTTAGATGCCCCTGAGACCACGAACTCTAATGGGTGCTTGACATTAGTTGGAAAAGTAAAGTAGGTTGGTCGTTGTGCTAGCCACATGACACTCTCTTTAACCGTAGGCCATAGAAACAGATGAACTTTGACATCACATCTGCCCTGCAACATCTCAGAGGAGAACTTTACTTTTTTTTTATACATCACACACACACACACACACACACGCCATAACAACATTTTTTTTTTAAATATAGGTCTATAATGTATATTCTGTTTATAGTAATATATATTATTACTGTGTGAAGACCATCTCCTTCGATGAAAATTTCGAATGCTTAGCGAGGTGGAAATAATGACAATTACCTCTTGACAAACTTAACGATTTCAACGACAAGTCGCTTGTCGTGCTCATATTGGATGACCAGGCAGTCAATTCAATTGATCGGCTGCTTGACCCTGCAAAATATACATTTACATACAGTGAACGTTCTTTAAAATGTTATTTACAACGGGCTAGACTTCCTCCTTCTTTAGTTCGTAGATTTAAAAAAAGAATCAATAAAGATTAGAAGATAAAGAGTTAAAAATATGCTTAAAAGAAACACAATATTATCATTCATCTATACAGTATATCTTTTCTTTTCAAAAAGACTGCTTTGATCAGGTAATATTCCTGCATACATTCAAGGTTAGTATATAGACTGAGATGTTTTGTTTTGAAATGTACAACTAGAGTGATCACGTGGATCAGAAGGCAACGATAAACAACAGTAGTCTATACATTATGTTCAAGTCTCGTTACATTGAAATGGCTGACCTGCTAGGCGATCTTTTGAAAAGAGCTTCCTTCAAGCTTCGTTCGGCCATTTTCTGTGGCGTATTACTTCTCAGACATGGCAAAGTCGGTCTCACGAGTTTTACAACCAGCGAGGATCAGAAGCTGTGAGTTCTACATGTCTAGATGTTTGGCAAATGGAAACTCGTGCGAAAATGTTTTTTATTGGAAATATTGTTGAAGCTTTCTTTTTTAAAAGGCTATATCTAAACACACACATGTCAATCACACAATTAAATGTCCCGTTCCGAAATGTCTTGAATAGGTCTTTGGTACAAACATAAAAAACAAAATCATTGAAATTTGAAAGGCATTTCGTGTTAATCAGGATTTAATCTCCGACTTATATGTTAGTCTGATGTTCGTTTGTGTGTAATGCTATTTGTGAGTAGGCCTACAACAGCTGACCGACAGAGGCCGCCTAGGTGTTATAGCCTAACATGAACTCCCTTAATTGTTTTTGTTTATTTTTATAACGTAACTCATTTGTACTTTTGTGCTCAGTTATTTGTTGATCTTATTGTCTACTTACATAAATAATTCACCAAAGGATGGTCTTAATTCTACTTTTAGTTGTGTTGCAAGCAAGGAAAGAAAAAAACAACAAGATGACACCGTTATAAATTAATGAGATGCATTGTGGGTGAAACAAATTGTATTACTGGGTCCGTCTATCGTTAAGGTTGCCATGGAGATGTTATCTATACTAAAACAATAGTAAATTGGAAAAAACGGTGTAATCCTTTGTTTCTGTGCACCACCCGATGTGTGTATTGATTGTGTCATTTCATCATAGTTCAAGTATTAGTCTGTAGTTTCTCCGCTCAACTGTAAACCAGTGCCCCATTTATAATGTAAATGGTGCACCGAACCGGTGATCTACATAGAAGTAGGAAGTGTAGATTTCATTGACTAACATTTTGTAGCTCTACTATCTCTTTTTTTCTTTTTAACGCGAATTAACGCCAAACGTTGCTCTGGTGTGTAGATATCCATACTTGCGCATTACATTTAGGTTTGTTTTTCTTTGTTTCAAGTGACCCCAGTAGACAAAGGCTTTGTTTGCATTGAGTCTGGCAAAATATGTAGGTCACAGCTGGGTCTACCCTCTCACATGAAATACTGTATTCTTCCCTTATATTCGTACTCGAAGACAACCTTATTATTATTCCCCCCCCCCTTTTTTTTTTCCAGTTTTATGAAATCGATATGAGCAGGTATTGATCAGGGCAATATTGTAGTTTCCTTTCTTATCTGGCCATATCCTATGTCAGCTCGACTTGCAGCTGTTGCTTTATTCAAAGCACTGATAATGTGATGTCCTCCAATCTACTTTGTCGAGGGCCACTTAGTACCACATTTTTCTCTTTGTTCCCATTCTGTCCCTTCGTTGACCATAGAGTATGATTTTCTTTTAACTATCTGGAGACACCCCTGACAATAGTTCAACCTGACACCAAAAAATCAGTCGTCGATTTTCTGAGAAACATTGAAGTTATTGATCTTGATTTCCATTGAAAACTTCACTGAAGCGGTTCTGTTGTTAATGCTCGATCCAGAAAAACCCATTGATCTGGGCTCACCTCATTATTGCATTACACGGACTCAAGTGTTAACATCTGGGACTAATGATGTTAGTAATCTGGGGTTCTTACACAATTTAGAGGAGATCACTAATCTTAAATATGAATAGTCTGTAGAGTTCAAGTAGACCTGTAATTGATTGCATTGATTGGATACTAATAATACGAACAACGAGCTACTGCCCACTGGCTGCTGCTAGTGTGATAATGGGATAACACAATCTCTGAGTTTCCATGGTGATAACATTTGGAAGTTTGGGTAAAAATGGCTTTTAATGATTCGTTTTCCCAACGGCTTGATACACAAGACAAAATCATTGATAGGAAAGGAAAACGATGTCTTGTGTTACAATTGTCCAGCGCCATTAATGTATTTAAATAACCCATGGCGTTGAAGAGGTTGGAGAGGAAAGTCGGGGCAGGGCTTGTAGGGGCAGCAGTCTTGTAGCTCAATTCTATAAATAACAAAAAAGTTACTGAATCACAATGTTTGGCTGGCGGGTCATGTAGTATGCGCTTCGTACTGGTTTTGCGATGGTCGTGAGTTCAAGCCCAATCTATCGTCATCCTCCAGCATGAAGGGGTGTAAACTGGGACGTAATCATCTTGTATAATGTATAAAAAGAAACTTCTAAAACAATTAATATTATATACAAAAGAGAATTAAACACACAAAGAAAGAGAGAGAGAGAGAGAGAGAGAGAGCAGTATACTATAACAAACTAACATAAGATCTAATCATGAATACATTTTAATTAAGACAATTTCAAAGCCAAATGAATGTACCAGTTCATCACCTAAACTAGACACTACATGAGAAAATTAAGCCAGTGCGTGGCATTTTCTTTTACACCAGATTCAACTGAAAGAGATTTATAAACTGCCAATAACATCCTACGTGTGTCGTTTTCGCTACACATAACACATATTTATACATCGACAAGCATTATCTCACACAATATTATATATATATATATATTTATTTTTTGTTTTTCCACAATAATGTATTTATGAGTGTAAATAGCAGTGTATATCATTTCCTTTAACAGTTGCATGTTTGAAGTTTTTATGTGATGGTATCGAGCTTACTAAATAACTTTATTGGCATAGAATCGATTATTGTCACACCAGATTAAAAAAAAGTTTCTTTAATTTAAATGTCATTTGATGATCATTGGCTGCCTCGGTTGAATGTTTTATTACAATAAACACGTCAATTCATTAACTTTTTTTAAAAAAGTCAACTATTATCAATTAACGATCTAACAGTGAAAGTAAAACAGCCCACGGCAGCTAGCAGCCAGGTATCAACAGTGCCCTAAGCGTGTGATCGGTATCGCCCATTTCAAAACTGTGTCACGGCCCAAAGTCCGCTAAGTTGACATTGCATAGTAAAAATGTTAGCACAAATGAAACACATCTCTCCTGTGTCGGAGAAGTTGTCATGTTTAGTGTCCTTTCTTTCTTTCTGGTGTCTAGGATTTCTTTTTTTAACGACAGTATCTTTAATGTACGGTACATTTCTGTTTGGTCAAGTTGTTTAGTTTAAAACGAAATACAAGTTTGTGAAAAAAAAATGCCCCTGGCTTTAATTCTTAAACGGATAGGCAAGAAGGTAAGGAAACTCGTTTCGCTTAACTAATCTACTTCTACTATAAAGTATACTACTAGTAACTAGAGGTCTACATATGAGACCTAGACCTAGATTCTAGTTATCTAAATCAACTTGTAGATCTGGATCTATGTGGTAGGCCTATATTTAAAATCTAAAAGGTCTAGCTCTAAAATCTAATTTAATTTTAAATCTTGGAAAAAGATCTATTTATTATGATATAGATCTAGTTGATGTAGAATCTAGATGTAGATTTATATCTAGACGATATCTATATTTTCTTTCTAACTATATATATATATATTTGTTGATCTAACAATAGCACTTTTTGGATGAATTATAGCTATCTATATTTATATTAGATCTAGATGTATACAAATTAGATTTATATTCCGCGATAAGGTGATCGAATTATCACGTACTGAAGTTTAAAGATTAAATCTGTTGAAGGACATACATGGCCGGATTTGAGAGAAGGCTGAGCTACTGTCTCGGTCTCCACGAGAGACGGGTCCCCACAATATAAACAAATCAAAATTTTGAGTGATCAAAAGTGTTTATGTTTTCGGATATTTTTTATCCTAAGTTGGCAAAACTGTCCGCTTGTAGTGTGCTCGTTAATAAATGCATCTCCGGATTTTCGGCAGCGCGTCAACCCAGGTACTTACCCTCCACAAACTAAAAAAATATACACTTTTTAACTAAAGTATAGGGCATATATAAGGGCTTGTTAAATATAAAAAAAAAAAAAGAAGGAAAATAAAATGAAATTTACTATTATTCTATTTTCTTATTCTAAAATATGGCATTCTTTTTATTTTCTTGCTTACAGTTTCTTTTCTAGTGAAATGTAGACTTCAGTAAATTAATTTATTGAACCTTATCAAATCTAGAGCTAGATCTATATTCCTAGCAACGCCACTCATAGACAGTGTACTGCACATCAAGAAAATGTATTCCAGGTGGGTTAGTCACCAACAAAACGAGGTCAACAAGTCTATTTCTGTCACGCTATTCTATAAATTCATAAACAAGGGATTCCCGGAGTTTGGAATGTGTACCCGTGAACGGGTGGGGTAAGTGGAAAGGCGTGGCCTGTTTGTCTAGTAAAGTAAAATGGAAGGTACGTTGGGGACATTTATTGCATTAGAGACGCCGGTGATGATCAGGGCCGGATTTAAGGGAGGGCAGGTGGAGCTACAGGCCCGGGATTTCCAAAAAAGGGGATACAAATATATCCACATTTCGAAGGGTCAAAATTTTAAAGTTTTTGTTTTTTTTTAAACATTTTTTCGCATTTTTACGGCTGGCAAAACTAACGTGGTTAAGAAGTGTACACTTTTAGCATCTGGGAATAAGTCAATACATCTGGGAATAAGTCAATACATCTGGGAATACGTCAATACATCTGGGAATACGTCAATACATCTGGGAATACGTCAATACATCTGGGAATACGTCAATACATCTGGGAATACGTCAATACATCAGGCTTTTGACAAAGTTCACCACCATAGTTTGCTTAAAAAATTAAAATATTTCGGCATTAACGGTCCACTGCATCAGTGGATTAAAGATTTTCTGATAGGGAGAGAACAAACTGTAATAATAAATGGCTCTAAATCAACACCAATAACAGTAAACTCAGGTGTACCTCAAGGAACAGTCTTGGGTCCACTACTATTTTTAATTTACATAAATGATTTACCAAATTGCATTAGTTCAGGAACAAAAGTCAGATTATTTGCAGACGATTGCATAATATATAGAACAATAAAAACAAAACAAGACACAGATATTTTACAAAGAGAATTAGATGAATTACAGAAATGGGAATCAAATTGGAGCATGTCTTTCCACCCAGAAAAATGTCAGTTGTTAAGAGTAACAAAAAAACTAAAACAAATTAATTCCACTTATCTTATTCATGGCAAACCAGTAACACAGACTAAAAACTCAAAATACCTAGGTGTTATAATAAATGAAAAACTGTCATGGAATCCACATATTGATGAAACTATAAAAAAATCCAACAAAGCATTAGGGTTTATTAAAAGAAATTTTTATAAATCAAATAAGAACATAAAACTAAAATGTTATTTAACCTTGGTTAGGCCAATAATAGAATATGCATCCACCGTGTGGGACCCCTCAACTCAAGAAAACATTAAGAAACTGGAACAAACACAAAATAGAGCAGTGAGATTCATAACAAACGAATATTCACATTTGACTAGGGTAACACCATTAGTAAAATCACTAAATTTAGAAAGCCTTCAGGACAGAAGACTCAAAAGTAAAGTAGCAATTATACATAAAACACTGAACCATAATCTTCAAATACAAAAACAAAATTTAATAAAATACTCTGAAAGACACAAAAATAAAGGCACATTCCTCGTCCCATATGCTAGGACAAATTTGTACAAATACTCCTTCTTCCCTAGTGCTATTAGAGCATGGAATGGGTTGCCTGAGCTAGCCAGAAAAACCAGTGACTTGGCAGAATTTAAGTCATTGGTTAATATGCATGACTAAATGCATGACGCGTAGGACGTAATCATCTTCTTTTTTGAAGTAACGTCTGTATTATATAAGATAAGAAGATACATCTGGGATTATGTCAATACATCTGGGATTATGTCAATACATCTGGGAATAAGTCAATACATCTGGGAATATGTCAATACATCTGGGAATATGTCAATACATCTGGGAATAAGTCAATACATCTGGGAATATGTCAATACATCTGGGAATATGTCAATACATCTGGGAATAAGTCAATACATCTGGGAATAAGTCAATACATCTGGGAATATGTCAATACATCTGGGAATAAGTCAATACATCTGGGAATATGTCAATACATCTGGGAATACGTCAATACATCTGGGAATACGTCAATACATCTGGGAATATGTCAACACATCTGGGAATATGTCAATACATCTGGGAATAAGTCAATACATCTGGGAATACGTCAATACATCTGGGAATAAGTCAATACATCTGGGAATAAGTAAATACAGCTGCCGATTTACGACAGTGCGTCTTACATGGGCCTTGCCATCCACAAACTCAAAAAATATACAATTAAAAAAAAATTAAAATATGTTTCTTAAATATTTTTCTAAAAGGAAATAGAGATTAAATTTACACGAACTCTATTTCTTCTAAAATAGAGCCTGCTTTTAGATATGAGTATTTACATTCATAGGTGGATCTTTATGAAAGCTTTCGAAAAAAAATTGTAGGGGCCTCCACAAAAATAAAAATCCTGCCCTTGGGCCTCCACATGCTTATATCCGGTCCTGGTGATGATTGATGAACGAAAGAGAGTCAGAGATATATATTGCCTACTTCTACTGCTACCTTACTCGGAACACCTGTTCTCTTCATGCGGCAACTAGGGTGCCCCTTCTAGACACCATAATAACAGTCTAAATCTATCTAGAGTTGGAATGAACAAATCACACACATTTCTAAGTAGCACTGACTCTATCTTCTTGTATCTTCAATGAAGTCCAGTAGGGAATCGGCGCCGTTGATTGTTAGAAAGGCTTTTATCCAACAACCAGGCCTGAAAAGGGGTTCTCCAACCCTGTCCTGTCTGAGGGCTCCCAGCAGTTACGGCCATAATGACTGGGCTAGAAATCGGACCTTACCACGTACACGGCGCACCGCCCCCGATCCTGTGTCCATTCGCTGTAAGTGGCCGAGAGCAGCGCTTACCATGGGGAGATTGCTTAAGGGCCTGGTTCGCTACTTGTAGGCTACTTAGCCTATCTAGTTCCACTATTAAAAGGTTTCCACGAAAGCGCCACGCTGAGGCGACGGGTAGCTGGAATCCTCCGATCTTCTTGTATCAATCCACCACATCATTATTTCCCCCTTTCCACACACATAGGCTTTTTCTCGGCCTTTTTTTTTCTCTTTTTTTTAAACTTACTATTGTGTTGTAAAGTAAAGTTCCCCTTTCAGACCTTGCGATCTATAGGGCAGATGATGTTAAGGTCATCTGTTTCTTTGGCCAATGGTTAACGAGCAGGGTGCCATATGTCAGCACAACGACCTAAAGGCTTTACTTTTTCTCAACTAATGTCCGGTACCCATTAGAGCTGGGCGGACGCAGAGACGCCCTAAAGATCCCAAAATGAAAAACCCCCGTTAGGGGGGCGCCACACGCAGCCTATATTTCTATGTGATGTTCGTGGAAAATGGGGTGGGGGACGCCAATAATGTACCTTGCCCCGGGCGCACGTTTTGCTCACTACGCCTCTGGGCCAATGCTATCAGCATGCTACGTTATTATTACATCTTCACTCATCATTCACCGATAATTCATTGGATGACCTTAACTCTAATAATTACATAACCGGCGACGCTTTCGCAACCTTGTCTTAGTTGCCCTTCAACTGTGACAATGATATCATTACTTTCAATCGCTGTATCACATGAAATAAAGTCGGAATCCCGTCAAGTATTCAAAATAGATAGGTCTCAATGATACATGTCTACCTAACAATAAAAGTACAAAGTAAATGACATCCAGGCCGACACAACTGCTGTTTATATTAAGCAATAGTGATATCTGATGCACAGACGTGACAGGTCAGGTCGCTGATAAGGCTTACACACTCATGGGAGGGGGAGAGATTGGGGGGGGGGGCACTGTCATATGGCATGTTTTTTTTGTGTGTGTATAGCAATGACCTATATACGTGGTGCACATGTATTACAGATTTACAATTCAGCGTTATTTATAATTAGATTTTCGTTACGTGGTAAAGTGAGCGGCTTCCTAATCTTGGTAAAGCATGAGATTCCCAATGCTGGATGTAATAGTTTTTCCTTTTGTTAGACACAGAAACAGATGGTCTTTACAACTGTGGGGCCCAATTCACTGCCTAACTCCACTGACTTTCTGTTTTATTATTTTTTAAAGTTCAAATTTCGAATCGGTCTATTGAATAATGATCTCGCTACACTTTGCTGTAGTATGTTATATCAACGATAATCTTTGGACTATACCGAGACCCCCCCCCTCCCAACTTTTTGCCCAGCAGCCCACCAACAATCTTTTCGGGAGTCGTTGATCTGTAGCATAGACTTATTACACAATTTCATTTTAGGGGCTTGAGAGTTTTATTCGTGAAACAAAAATAGAATTTTTAAAAAAGTTGATAAGGTATTTTCCCAATTCCACTCTCGCCCCACTACCCCATGTGATCTGTATATGTTGCATTGCCATACAACCAGTCAATACTTCAAGTCAAAGATCCAGCACACAGTAGGCCTAATCGATCATTCGGTATAAATACTGCGTACAGGTTGTTCTTGTTTTGTATGCGGACCATTTATTTTACCGACAACTCTTCCGACATCATCTCGAAACGCGTCCATTCTGGCGTCGTTAGCAACGGTGTGTTGACACGTTCGACTTGTTGAGTGCTGCCATTGTTGTCATATGAGTGTTGTGGCTGCTGCCTCGTCGTTATTTAAACAGCGCGTGGCTGGAAGGGTGCCTCCTCCCTCCCATCCTCGATACATTGACTATGTCACTTGACCACTCGGGTGCTTGGCTACATTGAAACTGTTTATATCGATATACTGATTACTGTTGAAATGAAACAAAAACTAATGATAAGTTCGCACGGCTTAATAAATATACTTACATAACTAAATATACTTACATGACTAAATATACTTGCATGACTAAATATACTTACATGACTAAAGTATAATGACTTAATATACTTACATGACTAAATATACTTACATGACTAAATATGCTTACTTTACTAAATATACTTACATGACTAAATATGCTTACTTTACTAAATATACTCACATTTACTCATCTCATCTATTCCTTGACTTTCGTCGACGGGGTGCTGTGACAGTTCGCGTCAGCTCAGCAGCTCTATGAGCAGGATATCAAGAGAGAGGGGCCGGTCCATTTGTTATATTATCCAGCCAGCTTTTCTTTGGACGACTTTCTTCGTGCTCCCTCCACTGTACGTTGAAGAATGACTTTTAATAGTCCTGTCTTACACTAGAACCAGACCAGCTCAGCTTTCGTCTCGTCACAGTATTGAGGTGTTCATCTTTTTTGCCAGCCAGAGTGTTGACTTGTACAAGTACACATTCGTTTGTCTTCTTTTCCTGGTATCTGAAACCCAACATTTTTCTGTTCATCTACTCTCATAGGCTTGGATTCTTCTTTCAGCCTCAGCGTTCAGTGTCCAACTTTCTCAACCGTATAGGACATAACATAGTATGCTTAAATTAAGTACTCTTACATTACAAAGTACCATATTATAGTGAACCGAAAAGAGGCCGTCTATGAAGGGGGCAAGGTAAATTTTTTACGTATATACACGGTACTGTCCATTGCACTCCCCTTTTTCACTACAACAGAATTGGGCAATAAGACATATGATTCGTATCACTACAATAGAATTGGACAACATGACATATGATTCGTATCACTACAATAGAATTGGACAACATGACATATGATTCGTATCACTACAATAGAATTTGGCAACAGGACATATTACCCTTATCACAGCAATAGATTGAGCAATAGGACATATGATTTGTATCACTACAATAGATTGGGCAATAGGACATATGACTCGTATTACTACACTATATTGGGCAATAGGGCATATGATTCGTATCACTACAATATATTGGGCAATAGGACCTATGATTCGTATCTTTTACAGACAGCTCTAAACTATGGAGGACAACATTTTACTTATGACTGTTGTAGAGCACTTGCACATTAAATCTCGCTAAAACTATTTATAGTTTATGATCTTGTTGCTTGAATATTTTAACTTTCATTTCGTTATTATTGCTATCAAGAGATGATTGCTTGATGAATGAAAACTTGGCCACAATGACTAATGAAAACTTGGCCACAATGACTATATCGACTGAGAAGGGAGAGGTGGCTTTAGCTGAAAGTATGTACATGTATAAATTCCGTGTAGTACAAGCACTGTAGTGTGCCCCCAGTATGTATATGTATAAACGCGGTGCAGTACAAGCACTGTAGTGTGCCCCCAGTATGTATATGTATAAACGCGGTGTAGTACAAGCACTGTAGTGTGCCCCCAGTATGTACATGTATAAACGCGGTGTAGTACAAGCACTGTAGTGTGCCCCCAGTATGTATATGTATAAACGCGGTGTAGTACAAGCACTGTAGTGTGCCCCCAGTATGTACATGTATAAACGCGGTGTAGTACAAGCACTGTAGTGTGCCCCCAGTATGTACATGTATAAATGCGGTGTAGTACAAGCACTGTAGTGTGCCCCCAGTATGTATATGTATAAACGCGGTGTAGTACAAGCACTGTAGTGTGCCCCCAGTATGTATATGTATAAACGCGGTGTAGTACAAGCACCGTAGTGTGCCCCCAGTATGTATATGTATAAACGCGGTGTAGTACAAGCACTGTAGTGTGCCCCCAGTATGTATATGTATAAACGCGGTGTAGTACAAGCACTGTAGTGTGCCCCCAGTAAAAGTGCCAGTATGTACATGTATAAATGCGGTGTAGTACAAGCACTGTAGTGTGCCCCTAGTATGTATATGTATAAACGCGGTGTAGTACAAGCACTGTAGTGTGCCCCCAGTATGTATATGTATAAACGCGGTGTAGTACAAGCACTGTAGTGTGCCCTCAGTATGTATATGTATAAACGCGGTGTAGTACAAGCACTGTAGTGTGCCCCCAGTATGTATATGTATAAACGCGGTGTAGTACAAACACTGTAGTGTGCCCTCAGTATGTATATGTATAAATGCGGTGTAGTACAAGCACTGTAGTGTGCCCCCAGTATGTATATGTATAAACGCGGTGCAGTACAAGCACTGTAGTGTGCCCCCAGTATGTATATGTATAAACGCGGTGTAGTACAAGCACTGTAGTGTGCCCCCAGTATGTACATGTATAAACGCGGTGTAGTACAAGCACTGTAGTGTGCCCCCAGTATGTATATGTATAAACGCGGTGTAGTACAAGCACTGTAGTGTGCCCCCAGTATGTACATGTATAAACGCGGTGTAGTACAAGCACTGTAGTGTGCCCCCAGTATGTACATGTATAAATGCGGTGTAGTACAAGCACTGTAGTGTGCCCCCAGTATGTATATGTATAAACGCGACCCCCAGTATGTATATGTGTAGTACAAGCACTGTAGTGTGCCCCCAGTATGTATATGTATAAACGCGGTGTAGTACAAGCACTGTAGTGTGCCCCCAGTATGTATATGTATAAACGCGGTGTAGTACAAGCACTGTAGTGTGCCCCCAGTAAAAGTGCCAGTATGTACATGTATAAATGCGGTGTAGTACAAGCACTGTAGTGTGCCCCCAGTATGTATATGTATAAACGCGGTGTAGTACAAGCACTGTAGTGTGCCCCCAGTATGTATATGTATAAACGCGGTGTAGTACAAGCACTGTAGTGTGCCCTCAGTATGTATATGTATAAACGCGGTGTAGTACAAGCACTGTAGTGTGCCCCCAGTATGTATATGTATAAACGCGGTGTAGTACAAGCACTGTAGTGTGCCCCCAGTATGTATATGTATAAACGCGGTGTAGTACAAGCACTGTAGTGTGCCCCCAGTATGTATATGTATAAACGCGGTGTAGTACAAGCACTGTAGTGTGCCCCCTCTTTTTTTGTTTGCCCAAAGTCCCCAGTTTTATTTGCCCAACAGCCAACATTTCCCTTGCGCAATTTCTGATGTAGAAACTACCAGCAAACTAGCCACACTAATTGTTTAAATTTTACCTCGAGTACTATTTCTTTTATACAGCTGCGAGGTAAAATGTGACAAAGTACTCTGCTGAAAAAAACATTACAAAAACACACAAAAACAAACACCTATGCTATCTATAACACAACACTGTTAGATTAAGGATATTTCACAACAGCTTCTATGCTATTGGTTGCCATTTCAAATGGATATAAGATCATTGAACAGAACTGCAATGACTGTCAAGTGTTAATTTACAATCGAACAGGCGTATCAGCACAGTCACGCCTTGTATATAAGATTAGTGGTTCTCGATCTAGTGATCTTATACTCGCATGACTTCAACAACTTTGACTAGAGGAACTAGTCCTGATCATGGAAACTTCTAGGACCGGCACTAATTGTTGGAGGTTTGCTCTGGGACAAACAATGGAAGGTTTTATTTAAGATGCTTATAGAAGTACACATTCATCCTAAAGTTGTTTTTACTAGTCTCCTGCTAGTATGGGTGTTAAAAGATGTATTCACCTGTAAGATCAGGTTCACTGGGTTGGGACAGTACATATACTTTTAGTTTTTCTAGACATATACGGGGCAAAACAAAGTCATAACAAAACAAAACAAACAAAAACAAAAACAAGCATAATGTAGAAAATACTTTTTAAAAAAACAACAAAAGCTTAAATTAGAGATACATCTGTATGTTATAGCCATATCTATCAGATTTATTTCCCTTCATCAATGTCGAACTAAATTAATGAATCACAAATAATTAATTGACTATTTGGTTAATTTGTTAAATTAATAAATAATTGTGTATAGTTTCAACTTGATCCAAGAAGGGGTGTGAGAGAAAGGACGTGTACAATTATCTAATTGGGCAACACCCCACATATTTACCCAAATATGTGAATACTAAAGGATTAATTTCCCTTGTTGGTATCAAACAAAATAGACAATTACCAGTATTTAATCGACTATTTGGTTAATTTGATAATTGAATCATATTTTTTAAGGTACAAAAATTAATTGTGTAAAGCTTCCTCTTGATGGGTGTGGCCAGGGAGAAATAACGTGTTAAAAATTAGGCACAGACAGAGTGAGTTGATATAAGCTTTGTAAAACAAAAATCAGTGCGAATGGGATGACAGCTGCTTCATCACTTAGCATTGTATCAGTCTATTAGAATCGTCTTAGGTCACAACGTTGTTCGAGGGATCTATTATTTGTACTTCTCGCTGGTTCAATAAAAAAATAAAGTTCCTCTTTCAGACCTTGCTATCTATAGGTTCAATTGTGACAGAGAAAACGATGGGAGGACAACATAAATGAATGGACGGGCCTACCATTGATAGAGGTTTTTAACAAGGCAAAAGACAGGGAGGAATGGAGAAAGACGGTCGACAAATCTTGCTTTGTGCCCCAACGGTCCAACAGATTAAGGGATAGATAAAGGTAAAGGTTCAATAGTGAATTTATATACAAAAACCGAATAGGCCGTCATTAGAAGACTTATAACAACACTTGTTCTCAAATCTATCCATAAAGACAGTCAATAATACCTAGTGGCAGAAGAAATGCCACATAAAATCAATCTTTCTCCCTTCTTTCTCCCTTCTTTCTCCCTTCTTTCTCACTTCTTTCTTTCTTTCTTTTATTTTCTCCATTCTCCGCCCCTTCTTTTCTCCCTTTCAATCTTTATATATCTTGTCTACTCCTGCAGTTTAAACTCTATAATTATCTATCCCGGTGTCTGGGTATCATTGACAACTGATTCCATTATTATTAAAGCCAATCCCTAGTCTACGGATGTAGGTCTGCTTGTATTGATTGATCTGCTTGACATGAATTGAACTGTGCCTATGATTGTGTCACGACGCTAGGTTACAGACCTCTTAAACACTCTAGTTTTTGTCAATAATTTACCCCTGTTTTTTTTTTTTTTTTTTTGGGGGGGGGGGGTTCAATAATTTGCCCCTGGGAAATAGCGGTTCAATAACCAAAACGCCAGCAGTTTTACTCGTAGCTGCTAATGAAAACATACATGTATTATCTCTACATGCACAAACATTTAGAAGTCACGTAGAGATCTAGACCTTTCTTTTTGTGTTCACTTAGCGTTGTCACTTGTATGATAGTGAACAAATAATAGTTTCTTATGTTTGCTAGCGGCCCTCGAAAGGGGAAAAGCTGCCTATTAGTTTTATGACTTTGGTCTGCCCGTCCATACTTCTTTCCGTCAGTTTGTCAAGTTGAGATCTTTAAAAAAAAGTAAAGATCAGTGGCCTAGTGGCGTTTTGTTTTTAGAGAAAATTAATAATGTTTAAGATTCTCTTCAATCTTGAGCCTTGCTGTTTCCTACTCTGACAAACTTCAAACTCCTTCCAAGCAAGCTGAATGTGAACTCTGCAGTCTAGTGGTTTTCAATTTTCGGAAATAACCTCCAGCACGCATTGAGTATATCGTTGGATTCTAACGCAATTTAAATGTACTGGATCTTGTTGAAGTAAAATAAGGATTCTTTTTTTTTTGACCAGCTATTTATATACATACATTTTTGTAGAACTTTCTCGCCTTTGGGCGTTCGCCGGAAGAACCAAACCATTGATAGCTTCATCGTCTTTACTTTGGCTGATTCTGGATGCCTATAGATCTCTCTGAATGAACTAGCCATACGCTAAACTGTTTTGGATTCTTGAGGGACAAGTTGTATTGGAACATCTTCTGTAATGTCTTCAGGACAATCTCCAATGTCGTTCAGTCTATGTATATTGTCCTGTTTTTTGTTGTCTGAAAATCTCAATAGGAACTTAATCCATGCTGGGAGAAAGTTTGATGGCCCTCACAACTTGATACCCTATGCGACCCGCACCATCCGCATGTGCCTAACTACGCCTCTGGTAAAGATATTGAAAGTCCGATTTCATGATATTCTAAAGCATGCCTAAGTCTTACTTTTTATCTTATAAAAGCGAACTCTTTTAAAACTAAATATTTGTAAGCCGTTTTTTCTTTCATAAAAAACATAACTTTTACAAGTATTTACTATTAATGAATAGAAAAATCAGTGAAGTCTATTTTGAGATATTACGGGTGATGATCTGGTATATTATTAAAACATATATGCACACAGTTCTTTTATTTCTCAAAACGTGATATTCATTAATACAAAGATGATTTCCATGAACTTTCCACCAAAGCTTTTTCATTGGTCATATTATTGAACCAATTTGGGTTCATTAACCATTGGCTAACTAAATAAATTACATGAATTAATTGTATATTTTCTAAACTAGACCTTAAAATGCACACCTACTGTTTAGATTAGTATTTCTTCTATAAAGAGCACATTCATTCAAGTCAGAAAAAGTGTACAACTGATCTAAAGAAGTGTATAACTGATCTAAAGAAGGGAAGAACTGATCTAAAGAAGTGTACAACTGATCTAAAGAAGGGTAAAACTGATCTAAAGAAGTGTACAACTGATCTAAAGAAGAGTAAAACTGATCTAAAGAAGTGTACAACTGATCTAAAGAAGGGTAAAACTGATCTAAAGAAGTGTACAACTGATCTAAAGAAGAGTAAAACTGATCTAAAGAAGTGTACAACTGATATAAAGAAGGGTAAAACTGATCTAAAGAAGTGTACAACTGATCTAAAGAAGGGTAAAACTGATCTAAAGAAGTGTACAACTGATCTAAAGAAGGGTAAAACTGATCTAAAGAAGTGTACAACTGATCTAAAGAAGAGTAAAACTGATCGAAAAGCTAGCTGGCACCAACCATTTGTTTGGACATTTTCGCATATTACTATTGAAATAACACTGCAACTTTCAAGCAATACGTATTTAAAAACAGAACCAAGTGACCTATACGTGTTTAAAAACAGAACCAAGTGACCTATACATATTTAAAAACAGAACCAAGTGACCTATACATATTTAAAAACAGAACCAAGTGACCTACACGTATTTAAAAACAGAACCAATTGACCTATACGTGTTTAAAAACAGAACCAAGTGACCTATACGTATTTAAAAACAGAACCAAGTGACCTATACGTGTTTAAAAACAGAACCAAGTGACCTATACGTATTTAAAAACAGAACCAAGTGACCTATACGTGTTTAAAAACAGAACCAAGTGACCTATACGTATTTAAAAACAGAACCAAGTGACCTATACGTGTTTAAAAACAGAACCATGTGACCTATACGTGTTTAACAACAGAACCAAGTGACCCATACGTATTTAAAAACAGAACCAAGTGACCTATACGTATTTAAAAACAGAACCAAGTGACCTATACGTATTTCAAAACAGAACCAAGTGACCTATACGTGTTTAAAAACAGAACCAAGTGGCCTATACGTGTTTAAAAACAGAACCAAGTGACCTATGCGTATTTAAAAACAGCAATCAAGTGACCTAGTTTGTCTTAACTGGGCCATAATGACATTTCATTATCTAATCTTGACCATTTGGACCTTAATTTAAATCACCTCGTTAGCCTTAGGATTGAGATGTATCTCGACGTCAGGTATCGATTTGAGATGTGACGTCAGGTATCGATAATTCAAATGGATACTGTTCTTTTGATGTATAGTATAGAATGCCGCCGTTAAGTCTGTATCTATTACAATATCATTAGAAGGCAGTAGTCCTGTACCTCACTACGGTTTGAATGCTATTTATTTTCTTGACATGGCCAATACTAATAAGGCAAACAATGACAGGGCTGACAATAACACAGATTAATTCTGGGAGGATTTAAAACAAAAAAAGAAATATTAATGATTTTAAGAACATATACTTCGGAAATGATGAAAGCGAGATAAAATATGCCAAAAGAAAAAAAAGTAATTAGACTAAATAACAGTCTCATTAATGCACCCACTATTTGTGTCATACCAGTACGTTCAGTCCTACGCCTAGTACGTTGCTACGGACAACCAACATATTTGAAAGGGATACAACTCTTCAACATTATACATGAACAAAAGCACTGGTTATCCTCGTGTTAAATATGGGTGGCAGTTTGGGTACTTTTTTGCTTGATCTCTATCTCTCGCAATCCTAAAACAAAACATTGTAGAAACTGATCGATGTGCGTGGCGTGGACAACAAACAACAAAGTTGAACTTGATCAATGAGTTGATATATTGGTTCAACTAATACACTTCCAGTAGAACAGACTGTAAATCTTTCCAGAAATCGATGAGTTGAATTAAAAAATAGTTACAACTATGTTATTGTATATTTACAAAACGTGATTTCACCTTGTACCCCCCCCCCCCTAACGGAGACATAAGTTCATGATATCCTTTAAGTTACCACGCAAGCTTTCAAAGCTGTTGATTGAAAGCAACAAGCAACTCTTGTACCAGATACAGACAGCAGATTTTTTTTCATCATGATTTTTAAATTGTTTAATGAAAAAGCTGCGTGGCCCGTTGTCTAGATCTAGATCTATTTGTTTTCTTTGAATAGACTCGGTGTCAGCTATCTGCAGAGTACTTCACGAGACTGACTTGTAGTCTCTGCATCGTGAATGATCTTTTTCTTTTATCGTACTAATGAAAGGGCGGTAATTTTTTTTATATTATTATTTATTTACTAACTTTTGAATTGTCTGCCAATTGATATATTTTCCCGAATCTACTTTTACTCATAATCAAATATTTCGATGGTATTGTATAGTAGCTACGAAGGCACAGTAAAGCTGCAAGCTTAATCTATCTTATATATATATATATATACACACACACACGCACGCGCGCGCACGCACGCACGCACACACACACACACACACACACACACACACACACACACTCCCTCTCTCTCTTCATTCTTTATCCTGTAGTTTTCTTCTGGAAGAAATGATAACAACCTTCAGTGAAAGAGTCTCAGAAAAGTGAGAAAGTGACATAATGCACTAGCGAGGACCCTGCACCTTGAGTTCACACGGCGTGCTCTGTTAGTTTGATTCACATATCCTTTAGTTTAATAGACCATGTTGTGCCTCGCTGATAAGTCTTACCGCGAGAAAAAAAAACTTTCGTTTTTTAGTGTTGACTTTCCACTATCATTTAGTGCACTGTTGGAAATTTTCTTAAATTTCTGACGATCATTAGTTATATACATATGTGTATACAACTGCTCCTTCTTCCCTAGTACTATAAGAGCATGGAATGGGTTGCCTGAGCCAGCCAGGAAAACCAATGATTTGGCAGAATTTAGGTCATTGGTTAACATGCATGACCAGATGTATGACGCGTAGGACGTAGGCCTAATCATTTTCTTTTTTGAAGTAACGTCTGTATTAAATAAGATAAGATATATTGACAATTTCCTACCCCCCCCCCTTTGCAGATGGCCAGTCTTCACTCCCAGAGAGCCCAATGTTGCTGTTGTGCCGTGGGTGTGTTTACTTCCATGTTTGGTATCTTCATGTTGTCAGCAGGCATCTGTATTGTACTCAACGTTACATTTATGGAGGTAAGTTACAGTGACACCTGTGCTGTGCTGGTTGGTCATGTCAATAATCGAGAAGTGCTCACTGAAGAAGCAGAATAAGCTTAAACGAATGTCACTTTAACAGGGATTAGAGTAGGATTTAAGACAATGCAAGACTTTGGGGCCGCCCAGGGCCACAATTTTAAATGGGAGACTCCATATTTCAAAAATAATTAATTTTCAGCAAAGTATGCATACTAAACGTGAGAGAGCAAGGCAACGTATGTAGCAGCAACAAAATAGCTCAACGTATGTAGCAGCAACAAAATAGCTCAACGTATGTAGCAGCAACAAAATAGCTCAACGTATGTAGCAGCAACAAAATAGCTCAACGTATGTAGCAGCAACAAAATAGCTCAACGTATGTAGCAGCAACAAAATACTCGTTTTCTCTCTTTAGATTTATACAAAGTATTCAGTCATTTAGATTGAAGCTTGAAGAGTGTAGCGGCTTCACAAATATTTTGCCCAGCGCCTTCATGCACTGGCCCCTCCCTGTGTAGGTTCCAAGCCATGATGATCAGTATATTGTTTATAGTAATCTATACTTATTATTACTTTTACAACTAACGAAGGCCACTGTTAGGGTAAGTCACGTAAGCCCGAAACTATTCGCAAAAAAAAAAATAAAAAAATAATTAATATAATGAAATAATGATTTATAGACACAGACACACTCACACACACACACATATATTATGAGGAATTGTTGAGCTGTTCTAGACCAGACACACACACATATTATGAGGAATTGTTGAGCTGTTCTAGACCTCTATTAAAATCTTTTTGTTTAGTTGCTATACCGAGAACTAAATTTTTTTTTTTCTGTTCCTCACCTTGTCCTGTCAGGTGGACACAAGTGGACTGCCACCAGAGCTACACAACGAGGAAGGCAAGAAAGTAGTCGGCATTATTTTAATATGTGTGGCGATCGGCGCCCTGGGCGTGAGCGCCTCGGTGAGCGTTGTGTATTTTGCCATCTGCAACAGAAAGCCTCCACCCAAGCAACAGCCGCAGCAGCAACAGCAGCAAAATCAGCAGCAACATTCCAGCGGTAACGTCAGTCACACCGCCCAACAAGGCGAGAGACCTGCAGGTACTGAGACTCTCAACGGGCGAGTCGCTGGCAGCTCGTCACCTCATCAGCAGTATCAGCAGCACCGTAGACCGTCTAGTCGAAATCCGAATCAGGCTTCGGTGGTAGACAGACAGATACGCAAAGTGTTTACTCAGTCTTCTGAATTGCCCAATCGATCTGCCTCCCCGCAGATGTACAGCAGAATCAACAGTCCAGTTGGGGTGCCCCCTCGGCGTGTTCATAAATCCCACCGAAGCCGTCGCCCCGTGCACAAGGCAAGGTACGTTTCAGGGTTAGAACCACATATTGAAGAAGATACGGAAATGGGCAAGTCAAACATGGACCTACAAATACAAGAAAGAGGCGGTGAAGCCTCTTCAAGTTCCATTGCATCAGCCAGCAGACAGAATCTTGATACAGTTCATGAGACGAGGTTCTCAAGTGGTAAGGTGGGCGCCCCTCCTGAGATTATTGTCAATGCCTGGACAGTGGAACCAAGGCTAAGCGATGTGGAGGTTGTGGCAGAAACTCAGTTTTATGAGGGGGCTGCTCGCTCCGTGGGGCTTCTACATCAGCAGCCTAATAATGAAATCATGGTTCAGTCTAAAGATATATCTTACATGAATGATGAGTATGTTGCTTCAAACACATTGACATATAACCTTCACACAGGTCAAGGTGCTTCACATGAACTTCTACAGGACTCTGATGAGGAGATGGACCTTGATGTTCCCGACAAACAAACAGGCAAATCTCACCATCACCATGACATCACTGTCTTGTCCCACGATCACGGTCACAATGTCACAGACAACCCCCAACCCGTTTCAAATGATTTAGACATAGCTGGCTATGTGAGGGAAGAAGCCTCGCATGTTGATCCACATTCCTTGGAAATATATCCGTCCTACAACAGGGATGAAGCTGAAAGTAGGATTAGTTTCTGTTCTGTTGTTTCTTCTGAAGGAGGGATTACCACTGGAGAAGACGCTGTTGCTATGGAGATGATGAGGGAGAAGATGGAGGAGATATTAAAGGAGTCTCGCAGTTCTTGTTAGTTGAAGAATAAGATACACAAATTGAAATGATGTATCTTCTTTGACTCAAGTATGAATGAAGTGCTGCCTCTTATTGCAATGTAAATCTCCAATTTGTTTCTGGGAATACTTGTATTAATTAAAAGTCTAGTATATTTTGCATACAGATTTTTGGTGAGCGTATTATGACAGCATAAATGTTGTGATATTTATTTTGAAACAAATTATATATATTAATTGGTTAATATAACTGACCTGTGTGTATGATTATGACTGGTCTAACTGACCTGTGTAATGGTTATGACTGGTCTAACTGACCTGTGTAATGATTATGAATGGTCTAACTGACCTGTGTATGTTAGTGGACGGTGTACATGTACGTAGGACTGTTATCTTTTTTTTTAACTGATCAGTGTCCGATTCTTTAGATATGACAGACGCAGGATAGTCTTGACCTTATTACTATGTCACTTATTTGTTTGTCATTCTTGACATTCTAATTATTATATATTTTTTAAACAATACTAACTGTTACTGCTGAACCATTCTGCTGTATGTAGATTATATTAATGTACATGTATCGACTACCAATTTTTTCCACGTGGGCTTTTTTTTTAAATTCCTCTTTTCAGGCTGCAACCATCAAAAACGTTGCCTGGACTCGGTACTAGCTTCACCAGGAGTGTTTTTGGGGGTTAGGGACTTTTTAAATAGTTAATTTAATCTCTTATTGATTAGTTATTCAGATCAAACTATTCACTCTTACAAATGTTGGTCAGCTGTTGTCTTAAGAAAAAAATATTCTTTTTATTTTGTTTGTTTTGTTGTTCCCTTCAATCTTCAAGTAGCAGAAACAAAAATAGTCTCCATTGTTTAGTAGCATTTATATTGGCTCGTCCGCGTCGTTTGTCTTGGGGGGCACGTTACTTCTTAGTTCATTCTGCTTGTTCAAACAGGACACACGTTTTGAAGTCCACAATTTGAGTGGAAATCTTCTACGAATGTTCCCAGCAAAATCAACAAAGTGAATCATTTCAATCAATATTCGCAATATTTCACTCATTTCTAAATCGAATTAAAAAACTTGAATATATACATTATGAGTGTAACTTTTTTTTTTTATCATAATGAAAATGTGACGAACCGGTTTGAACCTTTTACTGGACCTGATTCGGCCTGCAAGCCGTGGTTTGCCCATCACTGATAGATAAGACATTGATTAGGTTCCTGAGTCATGTCCTAATGGGTCACTTCCTATTTTAACATAGTCAACTATTTTAATGTTTCGTGTTTTTTTTTTTTCCAATGGTCATGTATGTTTCAATGCCACTTCATTTCCCATGAGAAGAATTATGTACCTGGAGTCTTGGATACAGTTTGTACTCCTTGAGTATATTGTGTTGGCTACATGTGTACATGTACAAGGTGAATGTATGAAATATTTACACGTTCTGCATTAATGCCTTGTTACTTTTACAATTATGGACCTTCCGGCAAACTTACACTTGGTATTATTATACTGTGTTGTAACTTGGCAAATACTGGAGATATCAATATATCGACTTTTACATTTGTACAATACTTGCACAATATTCCGCAGCAAACTTTTAGATTTGCCCTTTGATCTCACCTGTACCCCCTCCCCACCCCCACTGTCCTAGGTTATGTCAGGTGTTGGTGATATCTGGTTTAACCATCACGAGGTAACTAGAACAGCGTCTCTCAACCAAGTCACTTTGGGACATGTAGAATAGTGAGTGTGGACAGCGTCTCTCAACCAAGTCACTTTAGGACATGTAGAATAGTGAGTGTGGACAGCGTCTCTCAACCAAGTCACTTTGGGACATGTAGAATAGTGAGTGTGGACAGCGTCTCTCAACCAAGTCACTTTGGGACATGTAGAATAGTGAGTGTGGACAGCGTCTCTCAACCAAGTCACTTTGGGACATGTAGAATAGTGAGTGTGGACAGCGTCTCTCAACCAAGTCACTTTGGGACATGTAGAATAGTGAGTGTGGACAACTGACGTATTTAGAAAACACAAATCTTGTGCTTGTATAGCGGTGAAAGAAGAATGTGTGTGTCTGTGTGCTTGTATAGCGGTGAAAGAAGAATGTGTGTGTCTGTGTGCTTGTATAGCGGTGAAAGAAGAATGTGTGTGTCTGTGTGCTTGTATAGCGGTGAAAGTAGAATGTGTGTGTCTGTGTGCTTGTATAGCGGTGAAAGAAGAATGTGTGTGTCTGTGTGCTTGTATAGCGGTGAAAGAAGAATGTGTGTGTCTGTGTGCTTGTATAGCGGTGAAAGAAGAATGTGTGTGTCTGTGTGCTTGTATAGCGGTGAAAGAAGAATGTGTGTGTCTGTGTGCTTGTATAGCGGTGAAAGAAGAATGTGTGTGTCTGTGTGCTTGTATAGCGGTGAAAGAAGAATGTGTGTGTCTGTGTGCTTGTATAGCGGTGAAAGAAGAATGTGTGTGTGTCTGTGTGCTGTTCCCCTCCGACCACTACTTAGTGTGTTTCTATTACTGGTTCTCCTAGAGGTTACATGCTGTCATAATGTTCCATTCATCATGTCTTCTCTAATGTGGAGACAAATCCCCAATGCACATAGATGACAAAGTTAATTATTCGTGCACAGAAAATTGTGAAGGCGTTTAGAGATAAGACTTTGTGATCTCCAAGCTAGTCATTTCTTCTTGACTCCGACATGATCTGTATCTGTTAATATGAATGTATAGACATTTTTAAAATGAATGTATTTTAAGCTGCTGTCCATATTTTATTAATTTCGTATTTCAGTTCTATATTAAACAAAGACTAGACACTTTGTCATATGGCCAGAAAGCTTCCTAGGCTGTGCTAAGCAATACACATGTACTATTTTTGCGTTTTGTGTATATAACTGACACTTGTATTGACCTTTTTTCCGTCCTCCAAAATTGTATAATTTATTTTAATAGCATTTGGAGTCCATTCAAGTACATAAACGTTCTGACCAGTTAAATCATGTAGAGCAGTGTCTCCCTTTACTTTCGGCTGTCAGCACATTGTTGTAACTAATTTAATAGAAGTTTTAGATTATAGAGCAGCACTTGTTTTGTACAATTATTTAAAATAGATTTAGAGTTATTAGTAACAAATAATAAGGTTTGTCTTCGAGTCCGAAGATTAGCGAGGAATGCAGTATTTCCCGTGGCTGCGCAGCCCCAGCTGTGACCTACATATTTTGTCACATCTAGGGCAAGCATAAACAATGTATTAGTAAAAATATAAGTATTAAGATAATTTAAAGATAGAATGAAAAAAAAATTCCCTTAATTTTTTTCAAGACGATAGCTTTTTTTTTTTTTTTCAGAATATTTGACTTGTTGAAACAATTCTTAAACACTATCAAAGTAAATCTCATATACTTTATTTAAGCAGCTCCAGTCCATATAGATCTAAGTACCGACATTTTATCTGAAACTTTTCATTAGGAATCTTTGAGAATGTGCACAACAAAACATCTAAATGTGCACAACAAAACATCTAAATGTGCACAACAAAACATCTAAATGTGCACAACAAAACATCTAAATGTGCACAACAAAACATCTAAATGTGCACAACAAAACATCTAAGTGTGCACAACAAAACATCTAAGTGTGTCATTGGCTACATCTTTTTTTAGTTTGCAACTTTATGACGTTTCTGTGATTGGTTTCCTGCAAACTCGACTTTGTTTTTTTTTTATAATTTGTTTTATTATTATTTTGTTTTTGATGTAATGTTTGATGGCAATGATCAATGCAAAATGCTTCCAATGTGTAGCTTGACATTATTTGCAAAATATCTTTTATCACACAATGTTTTATTTATAGAACATCCTCGCCCACTGACAGTCTGTCCTGTCAATGACCTTTCATGTATGAACATTGTCTCATTTGGTCTCACTTTACTGCTGAGGTCAGCGTGTTCTTGTTCAACACTCTCATTGGCTGGTCAGTTTTCCTGGACATTTAATTGAGTTTTCTCTCAGCGCTATGTTTTATCACCGTGCCATCGCATCTCAGTTTGTCCCCCGTCTATCAGTTTGTCCCCCGTCTATCAGTTTGTTAACGTTCAGCCTCATCTCGGCACTCAGTGGTGCCGGTGGCTCAGTGGTGCCGCTGGCTCAGTGGGTGGCTCTGGTGCCGGTGGCTCAGTAGTGCCGGTGGCTCAGTGGGTGGCTCAGTGGTGCCGGTGGCTCAGTGAATTTCTTCCATAGAACCTTTTTTTTTTTAGCTGGGGGGGGGGGGGGGTTAGTCCAAATCTAATACTGACATCTAAAAATCAGAGGTCTACGCCCCCCCCCCCCCCCCACTATACTTATAATATACTTGAGCGTTTTCTTTTTTTTTCTTTCTTTCACTTCTTGAACTATTTTCCCATGTAGAAACAGACCCCATTTGTCCAGTGTCTCTTTGAACTACAGAGTACTTGAGTTTGTCTTTAAACTTCCTTTGGACAGACTCTGTTTCAATCTTCTTTGTGCAAAGAGCATTTTTTTTTTACAGATTAGGCATTTGGAAGTTCCGTCCCTCAAAACCTTTCTGGTGTATGTCTTGCCCTGTGCGGAGACACCACGAACAACACTGTCATATACCTGGAATGTACTACAAGGGAGATAATCCCCACATGGAGTCTTAGTGCATGGAGGCTTACAAATAGTGTGAGCATTAGTTCAATCCAGTGCTTACAAATAGTGTGTGGCTTAGTTGACCTGCAACGTCACAATCTGTGGGCAATTTAACCAATAGCTCGTTGCCACATTGTACAGACCTGTGACGTACATGCCTGTGACGTGGCAGTTCAGTGTTCAGGCCTTCTCTAACGCATGGTCTCGGTTCAACCCAGTGCTGATGTTCCAACTGACCGTAAGTCATGTTCCTTAGTTCAACTCAGTGCTGATGTTCCAACTGACCGTAAGTCATGTTCCTTAGTTCAACCCAGTGCTGATGTTCCAACTGACCGTAAGTCATGTTCTTTAACAAAAATAAAGGGGCATTCAAATCTTGACCAGTGTGGCCACTTAGCATAGTTTTCCCTGTCAACCTAACCTCGCGCCTAGGGAAATAGAGTTCTATGTATAGTAGTGCAAGAATAATATTTTCTCTCATTTAAAGTTTAAACCTCACAAGTAGAAAATGGGGTAGGCTAATTGTGTACATCAGTGATGCCCAACCTTACTCGTCCTGCGGGCCATTTTAATTTCCAACACTCGTGTCGCGGGCCACATCAACGAAAAGATACAAACACGAAATGAAATTAACCTGATACTATTTGATTAGAAGCCCGTGGGTCTAGTACCCGTAGGTAAACAATCTTTTATTCACGGCTCAAATCAAGAATGCCGCAATATTTGTTTCAGAATGCCGTTTATATTGTTGTTTTTTTTTTAAACAACCCCACTTTCTTTATCAACAAACATGTTGGTTTATCATGTTCTACAAATAATGATCCGTTCACTTTTCCTAGTAGATTCTCCATTCAGAAATGTTAAAGGTCATGGGACCAATCCATTCGAGAACAAATGAGGGGCCTAATGTAGGTAAAGATACATTTTTCAACCTTTTTTTTTTTTGGAGAAAAAAAAAGGGGGGGGAGGGATTTTCTATACTTTGTGACGACGTATCGGTGGGTCGGATGGAACCACATCTCGGGCCGGATCTGGCCCGCGGGCTGTATTTTGGGCATCACTGGTGTGTATATTTTGAAAAATAAATCAAACACATTTCCATTTTTTTTTTTGGTTTTGTAACTTATTTCATGGCTTTTAGTTTTTATGCAACTTATATACTACGAGGGGCCGGCTAGCACCATCAAACGACCCGTTTTCAAAACAAGCTTTTTAAAAAAAATCTGAGGCCCAATAGGGCTTGAAAGAGTGTTCCATCTGTTCGTGTCAGCACTTTTCATTTTCCATTGAGTACTTGTGCACCTTGATAATCTACTCTCTCCCCTGCACACGCTAAAAATAAATCAATTGGCCTTTTCCTTGTGTATGACGTCACATTAAGGCAACGAAGGCCAATTCAAGTTTGTCGTTTATTGACTTTTGATCTTAAGTTTTCCCTACCTCACCCACCCAGCATGCACTTGTAGAATTGCCGGATATTGCCAATGGCCCCTGATGTGACGCACGACAATCCGACACATCCAGCAACACACCACTATGGCGCACAGATGCTCGCTACATTTTCACACCCGTCTTACACATTATCTCTATCTCAGCCTACGTAATCAAAATCAAACTCATTGGGGCATGGCGGTCAATTATCCTGTGGCTGTTATCTCATTTTTTAAAAATTGTCCACGCATTATTTGTCCAGAAGGCGCGGTCGCTGAGTGGTAAAGAGCTTGGCTTCTGAACGGGGGTCCCGGGTTCGAATCCTGGTAAGGACTGGGATTTCATGGGGTAACTGACATTAGTTAGGGAAAAGTACAGGCGGTTTTTCGTTGTGCTGGCCACATGACATCCTCGTTGACCGTAGGCCATAGAAACAGATCACCTCTGCATTATTAACCGCGTAGATCACAAGGTCTGAAAGGAGAACTATTATTTGTCCAGAAATCCTCTCTGAGTCTTTCTTGCATTTTGTTGTTGTTGTTGTTGTTTTTGTCGACTATAGATAAAAGATTAAAGTTTTTATTTTTTTACTTCAACTACATACAATTTTTGTCATTGTCAACTCTGATAATGTGTATAAAATAAATCAATTATTTGCTACAGCTTCGAGTTTCATATTTCTTTTTAAATTTGAAATACACACATGTAGAAACTCAGTATTTATTATGCCACGGCCTATAGAGCAAGAGTGCTAGCTGTAATTAAAGACTTCGTGACAAAAAGCGGGGGTAAGGCAGTCTGCAAGAAAGTCACAAATCAATACACTTGGGTAAGTTTTCAAGGCACATGACGACGAGTAAACAAACGCTAGTCAGTATGGCAGTGCAAGGGCGGTAACAAAAGAAAAAGCAACGGAGTTTTATTTAGAAAAAGTCCAGAAACAATGTTTTATGACTATTGAGGAATGTATTGAATACCATTGGATTATAGCCTTAATACTAAAATATGGATAAAAGAACTACATGAGAAGTCTACACACAGTGTCCCTGATATATGTGAACATCATCTATAGCCACATCGCCTGTCGCCATGTGGGCCTGGAATGTTACCTGAAAAAAAAAATATATTAAGAACTTGTGAATTCATTAAACATAGAAACTCTGACATTTGCCTAACAAAATTATTTGTGTATGTCTCTACTATTACTAAATAAAAAAAATAAACAGTCGTTTCATTGCACAGGGTGTTGTGAAGTAAATAAGGGCGCCCCTCCTAGTTAAGCGTCAACTTGTTCGTTTGCTAGTACCACTCTAATGCTCTGACCCTCAGTGACCCTTCCTCCATTTACTTTTTCGTTATACACACACCTTCAAGATTCACTGCTCGTGAGCTCAGAACCCACTGGAATGTCGTCATGGACTCACTTTGAACTCAGAACCCACTGGAATGTCGTCATGAACTCACTTTGAACTCAGAACCCACTGGAATGTCGTCATGAACTCACTTTGAACTCAGAACCCACTCGAATGTCGTCATGAAAGTACTATGAACTCAGAATACACTGGAATGTCGTCATGAACTGTCTTGAACTCAGAACCCACTGGAATGTCGTCACGAACTCACTTTGAACTCAGATTCCACTCGAATGTCGTCATGAACTGTCTTTGAACTCAGAACCCACTCGAATGTCGTCATGAACTGTCTTTGAACTCAGAACTCACTGGAATGTCGTCACGAACTCACTTTGAACTTAGAACCCACTCGAATGTCGTCATGAACTCACCGTGAACTCAGAACTAACAGGAATGTCGTCATGAACTCACCGTGAACTCAGAACTAACAGGAATGTCGTCATGAGCTCACCGTGAACTCAGAACTAACAGGAAAATTGTAATGAACTCACCGTGAACTCAGTTCCCACTGGAACGTTGACGGACGTCCTGCTGTGCACCCAGTTGTTTTGGTAGTTGTTGTGGTAGTTCTTGACTACAGTGGTAGTCAGATGGGGACCTTGAACCACTACATCCAGATACGAGCTTGGGCCTTTCTGGTAGAAGTAGAAGTCTACGCAGACTGGACCATTTCTGTAAGTAGGACTGTGAATCTTGGCTACACCAGTGGCGTGTGTCGGGGACTGGACCGCAATTAAATAGGAATCTGAACAAGTAAAAACACGAGTCTATTATACGAACAGTCAACTTAGTATATCTATTCCTATATTTGAAGAAAAAATCTTATAACAAAATTTTCAGGAACACTTTGAAAATGAAATGTCAAGTTATTGATATACATGTTCAGTTTGTACTGATGACAGGGCATACTGGCTTACCAAGGCCACAGAAAACTAATACAACAAATGAGAAAGTCACTTACCTGTACCGAAAGAATAGCCAGCATGTGGACCATCTGCAATTACACCCCGGCCATGAATCCAGTTAAAAGTTGTATGCTCGATGACCAAACCACATTCAGTGCTTTCAAAAGTACATTTGGTTAAAGTAGCTGAAAGTCAAAAACTAGTATTTAAACTGGGGGGGATAATTCAGTATTCATTCCATTTCCATCTATCCCAATTGTCTTAATATAGGTTTTATGTGGTCCTCAGGAATAATATCTTACTGTTGTATGTTTACTAATTTTGACTGTTAAAATTAATTTTGGAAATGTTAGTAAGAAACTTATTTCACATTCAATCCTGTAAATTACAGAGAAGAGAATTACGTTTTGACCCCAGGATTCCATGTGGTCATTTTCGCCCTAAGTCAAATGAGTGAAGATACGCAAACTGAGTTCCCCAAACTTGTTCTGCTCTACTTCATTGTGCTACCTTTTGTCATTGGTTTTGAATCAAATGAAATATCACAACATCTGAAATGATCTCATCAGAGACTATACCTTTACCTCACCTTTTGAAACTTGACTACTTGACAAGGAAAGTGGGCAGATCCAAGCAAACCTGGAAGAGGTCAGTCATCAGTGAAGATGAGGATACTGGAATGACATGGGAGCAGATGAAGAAAGCTGCTCAGAACCGAGTTAGGAGGAGAGGTGTGGTTGCGGCCCTACGCTCCCCTGGGAGTTAACAGGATTCCGAGAATATGTATTATGAGCCCAACTAGTATAGAAATATTCAAGTTTCAACTAGTAGATAAGCATAGTAATGTGGGCTTTCTGAATGATATTCTGTAGTGTATATATCCTTGATGTACTGTTCATTGTTCTATATTTACCTCTTCTTATACCTTCCATTGGTCTAGTGTTTTCGAAAGCACGCATTGTTTATGTGAATTGTATAATTTGACATTTTGATTTTTTTAATAATGATACAAAGCATTAATAACAGGTGACCAGACCAGTGATTAGTAGGCCTAATTAGCAAACAAAAAAATACTTACTTGGTTTAGTTATATGAGTAGTATCTGTGGGGGAAAAAAGGTTTTTAGAATCATGTTTATTTGTTAGCATTAGACTAAAGCTAACAGCTTTTTATTTAATCAATAGTATAACAAAATAAGGGAGGCAACAATGTTTAAAAAAAAGAAAATATGTCCGCAAAAGATAGCGCCCTTGGCTCTTGAAAAATTTCAGTTATTTTGTATATATGGTATGGTTTTAACATTATTAACAATTCAAGCTGTTAAAATTAAAATTAAGACAATAATTCCTTTAGATTCTCGTGCTTTTAGTGCACCTGTACTGACACTATATCTTTAGTAACACATCATTGTTTGACAGTTGTTTCCACAGACCAGTTCCAGAGGCCTACCTTCAGTGCATCCGTACAGCCTCTGTATCTTCAGCACATCAGTAGGACTAAGACTCAGCCTCTGGCCCATGGACGTAGTGTCTGATGCCTTCCCAGGTTTGGCTGTGATGACCGGCTTGGAGCGGTCCAGCGCAAAGGTGTAGACCCCGTAGTGCATGATGGAGCCAAAATCATAGGCGGTGTTGAGTGTGGTGGCCTCAGTCACGGGATGGAGGTTAAAGTCGTGTCTGGATTCTGAAAAAAAAAAGATAATCTAACTCAGCGATGTCTATCCCAAGGCTCTAGGGCCCTATTCGGCCTGTAACTCTGTTACGTGGCGCTATCAGGCCCCTTTGTTTTGGAGTGTATTACTGTGTATGTGTGTGTTTCCAAGGTAACTACAAGGAAAGAAAGTGTTAGAATTTGGTGTTGTAGAATGATGAAACCAAGAGCTGCTCTGTCATAATTGATGTTAAGAAGTCTTATGGTAATTGCTGAACGAGTAACTAATTAGGGACGCAAAAGAGTAGTGGATTGTATTTGAAGTAAGATCGATTTTGATTAAAATATTATTTCATTTTGTTACTACTATGTCTCATCTCAAGTCAAATCTGTATATATTATTAATAAAAGTTATATTAAGTTTTTGTTTTAAGAAAGAAATTTGTTAAAGCTATTTGAAAGTTAGTTTATTAATAATATAATACGCCTAGATCGGTTCAGCCTGTGGTTACAAACCAACGACCGAGTATAAACTCCCTTGAAACTTCTCTTCACAAGCAGCAGACGTTCGTTTCTACTGGACCTAACCCTAACCCTAACCCTAACCCGTACCCCGTGACAGCATGTGCAAAATATAGATGCACCTCCCCTCCCCAACTAGGCTTAGACATCTTGGCCATAATTGGACTAAATGGAAAAAAAAAGGAGTAGAATAAACTAGAAATGGGCCAGCTCTGACGCAAAGTTCAAGAAAAAAGAAAAGCGGTCCCGACATAACTAACTTATATTAATTATTTTCAGAACCGGACACAATAGAATGAGATAACACATGTTCCGTAAGTGAAATTAGGACTAGTGACATTTGCCCTTGTGAAGCCCCTAAACTTTTTTTTTGCTTTAATAACAATCCACTTATTAATAAAATATCAATATCTTAAAGCACGCGCCATATTTTAAAAAATAGTTTATTCATATTTTAGTAACACAAAGTGTACTACGCAATCAGTGCTGTGCTAGTTACTGTCAAATTGTAACTAGTTATAGTTACTAGTTACAACAGATAAAATATAACTAGTTACTCTATTAGTTACTCTATTCAAAATGTAACTAGTTACTTTACTAGTTACTCCAAAAAGTAACTAGATAGTTACTATTAGTTACTGGGATTGTCAACGATGGGTTGTATGATTCTCCAACAACGGTTATAATACGTCACATAATTCTTTATTAAAAACAGTATGATAAGTATTTATAAAAAAAACAATCATTCACCAATATATTAGTCAAAGCAACATCAACCAGTTTAAAGTGTAAAATTAACCTATCATTAAAAACTTTTAATTGTTGTGTTGTATAACTAACTAATCAATAATCACTGTATCAGTTTTTTATTGGCTCTTAGCAGTAAGATCATTTCAAAATGATCATCCGTTAGACTATTTCTTCGTGGAGTCAGTATTTGCCCGCCTATGCTAAATAGCCTTTCCACTGGAGCACTTGACGGAAGACTTGTGTTTTTACGAACAAATACTTGTTTCACAAGTGGATAGTGCTGGAGACTAGATATGTCTTTTGAAGAATCGTTTAGGAAAAGTTCAAGTTCAGACTGAGCAGTACTACCTCCAGTATCAGACTCATAAAAACAGAAGAAACTTCCTACATGAGATGATGAAGTCGTTGCAGTTGTAACATCATTGGAAGCATTGCCTGCAGCATCACAGTCAGCCATGGCCTGCAAATATTTAGCTCAAACTCTCAGCGTCAGGCTGTATCCATCGGAGCTTGAATTGTGGATGAGAAGCACTTGCAATTATCAAATCATCTTCACCTTCAAGTGGGCCAAATCTTTTACTGATTCCACTAAGTAATGCATCAGCCTGTGGAGCCGCAAACTTCAATAAGGGCTTCATTGAAGAAAGATGTGAACGCAAGGAAGAAATTGTTGGTAGGAGTAGTCCCATGAAACAGTTGACTTCAGCTTGCAACGTGTCCAGAGCCATGGCTAATGGTTGCATAACCTTGATGTACTCGGCCATGAAAATTATTTCATTTGGGCGGAAACTTGTTAGAGAAAGTTTGCTGCATATGTCATTTAACACAGCTTCAGATTTTTTCTCAACAATGGAATAGACCTTGCCAACAGAATTATAAAATGAGTTCCATCGTGTAGCATTTGGAACAGCAAATGTTAAATTGGATAAATCATGCACCACTTCAGCTGCCTGTGGACTTCTGCTTGCCTTGTTCCAGAGTGCAGCGGCTTTAGCAAAAGTGCTGCGGTTCAACTTTTTGTAATTAAAATCATCATTTGCTTTTTTCTGAATCAGAAACTGCTATAAGATTCATTGTGTGAGCTCCACAACGATGATGAGGTGGCAATGTAAATTCTGAAGCATCTTGGCAAGATTGCTTGTCATTTTCTAGAATGTCTGCAACATTAGTAAAGGTCACTGCTCCATCCTCTATTTGTGATAGCACTGTCTGTTTTGAGTCTGCAGGCATTGTCTCCAGCTCAGAAAACACTTTAAAAGCCTTTACAAAATTTGATCCATTGTCAGTAACTGTGCATATAACTTTTTCAGTGATGCGGAATTTGGAGTGAATTTCTTCAAGTGTTGCAGCAATCAAGTCGAAGGTATGTCTGCCTCGTAATCGTGAACATGCCAAAGCAGCTGATTTTCGTTCTAGTCTACTTATCTCTATCCAGTGCACGGTTACTCCAAAAAAACTTCGATTATGGGCTGTCCAGATATCTGCTGTCGTGCAGACTACAGTAACAAGTGACAGCTTCTGCTGAAGATCATCATTCATTGTCTTGTATTCGTCTTCAATGTTGCCTGTATATTAAAATTATACAACAAAAGCTCTTTTTTAAATTGCCAGAATAAACATTTTTTGTTTATATTATTATTTTAAAAAATTTGTAATGAGATAAGATAAATGACATTTTATGCAAATAATGCCTTTAAGTACAAATCTGAAATCTAAATACCAATTACAAATTAATAAATCTAAATTCACTGTATATGTTGATAGCGAAATTATACAAACACAAATAGCAACACAATGTACTAATTAAATAATGAAACAAAACATAAAAAATATATTGTAAATAATACTACCAACCAGTGAGAGTCTTTCGTGTCATCACAGTTTTGCCGGGTTGAAGTCCAGTTACCAATTTAATGAATTCAGGTGATTCAACAACTGAAAATGCTTGCATGTCTTTGATAACAAAGTTCATGATCAGATCGTTTACATGTTGCTGTGACAGAAGTGCCACACTATTACTGGTCCATGAAGTTAAAGTTTTCTGTTTCTTCGCCACCGGTTCAGGTAATCCATTTGATGAAGTGACAGACCTCTTCAGTGTTGGTAATTTATCATGTGCAGCAGGATGAACACTCTAATAATAAAAAGTAGTACAAAAATATAATCATAAAAAATAATAAATTGGTTTTTACAAATGTAAATGTTTTGAAACAATGGCATCTTCAGCCTATTAATTATATAATAACATAACTTTGCTAACCTGCAGATGTTTTGTGAGATTGGCCGTAGAATTGAGGCACAGCTATAAGTCTGTTTCGTAGCTGGAGGACAAAGCTTGCAACGTACACGAACGTTTTTGTTGTCTATTTCAATTTTCGTAAAAAATTCGGTAAACACTGAACGTTCAAAAGAATTTTCAATTTGCTTTGAGTCCGCCATTGAGTTTGTCAAAAATTAAATTAGCTTTTTTTATCGCTCACAACCAACTAGAACTTCCTATAACCATAAACATAAAAATACTTAACAAATATTATTGATTGCCATAGGCTCGTTCAGGCGCCAATAAACACACATGCGCATGCGCACACATGATACAACAACGACCAAAGTAACTAGTACAGTAACTAGCAATTTGCGTTACTAGTTACTGATAAAAGTAACTTGTTACTTAGACTAGTTACAGTTCAGTAAAAGTAACTAGTTACAGCATTAGTTACTTCAAATTGTACTGTACGCAATATAGTAAATGCGGAGCTGCTGTTGTATATTACGACCACACTATGAGGGAGAGTATAATCTGACACTTTTAGCCACGACAGTGTGACGACAGTGTTGCCAACTGCAAGATTTAAAGAATTGTTGGTAAAAATGCGAACAAAAATATTTTGAACAAAAAAGTTAAGTTGCGGACCCGTTGAAATAGGGATTTATTTTTTTCTATTGTGGGGGGCCCATTCCTTATGGAGTCCCCCTGGGCAGTAGCCCCACCTGCCCTCCATTAAATTCGGCCCTGCCATCGTTACATAAACATTTTGAAACAAATAACCCAATCCAGCCACAGTTGTTTTCTAATGCATAAACAAGATCTGAGCTTCATTGACTAACGTATTTTGAAGCTTCATGAGAGAGAGAGAGAGAGAGAGAGAGAGAGAGAGAGGGAGATGGTATTCCTAACATGATATACTATACATGTATTATTATGCAATGTGTATTACTTTGATATTTAGGTATAGAGATGTGTATCTAATGCCCTGCACCTGCTTTAACGTTATTCAGATCAATGTTAATGTAGCTGTCTCTGTCTGGACGGCTCTGCTCATGCCAGAAGCCAATGGTGTGTATCAGCTCGTGCATGATGATTCCCTTC
Organism: Biomphalaria sudanica; assembly: GCA_036873155.1. Taxonomy (NCBI): domain Eukaryota; kingdom Metazoa; phylum Mollusca; class Gastropoda; family Planorbidae; genus Biomphalaria; species Biomphalaria sudanica. The sequence continues at coordinate 106,253 of JAZGLO010003815.1, read as the reverse complement.
AGCTCGCAGCCAGCGCCAATAGAAACGTCTTGTTTCCCATGGTTGTTAAATCCAATGATTGAGTGACACCTACAAACAAGGACAATAAAAACTCTGTTGTAACATTGTTGTAACAAGATCAATGCTTTTGAAAACAGTCTCTTATTCAAATCAATGCAGAATAAGAGATTATAATAATAATAAAATGCCAATCAAATTGAATTGTAGCAACTAAAATTATTGTGAGATTGTTGTATTGTTTGCATTAACATGCAGCACGCAAAACGGCAGGGCTTCTTTCCAGGTGATGATGATGGCTGTAACGCTTTTGTTCAGCTTTAACGCACTGCTGCTTGTACTTTAATTTGCTCAATCAGTACAAGACAAGAGCACAATTAATTATTTAAAATCTGTTTAAAGTTGTGTGTTGAATAATTAACTTATTAGATACAGTCTCAACAGCGTTATGACTATCTATAGCACCTTTGAGACTTTGAGTCATGTAACGACTAAGGTTCATCCTCTTAGAAATGAGATGAAAGCCTGGACCTTATCTACGGTCGGAAAAAAAGGAGGTCGCTTCCTATAAGTGATGACTCGTTTCTGCAAGATGTAAATTGGTGTAATGGTGACATCACAAAAGTATAGTACGCACAAAAGTTTTCTTATCTGTTTCCAATGGCTCCTATCAGTTCTACTTTCTGTGTCACGTTTCTCGGTTACGTTATAAGCCTACTGATGTAATCTAGCACATGGAACAACAACATAGGCCTGGTATCATTGATAATAAACGTGTCTTTGATGCCTAATGACCAAACGCAGAAAACGAGCAAAGTATACTTCTAAAAATTTAAGCTTATATAAGGAAAAGAACTGTACATTTAGAGTCATGCTCTCTCGATACTGTAAGATTAATTTCCCTTTTTCTAAATCAGACACAATTGATTCATTATCACTAATTAATTATGTAACTCGTTCATTTTTTTGATGGATTCATGCGCTGTTAGGGACAATGAATTCTTGTGCAAAGATTCAACTTGTTCCGAGAATGGGAACAGGGAGAAATAACGTGTACAAAATGTGTACCAGACAGACAGATGGAGCTGATATAAACTTTGTCAAAAGCTAAGACATAGAAGAGAACTTTGATCTAGATTTTGAAAAAGAAACAATGATCACATTGTTTCCACGAACGCTATAGCTCACGTAAAGAGCGTCATCATAGTCGTAAAGTCATCTTCGAGCTCCTTTTCTTTTATCACTCAAAAGTCGTCAACAGAACGATAGATGACAATCGGGAGGATGGCGACCCATTCTTATTAAAAGAAAATAATGGAAAAGTTTTGTTTACTCGACATTGTTGCTCCTGAAACCGTCAAACATTTGAGCCAAAGTTCTACCCAGGAGATTGAAACAACGTCTCTTACTTCACAGATTTCATTGTTTCAAACTTTGGTCATCAATTAGTAAAATAATATCATTTTACTTGGTGCATTGTCCAACAGGGATTTAGTATAGAATCTTGTTTCTTTTTGTCCCTCTTGAAAAATACGTAGACCGACTTCTCCCTCTATAGATGTTAACAATTAGTCAACACATAACTTTTAAAACATTGTCAATAATTAGTTTGGCTGTTGCTGGTTGAGAAACACTGCACTAAGACTTGGCACTAAGACAGCACCTTCTATACTTGGCACTAAGACAGCACCTTCTAGAGAGACTCAATACACTTCCTTTGGCAAGATTTTTTCTCTTGAAATTGTCTAATGTCAAAACTAGTTCTGTTTTTATCCGTTTTTTATTTTATTTTTAGCTTTGTTACCTGTCAAATATTACACTGATTTCTACATAGCTTATATCAAATCACTCTGTCTGTCTGGTAAAGTGATAAACGGATTTATTTTAGAATCAATTGAAACTTACTGAAATCATTGGTTGTGCCTAACAAAACATGAATCAGTCAAAAACAAGCAAACAATTAGTTAATTAATTTTGCTAATTAAATATTTTGGTTAGTATCGAAAAAAGGGAAATAGATGCTACTTATTGCAAGACATGACTGTATATGAGGAGTTATTGCCCTTTTAAATTTTTGTATAAGTTTTTTCCTACCAATTCCCATTCTCGGATCAAGTTGAAATGACCAATTAATAAATCAATTAGTGATAATAAATCAAATTTGTTGTAGCTTATTCTTGCTGTATTGCGATGTATGGCAATGAATTAGCGATTTTTTCCATTAGTTAAGCTTTGTTTTTTTGTTTATTTGTTTCTAGTTTCCTTGTTCTAATAGTTACCAAAGCCAATGTCAGACTTTTTTTTTTCTTGTACGCTAGTATTTTCTTAGCTCCATTAGGACTAAACACAATAATAAAAAGCTACTTAAATAGCAGGAAAACCTCAAATCAAAACGTTTTTGTAGTGTATAGTCCATGTTTCACCTTGGGCATTGCACTCTAATTTATCTAGATCTAGGTGTCAGTGATAGATCTAAGACCTGTTGGACAGTGGGCATTTAAACATTTTTAAATCAAGCACTTAATCAAATTTAATTGAATAATACGGAGCATATTATCTGACGACTGAGCTCTGGACATAATTTTTCTTCTTATTAGAAAGCAGATAATACGCAGCCCTTATTAAAAAAAAATAATTTAAAAAGCTTTATAGGTCACGACCTGTAAAGTTCAAGGCTATGCCCTAATTAATACGCTATTTCGCATACTCCTATCCCTGATAATGCCATTAAGCTCATCTTTCTCTTTCTCTCTGTCTGTTTATATCTCATTATCTGTCTTTCCGTCCCTATTTGTGCATAAAGCAGGAATATAACGTGGGCTGCTTCTCCGTTCTGTCGACATCTAGATCTAGTCCTAAGTTGTTCAGTTAGAAGAGGTGAGAATAGTCGCGTTTGCAACGGCATTCAGAATGTACTATTTGTATTAACTCTTTCTCTCCGTAATTGTTTTTCTCGTTTCGATAGTATTATTCGTTTCGCTAATTTGTATTTCACTATCCTATTCTGTTTAAACTTCAATAACTTTTTGTTTGTTATAAGAAAATGTTATATTTTGTATTGAAATGTATGAGAAATTATGCTCTTTGTAACACAACACAAATTTAAGTTTATAAATCCAAAAATCAGTTTAGTTCAATGGGGTCAAATCAACGTTGGCATCGTCAATTAGGAGAAAAAGAGTTAATTAAAGTATCTCTGGGACTGTGGGTGCGCTCCTAAATAGCGTGTGTAGTCATTTTTTTAATTGTATTTTTTAGTATTAAAAATTAGAACAAGTATTAGAAAAAATCTAATTAAAACGACGAGGTTTTCAACATTTAATTTAAGTGGCGTTGTTTCATCTTCTATGTTTTCGAAAGAGGCGTCTGCAACTAGATCGATTTTAAAACTTGTTCTGAAGAAGATTTTTAAATAAAACTTCGCCATTGCGATTCTACCAGCCTTTCAGAACGAGCCAATTTCTCCCGAGTAGCGTAACATCGTTGACGTTTTCTGCGTGAACAAACCTGCCACTACAAGATGTACCGCAGAACTCAAAAGGCTCTTTCGACTGTCATGCCGGTTATAGACGTTAATGCTCAGTACCTCCAATGACTCTCATACTTTAGTATCGGCAGATCCCACCACTTCTTGAACTTTATTTGAGCTGCTTCGCAGACGTAAGATAATTAATTTCTAAAGTTCAAAATGCTCCGCCCCTGATCTCGCGGAAGCAACTATTGACCCCCCCCCCCCCATTTGGAGTTCTGAAGGAATCTTGTTTCGGTCTGAGCGTGTCACGTGACATGCACACGTTTGAGAAACATTGATTTAAGAGCTGTATGAAATCGTTGATGCACCTTTACACTGATTACAGATTACATTAGAGGGCAGTTTCATAATTGAGACAAATTGTGTAAAAAAAAAAAGTTTTGACCGACTAATTTTATCTGTACTACTGAGAATCTCAACACAAAGTAACATATGACAAAGATAATTCTGTAAGTCTCAATCTTTACACTGATCATTACTTAGAGAGAAACTTTCTTTTAATCTCGATGTCAAAGTATTTGTAATAGTTCAAGGGCAAACAGTGAGTCTGAACATCCATTAACTTGGTGATGGTGGGCCTTGCACTATGAAAGGGAGGCTTATATGATGGTAGACTAACAGATGTTTACATTTCACGGGAATGTTTTCAGAACTTTTGGGAATAAGTCAAGAAAAGAGATGTCTTTCATTTTCCCCTGTGTCGTTGTGCCATTACAAGTAACATGTCAGTCAAACTTAGTGAGAGTTCGTCAAGGGTCAAGAGAGATGGCTCCCCCCCCCCCATCAACTTGATAATCATTTAATCACATCTGTTGTTGTCTGAATAAAGAATCAACTCCTAAATATTGCGTTAGCTTTTGAGTTGTAGGTCTTCACTCTTTGTTAAATCGCTTTTGAGCGATCAGTTCCAAGACTTGTGGGTCACTTCCCTTCTGCCAGATTTCACCGCTTAGCATTTCAAAAAGGAGGTTGTTAACTCCCTACTCAATTCCCCCTTTTTTTTTTCTGCCGCCGCCACTTTTGAGCGAAGAATGAGTAATGACAAATTACTTTACCAATTAGCGCGAATCATTGTGATAAAACATACATTCATATGTTTAGAAAATTCTTAAATGATGAGATAATATCTGCATTGAAATATTACTTTGTCTATTCAGAATAGAACATGCTGATACTACAAAGACAAGAGGATCCGACTTGGAAACAATGAAGCCTGTGAAGAAACACCTTATTTAAACAACAAAAAGTGCCCGGCATGCCTCGAAAACATGGTCGGACGAGACTGTATTGTCTAGCACGTGGAAACACATACACCTTCCTCATGAGATGTTTACTTACCCTGTTCCTGCATGGATCTCTATATAAGTGACCTGGTTAGTCCTAGGAATGAATTGAATGCAGTGACCTGATGCTCCATTGATGTCATGCTCCAGTTCCCTCATGGCAGCTATGATAGTGTCGTGAATTACCGAAGCTATTCTCACACGAAAGATAAAATATAAAAGGGAAATTAGTTCTAGTCACCTAAACATTTCGATGTGGTATTGGTCCTCCTAGTTTGAATAAAGGGGGGGGTAGGTCATGAAGGGGATCCAACCCACGAGATTCACATCATTAGGCACGAACATTAACAACTTAGCTAATCAACCATATTTCAAATGGTCAAACATAAATATATAGAACAAGCTCTATGTCTAAATGACAATTTTGTATGGAGAATCAGGTCGTTCACTAAAAATGTTAAACTCTAGACTTTTTAAACTATACAACCTTCTATTCTTATAAGTACTTGAATGGCTCAGTTGTTAGCACGTCACTTGACTATCATGGAGGCTGAGACTTGATCATTTAAAAAAAAAATTAAATAGCTTTTGAAAAGGCAACATTAACAACTTTCTCCAAATACCCCCCCCCCCACATGTCCACAAAAGTCATTGAACCATAGTGCACCGAGCATGCTATAAGCATGAACGTTGCGCTAAACAAATATTTCCACTCGCTCAAATGTATGTAAAACATTATGTTGAATTCATCCAATTATTACTGAACTGATCTTTCTGATATTTTGATAAAGTACTTTGTCACGCAGTAAAAGTTTATGTGTGAAATTTCACCTCTCTAGGATAGTGATCAGTTGTGAAAATAATATCTCTGTCCGTTTTTGACTTTTCACCTTTTTTTTTTACTATGTTGAAAGTGTGAACTAATTATAGGAAGTGACAAAAGGCAAGAGTTTATTGCTGATTTGATATTAGTAACATTCTTACTTTAGAGGAAATGTACATGTCTAGACACCAAAAAGATACAAATCAACACAATATTAAGTCAGTAGTTATACATAAATGAAGGTTTTATTAGCTTGAGAACATTTTAACTCCCTTAGCAACCTTTTTTGGTGCTAAAATAAAAATATTCTAGTTTTCTTAAGACCACGTAATAAGATTTGTATATTCTGTACAGTAAAACAAATGTGAAACACGGAGTCTTCAGTACGTAGGAACGCCCTCTAGTGAGATCACGACTGTGCTTCTAAATGAAATGTTTTATAAGTGAATCGATGGCGCTCAACATGTCTTGTGTGTTTATTTTCAAAGCTTAACGAAAGAAAAAGCTATAAACATGTTGAAAAGACCTTTCTGGCTTTCTTTTGAAGCTCTTTATAAAAATGTTGAAAAGACCTTTCTGGCTTTCTTTTAAAACTCTTTATGTACTTTAAATCCAATTGGACCATATAGAGACTTCTCGTTTTTCACAACGTTTTGACCAATTTGCAGTGGTGTAGCAAGGGATTTGGGGGCCTTGGGAGCATGGCCTTTTTAGGGGCCCCCTGAATTTTGGCATTCGACATCATGACATGAGATAATGTATTTAATAAATATATACGTCTCTCTAATATGTGGAATACATGCAACATGAACACTAATTTACATAACAACGTGGTAAATCGACAGGAGGCCGCGGAAAATCTGTTATAAGCTATAAAATGGTTTAGGTTAATAATTTATACACCTAGAATTAGCGCGGGTCCTATGAAAGTGCGGGACCCACTGCGGTCGCATAGGTTGCAGTGGCATAAGGCTGGCCCTGCAAAATTGCGGCGTATGCTACTCCGCAGGTCGACTATTATAATATAAAATTCTACTATTAGACCAGAAACAATATACAAAATTACTTACAATAATTTTGACTTATGGTGTAGTAGATTCTACCTTGAGGCCATCGGTGACTTGGATTGAGGATACCATTTCTAGTCTGATACACATAAACAGTTTGTGTTATTGGTTTAAAAAAGAAACTCGCCTCTAAATGATTTGATCAATGGTAGTAGGCCTACATGTTATATCAGAATCATTAAACTACTAGATCTAATTTATCTTTGATATGAGCATTATGCCATTAACCATTAAGTAAAGTGTTAGCCAATTAGTTCACACACCAGTTCAATCTCGATATCTCCCACAATGACCGTACCGTGTGGCGTGTAGACTAGACCCCCATCGTTAGGTTCTTCTATGTTATCTGATGAAAAACAAACATTGAAGTTAAATAATGATGCTGTTTCCCCTTACTGCACTAATGTCTGGAAGATGCATGGTTAATGTGATATTCTAAAAGATAATTATGAAGTTACCCATTTTACTCGGCCTTCGGCCTCGTCTATAACCCTAACATCTTGGGTTTCGAGGCACTTGTAATTGAGATATGATACATAGTCATCTGCTTTGACACATCGAAGACTGAACCATTGTTAAGACAGGTCGGCGGAAAGAAGCTTTTGTTGGCCTAGAGTCTAGAGTTTCAAGAGCCTCGGCTCTATTCTCTAGACTATTAAGACTTTGGAAGTTGCTGGCAAAGCCTTCCAGCCTCTTAATGGGTGGAAACCTTCTTTAGAGGAGACGATTAGACCAATTGGAAAACAAAAAAGAATCTCTGTTAAAAGGCTAAATGGAACCACAGTGTTAGCACTGACGGGAATGGAAGAAAACCCTGTAACAATACAATGCAATAAAATGAGCAGTTTTATTGCAGACTCCTAGCTGTTCCCCTGGTTCATCGGCCTAAATTCTCACTTCCAGCCCGATAGTTAGGAAGGCGGGAACTTCCACTAGCTTAGACTTTTAAGATTCTCTGACTCAACTTTCAGGTCAAGAACAATCTTTACAGCCTCAACGTAGCCCTGCAGGTAGAAAAGCTCGTTAGAGAAGACTCAGGTAACAAAACACGGTGGGGAGTCATATTGAGCTGAGTTCATTGCAATGAAAGAAAGTCTCAACAACTTGTCCAATGACAAATGTGGTATAGAAAAGGAAAATGAGATGGTCTTCCCGTGCTTCTTGGCCTTCAGAGTGTCTTAGGATTTGAGCCCTCAAAAAAAAAGATACAGTGAATTTGCCATTATATCTATTTGGCACCATCACAGACAGAAAAAAAAGTATATGACATCTGTTTCTATGGCAGACAATTAATAATGGTGACATGTGGTAAGCACAACCACCAACCGCCTTCCCCCAAATAATCTCAAGTACCCATCAGAGTTGGGTGAATTCAGGGGTGTTCTAGCAATCCCAGAGTTCTAAATCCCGGTCTTCACCAAGATTTAAACCCGAGACCCCTCAGACAGCTCGCTCTCATCACAGACTGCTTTAAATGATGCCTGTTGAAGCGAGCCTCATCATTTGCTTAGAGTCTTAAGAGACATAGTCGCAAAGCGGCAACTATTGTCCAATCATGAAGTAAATATTCAAACCCCATTGACACAGAAGTTCATTTCTTTTTAAAACATATTTTAAAAAATAATATATAAACTCACCATGATCTATAAATGATACCTGTTGAATTAAAACAAAAACTCTTTTAGAAATTTAGAAATTTATTTGTTAGGAATTTAAAATAAAAAAAAAAGCACGAAGTAACAGAAATGTTTAAATCTCGATAAATATGTGAATTAATGAACTGAGAATATTGTCTTTTGACCATGGAGTCTCCAAACTTGATATCAGCTTTGTTTTGATTTTGCGATTTTTTGTTTTTGTTCGATCCATAGCGAAAAGAATTATACAAAGCAAACATTATTTGTGTGTTGGTCACCCAGACTGTTTAAAATGAGGACTGTCGCTTATTGACCTCATTTATTTTGAAAACCTCTCAATATTGCGGACGTTTTGTGATATTTATTTCTTTGGAAAACTGAAGACGAGGAATATAATGCTTAAGTTTTGAAACAAACATTTATTATTCAAAAAATATCTACTTAAATATTCTCTTTAGACGTATTGTGCATATGCTACCAGTTTGAGATCCTGAGATTCATTCATCGCCCACCAAACGCGTCCTTCTTTAAGTTTTAAGTCTCAAGGACCTTCCGTCTGACCACCTACTCAAACACACAGCTACTTTAATCTGTCTGTTTTCTAAGACGCATACTAAGATTGAAAGCAACAGGAACCCCACTATTACTGCAGAACACGTACAAATAATCTTGGTCAAATAGTTTCATTGTTAATCAAACCTCGATTTTCTTTGGTGCCGCCAAAGTAGCCGCCACAAAAATAGCCGCCACAAGAAACAAAGTTACTTTATCCATTGTGCTACTTTAGATGCCAACTACAAATCTCAAGTTCAATCATATTTATACTTAGCTTAAAAACGTGGTTCAAATTCATATCCACATGTACATATTCTCACAGATACACACACACACACACACATTTTAAACGAAGCCCAAGTATTTAGATTAGAGACGAAGAATGCAGTAGAAAGTCTGGATTGTCTGTAGTCATTCTCTCCCCTGAGAAACTGGCTCACCAAAGTTTGAAGGTACTTCAAGAAATAGATAAATAGATAAATTATATAAATTCTAGGTCAAGATGGATTTCAACAAGCTTACATTCAAATTTATAACAACAAAGACTGATGGCTCCTAGCGTTTTGATGACTTTTTTTAAAAATCTACTTAAACATAAAAAAAAAAATTTAAAGCACTTCACGCTGTTATTTTGAATTCCTCAGCAGGACAGATTCTCTCAGCGCATTGTAAAAAGTGTAATTTTTAAAAAATATTATTATCTTAACCTGAATATTTACCCTGAATTTCTTTGTCTGGCCTGGATAACTTGTTCAAACATACCGAGTAAAGGTTTCAGAAAGGAAATATCTCCTCCCCACCCCAAAGACAAAAGAATTGTCCAAACGGAATATAAAACAATATAAGGGCGACGTATTGTTATGAAGCAACATAAAATACTATACTTGTTAAATTCTTGTTTTATTTTCATCATAACAGTCTGTTTTACAAAGCTTATATCAACTCACTCTGTCATTCTTTCTGTCTGTGGTCTCCCACACCTATTCTCGGATCAAGTTGAAACTTTGCACAATTATTTAGTGTCGTAAACAATATATCAATCAATAAAAAGAATGAACCTATTTGTCATTTAATTACTTGTTAATAATTATTTTGCTAGATACCAACAAGGGAAACTAATCCTTCAGTATTCATAGATATTGTTAAATATGTCGGGCTTTGCCCCCTTAATAATTGTACATTTTATTTCTCCCGCACCCATTCTCAGATCAAGTTGAAATTTTAAACAATTTATATATTGTACATAACAAATCATGAATCCATTAAGAAATTAACCAATTAGGTAATTAATTATTGATAATTCATTGTTTTTTTTATATCCAAAAGGAAAATAACTTCTACATTCTTGTATGATATAGCTGTAAGCTCTTCCCAAGGGCGGTCCTACGGATTGCGGGGCCCTATGCGAAACGGATTGCGCGCGGCCTCGTCTGGGTAGGGATAAAGATAATAAGTGAAAATTAAGATTTTTTTTATTAGAAAATAAATTCGTCTTTGCATTTTATTCGTACTTTACTAAGTGCAAAATCACGATCAAACTAATTTTACCAGCCATCTACATGAGAAGGTAGATTTCCAACATAAAGCCGATAAACATTCAGATCTGCCTTTAGATTTACTATCGACTAGCAAAATATCGCTTTTGATTTTGTTTAAAAGATCGAGATACATTTAGATTTATATTTATATGCCAGTGACTATTACAGTAAATGAAGAATTAGAAATACTGTTTTGGTTAAAATTCACCCTATTATTTTTATTAAATGAAAGCTTACAATGCCGTTTTTTTTTAAATCGCGAGTAGGATTGCTGTTTTCCAAATTGAATGACACGCGAAGTTACATTTTTTTTCTATTTTTCAGAACTTTTTTGAGTTTTCATTATATTTTTAATAATTTCAGGAGATTTTCATGACTTTTTTTCGTATACTTTGCAATTTCATTAAATTTCCAGGAATTCCCCAAAAATCAGAAGACCGCGGAAACCCTGTTATAAGTTAAAATGGTTTAATTTAATAATTTACAACTAGAGTTAGCGAGGGGCCTATGAAAGTAGGGGCCCATTGCGGCCGCATAGGTTACAGTGCCCTAAGACCGGCCCTGCTCTTCCCCTTAGATAAGCTTTGTTTTCTAAGACAGGATTTGAATATATTTTGTTTGTTGCAACTGTGTAAGAATGAGAAACATTTGAGTGGGGGGTATGTCATGTGTTGTTCTTATTTTAATTTGAAAACATTTTTAAACAAATGATATTTCGAAATTATTCTATAAAATTACGAAGGTGGTCCATCTCATTTTATTCTTGATTCGCATTTTTACTGATCTGACCTAATATTGCTACAGCTGTCTGTTATGTTAAGAAAATTATTCTACATGCTTTGCTCTTTGGGGAATAAAAAAGAGTTGTATATTAAGCCGTTAACAACAGAGATAGTGTAGGTATTGTACAGGGTGGATATTCTCCTTGTGGACCGGACGTTGTGGAAGAAAAAGAGCTGCACACAAGTTTGTGTGTGTAATGGTCAGGGGCGTAGTTTGGAATTTTTTCCATCGTTTTGGGGCCCGTGGGGGCTTGACCTCTTTGGCGGCCCCTGCATTTTGCGTAATATTTCATTTTTCATGTAATAAACATTCGTTTGAGGGCCTTCAAGAGGGGTCCCGGGGGATTTTCCAATTCTCCCCCTCCTCCCCCACCCTAGCTACGCCACTGGTAATGGTATCATTTTATTATCTTGATTTTTTTTAGATCTCTAGATCTACATTATGTTTCAATGAACTTAATGACGACTTTAGAATAATCCAAAATTAAAAAAAAACAGACAAATGAAACCAACAGCAAAGATACGCGCATAACATACGCTAATGACGCTCAATACTTTAATTTGATAATCATTACTTCATATCACTGACATTCTTCTTCTTCTAGCCAGCTTTTTGCTGCTGAGCTGTGAGCTTTTTTGCAGACTGTGCCAAGGAAAAATAGTGTGCTGTTTTCTTCAGTTGTTCAGCAATGCCATACATAGTTTTGGTTATGTTGGGCTGCCTAAGCTGGATTAGGAAGGGGCATTCAAAGATGATATGGTTTACAGTTTCATAAGGGTGGGCGAAGCGTCTACAAAGGGGTAGGTGTGTGGGATTTATTTTGTTAAGATTGTAATTTAACAGAGGTGTGTGTCATGTTCTTAGTTGAAAGATTGTAGATTGCTCTTTGAGTCATTACTGTCCAGTTTATTTGGCATGGACATATGTCACGGACATCAAAAGTATCAGACACTTAAGACAAACATATGGGAACTAATGAAAAAAGTTTCATTGTTGAGGCTTTGAATGAGATATTAACCCTTTAAAAAACTATTAAATCAATTAGATAAGCTGTCAATAACATCGGTTAGGCAAAGTTTACATTCAACCATATCTTCATAACATATGAATATTAATAGTGTAATAATAATAACATTATTAAACCTCCGCATCCTGTGGTATTAAGTCGTTAGTTGAACTATTAATACAACAGTATCGGCAACACTTTCGACACGAGCACGTCTCTTCTTTTTGTATCTACGGAGATAGGGTTGTAGTTGTTGATAGGAGATAGGGTTGTAGTTGTTGATAGGAGATAGGGTTGTAGTTGTTGATAGGAGATAGGGTTGTAGTTGTTGATAGGAGATAGGGTTGTAGTTGTTGATAGGAGATAGGGTTGTAGTTGTTGATAGGAGATAGGATTTTAGTTGTTGATAGGAGATAGGGTTGTAGTTGTTGATAGGAGATAGGGTTGTAGTTGTTGATAGGAGATAGGATTTTAGTTGTTGATAGGAGATAGTGTTTTAGTTGTTGATAGTTTGTACTTAATAGTTCCTGATCTTCTTTCTAAAAAGATTGAAACCTGCTTTTACATGGAGTTTGTGTTTCCGCACAAACTGTCTTTGTAACAATGCTTTTTTTTTCAGGACTATAATGTGACTATAATCCATTTATCTGTGGGTAAAGTAAAAACGTATTCCACAGATTATGAAGGCAGTTACGGCTGTGAATAGAGAAACATTAACGTATTAGATTCTGTGGTCCTCACTTTTGAAAGAAAACAAAGTTGGGATAAGTGTTTGGAAAATAAAGTGAAAATGAATTGATCACATCCTAAGAAACATTGCCAACAACAGAGCTAGACAAACCTTAGTTTGGGAAGATGGAATGGTCACACCCTGAGAAAAGACATATTGTTCACTAAACCTTTTAGTTTAAAAGCTACTGTTTTGCTGTTAATAATTTGTGCATAAGAGTCCATAGTCATCACTTCTTAGAAGTGAGTGAACTTTAAAAAAAAATTGAATCCAATTAAAATGAAGCTTCAAGTCTCTCCAATTTAAAAAAAAAAGACATTTCGTTCGTTGTGCTCTATCTCTCCCCCTCCTTTCTAAAATACAGGTCTTTCCATACAGGTCGAGAAAATTTTTGTTTCCATTTCTGTTTTTTTAATTATAGCCAGAGCATGATGAAAACTTACAGCCTGTTCAGTGAATGGAATTTGCCCTCCCTGGTGGGCCAAGGAGTCTGCAAAATTGTTGCCAGTGACAACATAACTTGTTGTTCCTTTGAGTTGGCGGCTGTGATAGTGAAAAGATTGCGTTACACACATAGACGAGTTTCTTCAGTAAGTTGTTCTCCCAATGTGACGTTTGTCGAATAGAAACGAAATATTTCAACTTTCCTAAGAATTTGAAAGTAACTTTTATTTAATCAAAACTAAAATGTTCTCTAATTCAACCAGTCAGACACAAGTTCATGAAATTCAACTCAAACTTGCAAAGCTTCATTCATTCTTGCACATCTTCATTCATGCTTGCAAAGCTTCATTCATGCTTGAGGAGCTTCATTCATTCTTGCATTCATGCTTGCAAAGCTTCATTCATTCTTGAGGAGCTTCATTCATTCTTGCAAAACTTCATTCATTCTTGAGGAGCTTCATTCATTCTTGAAAAGCTTCATTTATAGTTGCAAAGCTTCATTCAATCTTGAAAAGCTTCATTTATTCTTGCAAAGCTTCATTCATGCTTGCAAAGCTTCATTTATTCTTGCAAAGCTTCATTCATGCTTGCAAAGCTTCATTCAATCTTGCAAAGCTTCATTCATTCTTGAGGAGCTCCATTCATTCTTGAAAAGCTTCATTTATAGTTGCAAAGCTTAATTCAATTTTGAAAAGCTTCATTTATTCTTTTCAAAGCTTCATTCATTCTTGCAAAGCTTCATTCATTATTGCAAAGCTTCATTTATTCTTTCAAAGCTTCAGTCATTTTTGCGTAAGATCACTTGCTTGAATATAATTTTAAAAAGTTATCTGATTAAAATTACATTTAATTTTGTCTTTTTACAAAACTGTAATGCAGAAGTAACGTTTGTGGAATTCTATCACTACTGCTGCGGTGTCTTGTGCTGTTTAATGGACTAAATATACGCAAACATTTTGTATCTTCCATCTTAAACTATTATTTAAAATATAAACTTCAGAAATATCTGGTCAGTTTGTGTAGTCTGGACATAACTCTGTTCAACTGGAGCTGAAATTAAAAAAGAAACAACAATATTTTATTTTTAAGCTCATCAATAAGATTGATCAATCAGTAAGAAGATGTAAATCTAGTTCACTTATCACCGCTGTCCAATGTTGTCTACTGCAGCTAGACACGTTTTTGTAATGATACGACTTCTGATGTTCGGTAATAAATGTCAACAAGAAAAATATAAAAACACAAGAGAGAGAGAGAGGGGGGGATGGAAAGAGATAGGGAGAGAGATAGGGAGAGAGAGAGACAGAGACAGACAGACATGAGAGACAGACAGACAGACAGACAGACAGAAGGGAAGAGAGAGCGGGCCGTGAAATTTCATTGTAACAAATACACTAGTTCACTGGGTAAAAAAGAATGTTAGGTTGATCGTTAAAATGTGGCCCGTTTATTGAAATAAAAAAAATACGGGGGTGTTCCGGCCATAATAAACAATATTAAGCCTAGGAATAAATCAACGGGCATAACCGGTGTCCAGTGCTAGTACTTTATAATGATCAAAAACGTGTTGAGTAGGTTGATAAGTTATAGGCTACATAGAACTAATATTTTATACATTAATTAGTTATGCAAATATAAAACTATAATGGCCAATGCTTGAACTTTTCCTAGATGGGAGCGAAAGGCGGGGAAATGGGAGATAACTAGAACATTTAGTACCATTCTTTACAATAGAACATCATTTCTAAATTCATTAGATTTGAATTACTTAAATTGATCACTTCAGCACTTTAATGAATCGAGATCCCATCACAACTAAGTCAATGATAGCGACAATACCTTCTCAATCCGACTGCTTTTATCGTTGAGGCAGATTTTTGGCGGGATAAAAACAGACGTGTCTTTGATTCCTAAGGAGATGTCAGAAACCAGCATGCTGTTCATGGTCCCGCTGTCTGGCACCACATCACCACTAAGGTAGATCTGAGCAACAGGAAGGCACGCTGTGAACAGCCAGATGAAAATAAATTGAAACAATGTTGACCAAGCTTGTGGTTTCAAAAGAATAAAACATAATTCAAGTAAATATAAAAACAAGAAAAAAAAATTACTTTTAAAAAACAAAGCTTTTATTAATTGTAATTAATCGTATCAATTAGTTTGGGTCAATCGTGTAATTAATTTCTAATAGCTCTAGAATAAGAATAATAAATCTGTGCGATTAGAAATATTTTTACCAATTGTTTATTTTTGTTTTAGCTTTCTCAATGCGCTATGATCCTATCACTTGTCTGGACCCGTTGGGAAAAGGGGGGGGGGGAAGAAAGGGGTATCTGGTTAAAGGTTACCGTAATAGCTTTCTTTTTAAATGTATTTAATAATTTAAAAAAAAAATTGTACGACTTGAATTTGAACTCGAGCCTCCTCAACCTTCGCTCTTCTTACTGGGAGTAATATGTGTGGTGTAGACGCCAAGAGAATAAATTTCAGAATCATAATATATAATTTCATAATTCATGAACGCAAAAACCCCCTGGATGGCTAAGGATTGCTAAGGATCGCAAGTAATTTTTGTTTGTCTAGAAGAGGCTTTATTGCTAAAAGTTTGAGATTACTGGGCTAAACGTCGACTGTAAGATGTTTAACGCTCATATCACAGATTAGTGGTTTGTACTGAATTGTACATATATATACATTACTGGTTAAGTTTAGGCCTATATTTAACGCAAATCTGAACCTACCTTTTGGGTTTATCGTAGTGGTATATGTGTAGGGTGAACCTGGGTAGGTGTACTGATATGTAACCACCTGAGTTTGGTTTTTACCAATAAAGCCATTGGTCAACTGGATAGCGTTATCTGTACATATAAACAAACTCATTCAAATATACAGGCACAACTAGCATATGATTATTAGTGTGTGTGGGTTATGGCTTATATTCACACTAGGGTAGTTTTAAGAAATGTTTAAAGTGCAAAGCTTTCTTCAGAAACACGTAATCAATGAGACAAAAAAAATAATATTCATATCTTATATAATACAGATGTTACTTCAAAAAAAAAGATGCTTATGTCCTACTCGTCAGGCATTTAGTCATGCATATTAACCAATGACCTAAACTCCGCCAAGTCACTGGTTTTAATGGCTAGCTCAGGCAACCCATTCCATGCGCTAATAGCGCTAGGGAAGAAGGAGCTTTTGTACAAATTTGTCCTAGCATATGGAACGAGGGATGTGCCTTTATCTTTGTGTCTTTCTGAGTATTTTATTAAATTTTGTTTTTATATTTGAAGATTATGCTTCAGTGTTTTATGTATAATTGCTACTTTACTTTTGAGTGTTCTATCCTGGACGCTTTCTAAATTTAAATATTCAGATTCCTATTCTTGGCTCTCATAGTGCAATGTGAAAGAAGACAAATAGTTAGACAGTGCCTAGGTTTATATATGAGATAAACTATGTATTTCTTTCTAGACTATGCATAAAGTAATCTCCACCTGTGTTCTAATAAAACCAAATTATAGGGCATACTGACTTATAGTTAAAAACAAATTTAAATAGAAATTCAACAAATAATAAGTTGCCAAAGGTCTAGCTTTTTGAGAGATGGTCTTCATTCAATACTACACCTGGTATACAGAGCTGTTGCATCGTGGTTCCTATGTTTGTTTTATCACAGTGAACATCAGAGAACTGGTACTGTATGCCCTAAAGATGGAAGAACTATGAAATATGACACGAGATTGAACTTTGAACTAAATGAACTATAAAAAAAAATAGTAAAAAAAAAATGATTTAAAAACAACGCTTTCTATTGAAAAGCACCATAGAATTACACAATGAAAAAAAAAGTGTGGGTGAGATAAAGTGAAATTCGCATCCAACGCTCTTTTTTTTTATAGTTTCTAATTTTAATGTGTTTTGATACAAGTGAGTAAACAGGGGCCTCAGCTCTGGAAGAAAAGCGTGCGATACGAAAAATGGCCGGCTCCTCTACCACCAAAGCGAAAGCCACCTTGACCTGCAATATAACCTATGTCTCTCCAAAATAGGGCTCCACAACCACGTGAAAAAAGTGTTCGAGATGAACCATAATCGTTCTACGACTCAAGGAGGACAATGAATGATACAAGCATTTTTATATATATTGTTATAAACCTGGTGGTGGCACAGATGGGGGTAGTAGTGTGAGTGTGTAGTCAGCCGACGCAAATCGCCCCAGGCCAGCGCTAGACGAGCGGTCAACCGTGACGAGTTACGACGATCGGCCGAGACGAGTGTCAACATGATTGTTCAGGAAGGATCGACATCGTGAACAGAGCTCAGTAGCGTCACGAGAGTTGTAGTCATCTGACCACCTAGAAACGTCGAGCGGCGTTCTGTCCAGTTCGAGAAGGCATGTAGGGACCCTATATAAGAGCGAAAATATCAGAGGCGAGTCAGTCACAACTTCCCGATCTACAGTTCGTTACAACGGCTCAGTACAAGTCCGAGACGAGACAGAGAGAGACCGGTGCAAGAGTTGATACGGCGGAGAGATATTTGTACAGTCTTGTGTTACGTGCTGCCAATTGTACAGTATTGGCTGTTATTTTATTGACATTAAAGTGTTACGTTACTTTGGAGCCCTGAGTTGTCAAGTTCCTTAAGTTGGTGGTGTATGGTGCAGTTCGCAGAGAGCCTGGATAGTGAGATTCGTAACAAGTGGTGTCAGAAGTGGGATCTGCTATGGCTACTACGAAAACGTTAAACCAACTCCTTGTGAAGGAACTGAAGGAAGAGCTCCGTGGTCGGGATCTGAAGACGAGCGGCAACAAAGAAACCTTACAAGCACGCCTTCGGGAAGAACTGATGAAGGAAAAAGAAGATCCGGACACATATCTTTTTGAAGTCGAACCGGACTTGCTGGAACAGATCACCAGTAGCATGGCAGCTATGCAGGAACAGATGGCAGCTATGCAGGGACAGATCGCTAGTAGCAAACAGGAGCAGATGGCAGCTATGAACTCGGGGCAAGAAAGCACCAATTCCAAGATAGATGTCATGGCCTCGGGAATCAAAACCGAGTTATTGGCTATGAACCAACGCTTACATGCTGTGGAGGAGAGAATCACCACCATTGACGAACAGGTGAATCAGAGGGTCGACGCAGTGGAGAAGGCAATCGAAGAAATGAAAACGCAAGTTCACTGTAAGCACACTAATGCACCGGAAGCAAGTATGACGTCATTGGTGCCTGAAAGCTCCGGGAAAATGAAGCCCCCCGTATTTGATGGTTCCGTGTCCTGGTCAGTGTACAAGAAGCAATTTGACGCAGCGGCCAAAGTTAACAAATGGAACAGTGAGGAAGAGAAAGCAACTGCCCTTGTGTTATCTGTAAGAGAAAAAGCCTCCGAATTGCTCCAGTCCTTACCGAACCAGCAAGACTTCGCCGCCCTTGTCCAGGCTATGGAACTCCGATACGGGGATGAACATCTGCAAGAAGTATATCGTGTGCAACTAAAGACCAGACAACAGCGACCCGATGAAACACTACAGGAGCTAGAGACAGACATCGAACGCCTCGCGCATTTGGCCTATCCAACAGCCGCACAAGATTTTCTGGAAGTCATTATCACAGACGCCTTCATTGATGCGCTTCGAGACCCCGAGTTAAAGAAAGCCACCAGAGTTAGTGGTAGACGTAAGGCCAGTGAAGCCCTCGTATACGCTCTCTCATATGAAGCCGCTAAAGACTCATCTGGGAGCGTTCATCAAGGCCGAAAGTTGGAAGTCAAAGAAGAAGAATTCGCACAACTTGTTAGAAGGGTGACAGAGGCACTAGATGAACGACGAACAAACCTGATACCAGAAAATCAACCTAGGGCTCCTGTACGATGCTGGAATTGTGGTGAACTCGGTCATATACAAAGAAGCTGCACTAGAAGATTTCCACAAACTGGAACCCATTACAGACCAGAAAGGTATGCACGACCAAGTTCTCGGGGCTACCAGGGAAACTAGCACGCGCCGGCTTCAAGGGGCGGAACCCGGCGACACAGAGAATGAGAGCCCCTCCAACCATCATCCCGGTCGCCGTGCTAGGACAGAGTAAGAGTCTGAAAATCAATGGGAAAATTGGATGTCAAAATTATCACTTCCTCCTAGATACTGGTGCCTCACGATCAGTCATCCGGACGGATAAAGTGGACAGTAGCAAGAAAAAGTCAGTTAGAGCCTACTCGTTGAAAACAGCCAGTGGAGAACTGATGCCCATAAAAGGCCTGATCGACATAACGGTCGAGATCGGGAATCAGTCATTCGAACACGAATTCTTGATTGCTGACGTCACAGATGACTGCATAATAGGGCTCGACTTCATGCTGAAATATGGCCTTTCCTTAAATATCGGCGGAGGCACTTTACAATGTGGAGACCTCGAAGTACCCTTGCTTGGCGACGAGAATGAAGAGGATGGCCGAGTCAGAAGGATTAAGTTGGCAGAAAATACAACCTTGCCTGCTAAGTCCGAAATGATCGTTTGGGAAAAAATTGAGGACGGCTATCCCACGACAGGAACAGCACTGGTAGAAAGCTTGGACACCAACCACAACGGGATAGCAGTAGGAAAGACACTAGTCACGACTGGGAAAGACCTAATGGTACCCGTAAGAATTATGAACCTCGGTACAGTAGAGAAAGACTTTCGGAAAGGTAGCACCATCGCTTGTTGCCATGTTCTTGAAATGATATGAAACTGTAGCAGTGAAAACCCCGTCGAAAGACTCGAGTCCAGTGAACCGCAGGTTACTAAATTTCTGACAGAAGTCAAAACGACATTGTCGAGAGAACAGTACACCAAAGCAGAACAATTCCTCAGAGAATTTTCTGACATATTGCCATCTGATGAAATGGACTTTGGGCGGACAAATCTAATCCAGCATCGAATAGACACAGGAAACACTAGGCCTATACGACAGCAACCACGTCGCCTGCCGCTAGCAAAACACCAAGAAGCTATGGACATCATAGAACGAATGAGACAGCAAGGGGTTGTTGAACCATCCAACAGTCCATGGTGTTCACCCATCGTCTTGGTAAAGAAGAAAGATGGATCCACGAGATTGTGTGTCGACTATCGATTATTAAATGACGCCACACACAAGGACAGCTACCCGCTTCCTAGGATTGACGACACATTGGACACACTTGCTGGGTCACAGATCTTTTCCACCCTTGACATGAAGAGCGGCTACTGGCAAGTAGGACTACACCCCGAGGACAGGGATAAAACGGCCTTCTCTGCCGGTAATGGTCTCTGGCAATTTACCGTGATGCCTTTTGGACTCTGCAACGCCCCAGCCACCTTTGAAAGACTAATGGAGCATGTGTTAAGAGGACTTAACTGGACCACGTGTCTGTCTACTTAGATGACATTATCGTCATAGGCAGAACCTTCGAGGAACATATCGCAAACCTGAAGGAAGTATTCGAACGAATCAGAAACGCTGGGATGAAATTGAATCCAAAGAAGTGTTCCTTGTTCAGAAGGAGCGTCAAGTACCTTGGGTACATCGTGTCGAAGGAAGGAGTCAGCACAGACCCGGATAAAGTTGAAGCCGTAAATGAATGGCCGATCCCCGCTAATATCCAGGAGTTAAGAAGCTTTCTTGGACTTTGTACGTACTACAGACGTTTCGTACCAAACTTCTCTAGCCTCTGTAGCTCCCTTCATCAACTGACAGAACCGAAGCGGCCGTTTATTTGGACAACGGAATGTCAGGAGGCCTTTGAGCGACTTAAAAAGGCTCTTGTTTCATCACCCATTCTGGCCTACCCAATACCAGGTGAGACGTTCATACTTGACACCGCTGCGAGCTATACTGGAATAGGCGCTGTCTTATCCCAAAAGGTAAATGGAACTGAGAGAGTCATAGCCTACTTTAGTCGGAGATTGTCCAAAGCCGAGAGAAACTACTGTGTCACAAGGCGTGAGCTATTAGCAGTTGTGGATGCCATACAACATTTCCACAAATACTTATATGGGCAAAAATTCATCCTTAGGACAGATCATGCTGCTCTTCAATGGCTGTTGTCATTTAAAAATCCTGAAGGACAAGTCGCCAGGTGGATTGAACGTTTGCAAACCTATGACTTCGAGACACAGCACCGAAAGGGCCAAACTCACCAGAATGCTGACGCGCTGTCTCGACGGCCTTGCAGAATGGAATGTAAACACTGCAGCAAGGTTGAAGAAAAGGGGGTTATCATCGATTGCCAACGTCTTGGAGTACAAGCTTGTGGATATCGGTCCGACGAAAGAATCCGAGAAGACCAGTTAAAAGATGAAGATGTGGCTCCCATTCTGCTTATGAAGGAAGACGGACAAAGACCGGAATGGCATCACCTTTCTGATAAAGGAGCTGCTACCAAGGCATATTGGGCGCAATGGGACTCACTGACAATTGACAACGGAGTTCTCAAGAGGGTCTGGGAAACCGCAGATGGAGAAAGCAATCGCTTGCAGCTGTTGCTGCCTAAAGTAAGAGTTGCCGAGGTGTTGCAAGAAATCCATAATAATTCTAGTGGGTCACATTTAGGTGTCAACAAGACCTTTGAAAAAGTACGCCAGCGGTTCTACTGGTTCGGCTACCGAGATGATGTAGAAGAATGGTGCCGAAGGTGCGACGCGTGTGCAGCAGCGAAGGGCCCGCACAGGAGAACGAGGGGACGTATGCAGCAATACAACGTCGGTAATCCCTTCGAAAGAATAGCAATCGATGTAGCCGGACCGTTTCCCGAGTCCCAGAGAGGAAACAAGTACGTTCTAGTGGCGATCGACTATTTTACTAAGTGGCCTGAGGCGTATGCGATACCAAACCAAGAAGCCACCACCATAGCGGAAACACTTGTAGAAAATTGGATTAGCCGATTCGGTGCTCCCATAGAGTTACACTCCGACCAGGGCCGAAACTTCGAATCCAAGATCTTCCAAGAGATGTGCCAGGTACTCGGCATCGAGAAGACACGCACAACCCCTCTTCACCCCCAGTCAGACGGGATGGTAGAACGATTTAACCGAACACTGGAACAACACCTGTCGAAAGTTGTCGATGATCGTCAAGATGACTGGGACACCTATATACCAATGTTCCTTATGGCATATAGAGGATCGATTCACAGCACCACTGGTTACACTTCAGCAAAGATGTTGTTCGGCCGAGAGTTGCAACTACCATGCGATTTGCTATTCGGGACCCCGGGAAATGTGCCAGCCTCTTCAACAGACTATGTCGCCAATCTCAGAAAACGGATGGAGAAAACCCACGCTCTTGCCCGCAGGAACATCAAGATCAACAGTGACCAGGTGAAGACAAGGTACGACAAACGGGCCAATGACGCTGGGTTTCAGGAGAACGATCTGGTGTGGCTGTACAACCCACAAAGACGAAAAGGCAAGTCCCCAAAGCTTCAAAAAGACTGGGAAGGACCCTACCGCGTGATAAAAAGAATCAACGATGTCGTGTATCGAATACAGAAGAGCCCAAGGTCGAAACTGAAGGTCGTCCACATCGACAGACTCAACAAGTACTATGGTGAAGCCGGATCTGCCCGGGACGGACAGATCTAAGGAGGGGGCAGTGTTATAAACCTGGTGGTGGCACAGATGGGGGTAGTAGTGTGAGTGTGTAGTCAGCCGACGCAAATCGCCCCAGGCCAGCGCTAGACGAGCGGTCAACCGTGACGAGTTACGACGATCGGCCGAGACGAGTGTCAACATGATTGTTCAGGAAGGATCGACATCGTGAACAGAGCTCAGTAGCGTCACGAGAGTTGTAGTCATCTGACCACCTAGAAACGTCGAGCGGCGTTCTGTCCAGTTCGAGAAGGCATGTAGGGACCCTATATAAGAGCGAAAATATCAGAGGCGAGTCAGTCACAACTTCCCGATCTACAGTTCGTTACAACGGCTCAGTACAAGTCCGAGACGAGACAGAGAGAGACCGGTGCAAGAGTTGATACGGCGGAGAGATATTTGTACAGTCTTGTGTTACGTGCTGCCAATTGTACAGTATTGGCTGTTATTTTATTGACATTAAAGTGTTACGTTACTTTGGAGCCCTGAGTTGTCAAGTTCCTTAAGTTGGTGGTGTATGGTGCAGTTCGCAGAGAGCCTGGATAGTGAGATTCGTAACAATATATATATATATATATATATATATATTTACTAATTATTATTTTGGCCTTTTTAGTCTTTGACTTTAACTATCAATTTTGACCACTGATGTATGTAAGTCGCTGTATATTTTATAGAAGGAAAAATCTTTTTTTTTTAAATGGTAATTAAGACAATGTTTAATGAACAAATCCATTACAAAGTTTTCTTTATAATTGATTAATATACATACAATCTTTGACATAATCTGCACATTAGCATTGAATTATTTTGCTAGCAAAATAGCTCTGTGGACACACAAAGTATGGAACATTATGGACGATCCGAAATTCTTTATGGTTGGGGCAAATATCAATCTACTTTTATTGATGCATTTTTGCACGTTTGCAATTTCTAAAGAACCAAGTCTAATCATTGAAGCAGTAAGCAACGATATCCTCACCCACGTAATTCTTTCTGTTTAACATTCTGTATTGCTAAAGAGACATTTTTTGTTTGTTTCTATTTAGTTTTCTGATACTTAGGTCGTCATTATTGTAAGTTGATTATCTTAAAGCTACAGTTATCCTTTGTACATTTTTGTTCATCTCAAGACTTGACGCAGTTCCCTAATGAATTGTGTAGAAAGAGAGAGATGGTGTTGGCTTACCTTAACATAATCATTGATTATTTTGTACTGAGTCACGATAGGTTGGGGTACTAAGGGCGTGAGCTCTACCGACGATACGTTCAAGTAACTCACTCGTCTGCTGTAGTCGTAAGAGACTTGAGCGGTGCTGTTGATATAGCTACACAAGAGAATACATAGTTCTTTTTTATAGCTACCCAAAATAATAATATTTTTTTTGATATAGCTGCACAAGAGAATGCATAGAGAGTAGATAGTGCTTTCGATATAGGTACACAAGAGAATAAATTGTGATTCTAATAAAGGTACACAAGAGAATACATAGTGCCTCTGACATAGCTTAAATACATAGTGCTTCTGATATATCTACACAAAAAATACATAGCTATGGTGCTTTTGATATAGCAATATAATTAAAAACATAGAAAATACATGGTGCTTTTGACGTGCGTAGCCAGCGGGTGTTTGGGGTCCAACCCCCATGTGTGTATATATATATATATATATATATATATATATAGATATATACACACATATGTATACACACACACACACATGTATATATATATATTAGGACAAAAATTAATTAATTACGACTAATTAGTTATTTTTTTATATTGATTCATGTTATATAGGTTCATAAGCTTGTATGTAAAATTTCATGACGATAAGATGTGTAAAAATGGTCGAAAAATGGATTGCGAAAACCTTAACAACCAAGAAAAATACAGAGCGACTTAATTAATATAATCGTTGTAAAAAAAAAAAAGCAGAACTCAGCAAGCTACCAAATAATTCCTCTGTCGGCGGTACAAACATAAAATCACTCTTTTGTTAACACGAGCAGGCAACTTTTACTCTATCAAAACTCACCAATAGGAATCCTAAATATATTTACAAATTCAAAAACTGACCTGTAGGCGGTACCAGCATTAGCGTCAATAAAAACATTCGCGTCATCAAAGATGAAAAATGCCTCAAACTGATCTGGGGTGCAGCAAATACTTGCATGGCTATAGGGCACGGACACAGCCCAAAAGACAGTCGCCAAGACAAGCATTGCTTGAAGTAGACTCAACGCTGACTACTGGAACGTGAAGGGAAAGGGAAAAAATCAAATCAATCATTACTAATCAAACTAAATATAGACAAGTCGGATGAACATTGACACGCAGTTATCTTTTAAGATAATTAGATAACAATAAATATCTTACAGGCTTTCTTGTGCATATCATGTAAAAATAATGCTTTGATATACATCTATATTTTATCACATTAGAAGCTACCAAAAACCAATCATAAAAGTAAGTTAAGTTCTCCTTTCAGACCATACGGCGCTACGGCCTATAGGGTAGATGATCTAAAGGTCATCTGTTTCTGTGCTCCACTGTTAACGAGGGTGTCATGTGGCCAGCACAACGAACAACCGCCTTTACTTTTCCCCAACTAATGTCAGGTATCCATTAGAGTTGGGTGGACTCATAGGCGCCCTTAAGATCCTGAAATTTAAATCCCAGTCTTCACTTGGATTCGAACCTGGGACCGGCGGTTCGGAAGCCAAGCGCTTTTCCTCTCAGCCACCATGCCTCCCCTGAAATCATATGTTGACCTATTTTTTTTTAAATATTATCTGTAGTTTAGGAAGCTTAGCAATTTTTTTCTCTGTTTCTTCTTTATTTAGGGGGGGGGGGGTGTGAGGGGCTAAACAAATGTGTATGTATCGTCATGGTTTCCTCTTTGATCCACGTTAGTTATAGACTGATCTTTCCTAGCTCAATAAAGTTATAGACTGATCTTTCCTAGCTCAATAAAGTTATAGACTGATCTTTTCTAGCTTAATAAAGTTATAGACTGATCTTTCCTAGCTCAATAAAGTTATAGACTGATATTTCCTAGCTTAATAAAGTTATAGACTGATCTTTCCTAGCTTAATAAAGTTATAGACTGATCTTTCCTAGCTCAAAAAGCTGTGGAAACTAAAAGGGGTAAGGAGGAACAACTGAATTATTTCTAATACCAAGCAGGAATTTGTCACATTCTTCCGTTGTCAGAGAACATTGCTTCTTTAAATCACATCCAGTATATGTAAATAAATTGATGATAGTTCCCTTATCAAACAGTCCTAAGGAGAAAAAGTAGAGATTACTTTTATTATTGGAATCACCAGACGGGATAAAGAAGAATGTGTTCGTAGGATTACATTTTCAGACAGTTCCATGAGATGAGCAAAAGCTATGTAAAGGCATTTTACTCTTAAATGGGCAACTAGAATTCATGAATGAAAAGTTATCTTATCTATTACAGACGTCACTTCAAAAAAGAAGATAATTACGTCCTGCGTATTTCATGTGCCAATCTAGTTATGCATGGTAATCAATGTGGTATGGTAGGCCATTATGTTTTGTATTTTAAACTTTTGAAACTTCCTTCAGAAATAAAGATTAGTAGAGCTACGTCCTAGTCCAAACCTCCTATAGGACAGCAAGGGAGGATGGGAACATACAGGGCATGAATTCGGGGCATCGTGACGATAATTAGATTATGACCTAGCAGCCATAAAGAGGGCATTTCTATTGAGGAAACATAATGATGAGGCCTCTCTTATTGAAGAATGCAAAAATTAGTTAGCCTACCAATAATTTTATCTTCTATGTAAACTTTTTCATTTTCATTTATTTGCAATTTTATAGATATCTTCATGTGTGAATGTAGTCGTTCATGTTAGAGAGAATTTACATGCCTCTCCTTCCCCATAAAAAAAATGCGTCCAAATCTAGGCACAATTGCACTCAACTACACACGTGCACTCAACTACACACGTGCACATCTAGCACACTTGCACTCAACTACACATGTGCACATTAAGGCACAATTGCACTCAACTACATACATGCATATCTAGGCACACGTGCACATCTAGGCACAATTGCAATCAACTACACACGTGAACATCTAGGCACATGTGCACTTAACTAAACTCGTAAACATCTAGACACACGTGCACTCAACTACACACGTGCACATCTAGGCATACGTGCACTCAACTACACACGTGCACATCTAAGCACAATTGCACTCAACTACACACGTGCACATCTAGGCACAATTGCACTCAACTACACACGAGCACTCAACTACACACGTGATCATTTAGGCACAATTGCACTCAACTACACACGTGAACTCAACTACACACGTGTACTAAACTACACACGTGCACATCTAGGCACAGTTGCACTCAACTACACACGTGCATTCAACTACACACGTACACATCTAAGCACAATTGCACTCAACTACACACGTACACATCTAAGCACAATTGCACTCAACTACACACGTGCACATCTAGGCACAATTGCACTCAACTACACACGAGCACTCAACTACACACGTGCACATCTAGGCACACGTGCACTCAACTACACACGTGCACATCTGAGCACAATTGCACGAAACTACACACGTGCACATCTAGGCACTCAACTTCACACGTGCACATCTAGGCACAATTGCACTCAACTACACACGAGCACCCAACTACACACGTGCACATCTAGGCACACTTGCATTCAATTACACACGTGCACTCAAATACACACGTGCACATCTAAGCACACTTATACTCAACTACAAACGTGCACATCTAGGCACACGTTCACTCAACTACACACGTGCACATCTAGGCACACCTGCACTCAGCTACACATGTACACACAACTACACACGTTCATATCTACTTAAGTTTCCAAAATAACTTCTTATTGTGCAAATATCGTCCCCCCCCCCCAAGAAGTTCTCATAGGATAATGGAATCAGTTGAATTTAAATAAAAAATTTAATTATTTTTTTATTTAACCAAAAAATTTAAAGAAAAATGATTCTTGGAATATTGATTTGACCGCCGCTTACATTCGGCCGCCTGCGTGCAATGTACACATTGCACAATAGGTAGCGGCGGCCCTGCTTGTCACACATTTGGTAGAGTAAATGTGTAAGTGCTCTAGCATAGCCACCACTTTGCCAAGAATTAACACTTTAATTTGAAGGTACTCTTTGTCGGGTTTAGGAATTATTTGTGTTAACTAGCTGTACACCATTAAGGTCCCGGGTTCACCCTGACAAGAACATCACTCACACACAGTCGTACATAGAGTAACCAACTATGTTAATAGTTTTAATAACAAAAAAAATGAATTTAATTGTATGAAACATATATGTTTATGTACAATGAGGATGATAAATAGACAATATATATATTATATATATATATATATATATATATATATATATATATATATATATATATATATATATATATATATATATATATATATATATATATAATATATAAAGATATTATTCAATAATTAGTTTAAGCACCTTTGCTACTGCTATCAACTTGTCACCCTGGTTTCATAGTCCACCAGATTCTGACCGACTGGAGTCACAAAGCTGCCACCCTCGGTAATAGTAAAGTTAGACCTCAAATGATCGCCAATTTGACAATGACATTGAAAACTGTAATATATATTTCTGAGACGCCCACACTAGCATAGACTCGAGCTCAGTATATCCAACTCCAACACTGTCACCCTATAAAAAAGGAGAAAATTCTGACCCAGGAAACTACAGACTAGTATCACTTACCAGCATCACATGTAAAACCCTAGAACACATAATATGTAGCAACATCATAAACCACTTAGACAAACAAAATGTCCTCACACCATACCAACATGGCTTTAGGAAATATAGATCATGTGAAACACAACTAATAGGACTAATTGATGATTTTTCAAAAGGTTTAGATAATAGTGAACAAATAGATGCTATCTTACTAGATTTTTCTAAGGCTTTTGACAAAGTTCACCACCATAGTTTGCTTAAAAAATTAAAATATTTTGGCATTAATGGTCCACTGCATCAGTGGATTAAAGATTTTCTGATAGGGAGAGAACAAACTGTAATAATAAATGGCTCTAAATCAACACCGATAACAGTAAACTCAGGTGTACCTCAAGGAACAGTCTTGGGTCCATTACTATTTTTAATTTACATAAATGATTTACCAAATTGCATTAGTTCAGGAACAAAAGTCAGATTATTTGCAGACGATTGCATAATATATAGAACAATAAAAACAACACAAGACACAGATATTTTACAAAGAGAATTAGATGAATTACAGAAATGGGAATCAAATTGGAGCATGTCTTTCCACCCAGAAAAATGTCAGTTGTTAAGAGTAACAAAAAAACTAAAACAAATTAATTCCACTTATCTTATTCATGGCAAACCAGTAACACAGACTAAAAACGCAAAATACCTAGGTGTTATAATAAATGAAAAACTGTCATGGAATCCACATATTGATGAAACTATAAAAAAAATCAAACAAAGCATTAGGATTTATTAAAAGAAATTTCTATAAATCAAATAAGAACATAAAACTAAAATGTTATTTAACCTTGGTTAGGCCAATAATAGAATATGCATCCTCCATTTGGGACCCCTCAACTCAAGAAAACATTAAGAAACTGAAACAGACACAAAATAGAGCAGTGAGATTCATAACAAATGAATATTCACATTTGACTAGAGTAACACCTATAGTAAAATCACTAAATTTAGAAAGCCTTCAGGACAGAAGACTGAAAAGTAAAGTAGAATTTATACATAAAACACTGAACCATAATCTTCAAATACAAAATTTTTTAAAAATAAAATACTCTGAAAGACACAAAGATAAAGGTACATTCCTCATCCCATATGCTAGGACAAATTTGTACAAATACTCCTTCTTCCCTAGTGCTATTAGAGCATGGAATGGGTTGCCTGAGCTAGCCAGGAAAACCAGTGACTTGGCAGAATTTAAGTCATTGGTTAATATGCATGACTAAATGCATGACGCGTAGGACGTAATCATCTTCTTTTTTGAAGTAACGCATTACTTACTTATATTTGGTAACATTTTCACAATCCCAAGAAAAAAATTCCATTGTGCAATGAAAGGTCTTCTTCAATTCGCAACCAAATACCAACGTTTTCCTTTGCTAGAAAAATGCGATATCAAGCAATCTATAAGTGCAAGATGTTCCTCTGTTTTTCCCATCTATACATCAATCATAGCAATGACTTCCCTTGTCAATTGTTTTTGTAGTCTAAGTCCTGCTGATAAAATGTTCCAAATTTGAAAACCTGATAAATGTTCCTTCAGTTCCTTCGCGAGTTTCTCATTGTGGTCATGTCCACTATCTATCAAACAAGAAAATTTTGCTTTTGATCTTTTCCCCATTAAGAATAAGTTTATTCAACCATGGAAAGAAAGAGTGTGTAATACCTAGATCCTTGCGAGAACGGACTTTCCCAACTGGGAAGACATAGCCTTAGACAGCACTAGTTGAAGAGAGATGGTTACCAAGAAAGTTATGGACAGCGAGAAAACATGGACCTCAGCTCTTGAAGAAAAGCGTGCCACGTGGAAAATGGCCAGCTCCTCTACCACCAAAGCGAACGCCACCTTGACCTGCAATATTTGTGGACGGGAGTTTCTCTCCAAAATAGGTCTCCACAGGCGTATGAAAAAGTGTTCGAGATGAACCATAGTCGTTCTACGACTGAAGGAGGCCAATGAAATGATTCAACCATTCCTATGCTTTATGATCCAGCTTCTGTCACATTTTTTAGTTGTTTTTTTTTTTTGTTGGGGGGGGGGGGAGCATTTTTTCCGCTCGGGTGTCACCCGGGGCGACCCGTATCCCCACTCCCCTAGTGACGCCACTGATCGACATTATTAGAATCGCATTGTTAATTTTTCTTGCCTTCTTTAAAACCATGAACACTGCCTATAGGTCCCTATTAACTTCGGTGTTCATTTTGTATCAGACAGAAAAGAAAGCCAAGTGAAGTAATACTGTATCTTATCTTATATAATACAGACGTTACTTCAAAAAAAGATGATTACGTCCTACGCGTCATGCATTCAGTCATGCATATTAACCAATGACTTAAATTCTGACAAGTCAATGGTTTTCCTGGCTAGCTCTAATAGCACCTGTACAAATTTGTCCTAGCATATGGAACAAGGAACGTACCTTTATCTTTGTGTCTTTCTGAGTATTTAATTAAATGTTGTTGCTGGGATTGATTAACAGAATCATCGAGAAACATGCGGTACGACAACATGTCAACAGTCGAAAGAAAACGTGCTGACGTTAGTTAGTTTCTGAGAGGAAGCCAAGATGCCTCAAACATAGAAGCCTGCGAAGCAGCGACCATGAAATAAGGACCAAGAAGGAAACGCTGCAAGGCAATATTTTGAAGTCATTAGTCAAAAGATTAAGAAAGATTTTAATAAAATAAATAAAACGTGAAATTGATCGACTTTATTGATGAAAGCGGGGCATTGGCTTTCCCGCCCGGACATTTTATGAAAAGTGTGACAGACGTCCATAGCGTCCCGCCTACGTCGGAAAGTCTGGTCACCATACATTACAGCATGGAATGGGTTGCTTGGCAGAATTTAAGTCATTGGTCGACATGCATGACTAGATTGACATAGAAACACGCGTAGTACGTAGAATCTAATCATCTTCTTTCTTTTTTGTTATAACCTCTGCATTCTGTAAGATAAGACTTTCTGAAAAAAAAAAAAAAGTTTTCCATTTATATATACATTGTTTACTTCCGTTTTGAAAGCGGAATTAGGCTCGGTATATATTAGTTATTACTGAGGTGAACCGTAGCCGTACTTGGCGATCAAATGCCTTCAAAAATGGATTAGACCATAAACATAGGTCTACATCTACACACTAGATGAAGTCTCTGTTAATACATCTTAATTTTGTAAAAAATAGATTAAGAACGAAATCTAGTTTCAGATTTTGGTGTAATTTGGATAAGACTAACTGTGACTAAGTCTAAGAGTACTAATACTAATATTTACTAATTTTTATTCAGACAAGTATAGCTTAGTATTAGTAGTAGTAGAGTAGTACTGAATTATGAACAGTCACTAGATAATAGATTCTAGTCTACACTAGTAACAGTGACTAGTTTTTAGTCAAGACTCAAGTAGTTTTAATTTTATACTTATAATAATAAATCTAGTTATACTTATAGTTATTTTATACTATACTCAATACTATATTATAGGCTAGTAATATAGCCTATACTATATACTATAGGCAGTATAGGCCTACTATTTCTATATCCAGTCTGAGTATACTCAGTATTAGTATAGTATGTATACTTACTTTACTTAGACGTCTAAGAACTATCTAGATTAATCTAGATGATGTAGCTTGTGGATCATACTAGTAGATCTAGTATCTAGATCACTAGACTGTCTAGACTAGATTCTAGATAGATCTAGATCTAGAGTTTAGTAGATTTCACTAGATCTAGACTCTAGTTGGGATCTACTAAATTTCACTAGATCTAGAGGAGAACTTCTAGAATATTCTAGATTTATCTAGATTATTAAGATTAGATCTAATCAGTACATGAGTACTAGATTCTAAGTAATTAAGTCTCTAGTAATCTAGTTGTGATGATCTAGAGCTAGACTCTTTTACCTTTACCTATCCTTGTCTATTGGACCGTTGGGGCACCAAGACTCATCGACCATCTTTCTTCATTCCTCTCTGTCTTATGCCTTAGTTAGAACCTATTTCAATGGCAGGCCCGTCCATTCTTTTATGTTGTCCTCTCATCGCTTTCTGTGTCTGCCTCTTCTTCTTTTTCCTGGTACTGTTCCCTGAAGGAAGGTCTTCACGAGATCCGAAGATCTTGTAATGTGGCCATAGATTTTAAGCTTGCTTTTTTTCACAATAGTTAGCAGGTCATCTTGGCGTGGGGTCCAATCGCTGCAGTAACCCTGTCTCTAATCTCTTGGTTTGTGATGCGGTCTTTGAATGTGATACCTAGGATCCTTCTGTAGAACCTCAATTCCATTGCTAGGATCCTCCTCTCTAGCTCTGCAGTCAGCGTCCAAGACTCACAAGCATATAAAAATGTGGCCATGACCAGGCTAAGCCTTTGTCTTTCCATATTATTTTAAGTTTTGAAAGAGCTGCTGTGGACTGTGCTATTCGGGCCAGCAGTTCAGGTTTTGTTCCCTCATCTGAGACAATAACTCTGAGGTATTTGAAGCTGCTAACACTAGTCAGCTTTTTACCTCTAATACTGATCCCCCTTTTAAAGTCCTGTTGGTCATAATTTCGGTCTTTTTCGGCATTTATTTACATACACCATTTGCTGCGGAAGTCTTGTCAATGCGCATTACCAAGTCAGCTAGTTCTTCTTCTGTCCCTGCTAGGCCATCAATGTCAACTGCGAAGCACAAGCTAGTAATTCTTCTTCCTCTAATGCCTACAGTACCTTCATAACCCTCGAGAGCATCTTCCAAGATGGAAGATTTAGACTACTAGATCTAATCTAAATATAGTTCTAGTACTACTACTAGTACACTTAAGTACTTTTTAGAGTCTAGACTCTAAATCTCAGAGACAAATTCAGAGAATTGAGACCAAGAATCAAGAACCTTCTAGATTATACTTTATAGATATCTAGACTAGATACTATAGTAGCTAGCTAATATTTAAAATATAATAATTATCTAGTCTAGACCTAATCTAGTTAAGTCTAGTTCTAGACTAGTCTAGATGATAGATCCAGTCAAGTTAAACTAATACATAAATATATAGCTTTTATATATAGTACTATGTTCATGCTTATAGCATGCTCAGAGCGCAATGGACCAATCACATTTGTGGACTTATTTGGGGAGGGGTATCTGGAAGAAGGTTTTTCCGTGCTGCCTTTAGGGGCTCAGTAAACACAACTCTGTTCCAGTCAGGTGTCTAACCTTATAGGTAGCCAAGTTCAAGCGTACTTAGCCTCTTGACCACACTTCCCACTAATAAAACTAGATCTGTTATTATTATAAGTCATTATAAGTAAACTTTAGTAAACTATCATGATGACATCATAGCTTTATAGAATAGGGACATGATGATGTCAAAGATGATCATTTGACCATCCATCTGTTAATATAAATTTTTTTTTATATGATTTTATATATCATTGTCATTATAATTATTATCAATATTCATTATTATTATATAATGTCAATAACAATTAAGAAAAGTAGGCTACAGTTATACCAATATTTTTGTGGGCTGTGGAATACATACTGCCAGTGAAGATAATGACTTGTCTATTCAACTATTGAATACTTACAATCTGTTCTAAAAAAAAAATTAAATGTATACTGCATTTATATTTTATTTTCTAGATTTTCAGTCTTATTAGGAAAACAGTAGATGAAATGAAGACAGCTATATTTAGGAAAAAGGTCTATTTGTTCAACTGAAGTGCTACTGACTTTCAGAGTCTTTTTTTTTTTCAATTTGCTATTTCAAATGGTGAATTCATGAAATTAGGCCATGTCTGGTGGGGTCGAAATGACAGAAAAACTTCCGCTGTCATTAAGTGTTCAACAGGAAGTACAGTTGCGGTTTTTAGGCCCATCAGATGTCACAGAGGTGAAAAAACTCTGTAGAGAGTGGTTTCCCATTGAGTAAGTGGTTCATTTATCTTTGACTTTTAAACCTTGTTCACTAAAAGTGGTTTAGCTTTGGAAAAACTATTACTACATTACAAACCAAACTTCTAAAACAGCCAAATGAAAATTTAAAAAATAAATTTTTAGATAAAACTTTAAGTCAACAAGGCACACCATACTGCTGTTTTCTCAACGTTAGTGATTTTCAAACATTAGCTTTTAATATGGACTATTATATTTCTATTTGAATAATCCAGACCCATTTATTAGTAATGGTAGATACCCCACCCCCTCCTCACTATATTGGGCTTAACAGCAGAAATATGGGCAATTTAACAAAAAAATGAAACACCTCCTCCTCTTAAGTTTTTCTAATTTATAGTTTTTATATGAATTATATAGTTGTTACATGAAGTATATAGTTATGATAAGTGTATAGTTGTTACTTGAAGTGTATAGTTGTTACATGAAGTATATAGTAGTTACATGAATTATATAGTAGTTACAAGAAGTATATAGTTGTTACATGAAGTATATAGTTGTTACATGAATTATATACTTGTTACAAGAGGTATATAGTAGTTACATGAAGTATATAGTTGTGACATAAAGTGTATCTAAGTAGTTATATGAAAGTTCTGTGTTACAAAAAATTCTGTATTAAAAGACCTTTCATGTGTAAAGTGCAGATGATTTCTTGCATGAAGAATATAAAGATTGGAATAAATGAACTATTTGAAATTAGTCCAAGAAAATATATGTAGACTGGTGGGGGGGGGGGGGCTGGGTATTGAGAACTATAGGATGTTAATTATAGAATTAAAAAATTGAACTTCATTAGTAGAACTTATTGAAGAAATCATGCTTACATTGAATTTGTTGGTATTACACATTTTGTTGTTACTAAAGTAAGAAGCCAAATAATTTCTTTTTTTTATATTATGTGCATTTAATCAAATTCTGACAAATTCTGTTTTTTTTCCCTTTAATATTTAGTTGTTTTTTCTTTCTAAAAATATGTAATCAACTGTTTCATTTTGAACTTTAAATACATTTTTGCATATATTATTGAAAATCACATCAATGGAAAAAACTTAAACCTTAAACATCAAAATAAAAACGTTTTTATGCAATATTTCAGATACCCAGACTCATGGTATGAGGAGATCACATCCAACTCCAGGTTTTATTCTTTGGCTGCTACACATCATGCTCGCATTGTGGGTCTTGTTGTTGCAGAACTTAAACCACAGGCAAAGCTGAATAAGGAGGTAAGTTGTTTTTTTTTTTTTTTACTAAAACTTCATTTGTTATACATTCAGTTATGCTTCCATACCCTATGTCTGGAGATCCATGACTCAATTAGCCCAATGTCCCTGCGTTTATTTTCTACCATTGAATTGTTAAGTTTTTAAACTCATTTTCTTCTTTCTTGTGTCTCCAGGATGGTGATTTGTTGGCAAGTTACTATCCACCTACAGCCCAAGTTGCTTACATTCTAAGCCTAGGTGTGGTAGGAGACTTTCGTCGTATTGGCATTGGTGAGCATTTTTTTTTTCCTTAATGCTATTATGGTAGGAAGTTCAATCAAAACCATTTCATTTGCGAAGTAACTGCATTATATCAAATTAAGGTAGAGGAAACTTTTAAGGAACTAATGCTTCAGAGTTCTCATTACCTAACCAGCTGTTATTGGCTATAATGAATTGGTGGTTTGCTTTAAGATATGCATTTGTGAATCAATGTATTATTCATACAGTCCCTAACTAGTTTTGTCCTGTCAACTAAATAACTAAATGTCTACACCGATGTATAAGCCCAAAGGCATGGTAACCTATAATTAAGTCATGACTTTTGTCTTTAGATTTATTAAGGGATCAAAAAATAAAATGGGGCTGTTTCTTAATTAAATACTGTAGCTAGACAACACTACTTTTTTTCAAAATAAATTAAAACATTCATTTCATTTTGGATATGGACTAAGAAAAAAAATCCACTTATCTAGAAACCTATTTAATCCCCTACATTCTCACACACACACCTCAGGGAAATTTTGAGCTATCTTGTGATTACTTGCCTACTCAGAACAGGACACACAACTTTAAATTATCATCCAAACGGAAGAGACCCCAAACACTTGTCCCACTTACAGACAATTACAGTAGAACTTCAGGCATAGTCCAGACTGCAGCATCACCACAGCTCAGTAGCAAAACACTGGCTAGAAGAAGAAAACTAGATCTGCTTTGAAATTATAAAAATATATCTGTCAAGAATTATATGAAACTGAAATTTTGCTATTTAATTCTTTAACAATAAAATATTGATAACATTTTGCCACCAGCTTCCCTCCTTCTAGACAGCCTGTTGTCCTATCTCACAAGTAAAGACAGACATGACTGCAAAGCTGTCTACCTTCATGTGCTGTCCACAAACACGGTGGCACTCAGATTCTATGAGAGGCGGAGGTTTAGGCGACATCTTTTCTTGCCATACTATTATGCCATCCAAGGGAAAGCAAGGGATGGCTACTCTTATGTTCTATATATAAATGGTGGCGAACCTCCCTGGTCAATATTATATCCTTTTACAGTGTTAAGTATCAAAATAATTACATTCATAGAATTTTTTTTATACACAAGTTTAATAAGAGATTATTATTATCATTTTTTACCTTTTTGTTGTAGGTTATTGACATTTGAATACAAAAGGATTGATAATTCTTATTATATAGTTATTAGCTAAAGATCTTGTATTTATTTAATTTTTGCTTGAATTTTGATTTTGCTGTTCCTTAATACGTACAGCTCTGGTTTGATGACCACATTGAACTGTTGGCAAAAAAAAATAAAATAATCTATTTAGTTTGAATTATTTATAGAGCATTATCTTTAATATTAAACAAGATTCTAATGTGTTTTAAAACACCATTTGCTTTTGTTTTTTTAATTAACCAAATAACTCTAGCTGTAATGAAATAAAAAAACAACAACAGTAACCTATAGTTTACTAGTTTCCCCCTCCAATATTTTACTAGTATCGCCCTGGTGTTAGCTTTACATTTTCCTTGGTGTGGGGTAAATAGTGTTATAATTTACAACTCTTTATAAATTTATAACTTTTTCCTCTTATTTATCAATTTAAATTTGACCAATTGTAGTCTTTATTGGTATTACCAATCACATATGTGTGACTCTGTACAGCTACTCATCACAGTGTCATAGCATTATTCTAGCTCATAATGGGATTAAACATTGTCCTTGGCTTTGTACACCTGCATTTGAATGTGGGTCATTAGACTTGACCACCTGTGTCTATCTGTCATCTAAGTAAAATTTTCTGCTTCAAAGTTGTAGATATTTCCGAACGAAGTCTGAGCAGTTTAGATAATTAGTCAAAGTAAAAAATAGTAAAAGTTAGTATTTAATTTTCAGAAATAATTTTAAGTCAATGTTTTCAATGTTGTATAAAATTTTTCTTAACATTTGCACTGATTATCTCACCCACTGCAGTGCTGTTGTGACCAAGCTGCAGCCTTGTGCATTTCCTCGTCAAGTGTACACTGCAGTCAGAAATATCATCCAGCGTATGCTATCTCGATCAGTTACAGAGGTGTCCCACAACAGTTGACTTTCATTACCCTCTCCCACAGGAGAGCATTTGAAACTAGATGCTGTAGGCAAGCTGATGGCTGTGAACAACTTTCCTATTTGCCGAGGCATTGATGAAGTCTAATAATTGATGTCAGGATAAAGTCAAATGTTCTTCTTTAAACCTTGACTTTTAATGTGACCAATCCTGTTAGTGGACCTCAGAATCACTGCATTTTATTGAATGTTTCTACTTCCTTCAAGTGATATAAATATTACAAAATGTTTTGAGTATATCTTGTAAAAATCTCATAATTTTGTAAACAAAATGACATTTCATTATTATAAGTATTTATACATATTAAAAAATTTGCATATTGTGTGTGTGTCTGTGTAATTAGTTACAGTGTTTTCTAGGTTTGAAAAAGTTTGATTAATGGGTTGTGCAAAAAAAAAAGCTATTAAATATGTATATATTTTTTTTTAATTGTATAAATATTTTATAATCTTTTTTTTTTTTTGTGTTTGTTTTGGTCAGTCATGCTTGTAGAAGTAGATATAAGTATTGGAAGTGTTGAAGCTTTATTAATCAAAATGAGCATTAGATGTGATTTATAAATATTTAAATATTTTATCTTTCCAACTAAGTATTGAATTTGATAGATATATTTTGTTTTAAATGCAATCACTTTAGAAAAAATAATTGATTGTTTCTATCTCACTGGATTTCAGATTTCTAACAAAATTACTTGACCCGCTGAATCAGTTTATATTACTGAACATATTTCTACAAATCAAAGGGGATTAAGAAAGATTTTATGAATAAAATATCCCAATAAGCTAAGTTCTACATCTATATACATATAGTAAGCCTATTTGTTTTTCTCATATAAGATTCAAAAAATACATTGTTGACCTCTAGTAAGTATGATGATTTTTATATATCATGCACCTTCAGAAATGTGCCAAATATGCAGCCATTTTGAAAAAATAAAATTGTTGTTTCTTTACTTCAGCTTGCATTGACACACATTTCAGGGGTAATAAATAGTATCTACCCAAGAGGTAAACAAAAATTAAGTACCAGTGTTTAAAATTACAGTCACCTAGCAGTATTAGAGAATTATATAGGAACTTTAAAAAAAATGTTTTAAAACACCTGAGCTGAAAAGAACAATATACATGGAAGTCATTGAATTTATATTAAAATATAATGAGAATGCTACCATCCCTCCGTCTAAACCTGGGTTATATTATGGCTTAGGAATGAACCTAAAATTGATAAACAGCATTTTTCAATACCAGGATGGACCACTTGGCAGTGTATATTGAGTCCATATGTGTTTTACTGAAATGGTTAACACTGCAATTTTTAGCTAAGAGTCATCTTCTCTGTCTACAGCTTCACTTCTACACTTAGTGTTTTTGCACATCACAAGCTTTTGGTGTGATGATGAAGTTTCGTTTCATTTGGTGCGGTTTTGAATACATAGAATTATACAATTGAACTTAACTATCCTTGTCAAATTTTTAAAATGTGAAATAAATTAATGTTAATCTACAAAACTGGCTTCAAGCATTTCTAAAAGTAAAAAAAAAATGGATTTTAACAATAATTAGCATGCATTCTTGATTTCCAATGATTTGTTCATTAATGCTTGCTTCATTTGGTTTCCGTTACTGTACTATTTTGTTGGGTTTTATGCTTTCATTTAGTAGAACTTGAATGAGAAACTTTAGATAAGAAATTACTTTTGGGTTGAATGAACAACCTTTTTCCTAAATAATATAGAAATACCTTGAACTTTCTTTAAGAACAAATATATTTGCAGTCATAGTAAAGTAAAAAAAAGTTAAGTTCCACTTTTAGACCTAGTGGTCTATAGGGCTAAGATTTTATTAAGTTACATTCCTATACTTGTTCAGACAGAATTATATGCTATTATTATTTTAAAATATATTTTACTGTTGGTGCTTACATTATAAAAGTTTTCATTGTTGATCATTCAAAAGGATCTTTTTTTTTTTTCATATTCATTACTCAGGCTTGTTTTTTTCCACTTTTTAAGAATTTTTTTGTGATACTTCAACTTTAAAAAACAGTACAAAAAAAATCTGTTGAATAGCTTTATATATAGTTCTTTATACTTTTTTTTTTACATGTCAACAATTTTTATTTTTTATTTTAAAGATCTACTTCTTCAGATAATTATTTTTGTCTGTAAATATGACAGTATGGTCAAGTCTGTTTATTTGATGTACCACTTTGACTTCATACACTCATTATTTCATACAAGTCTGAAATCCAAATTGTTTACATACATTGTTTTTTTAAAAATTAACTTGTATGTAATGCTCTAGAAATAATTTCTTGATATTCAGTAATTCAAATGTTCAATACAAATTTCATTCAGTATTAATTTCTCTTAGATGCAATTGTTCTTTTGTGAGATATGTCATCACTTTTAGTGTTTCTTGATGCCAAATATTAATTTATTTTAAAATAAGAACAGTCTTGAATAAGAGTTCTAGCTAGTGTTTCTTTTCTACCATCTATAGAAATGTCATATGTTGTCTTTGGAATAGATATATTAGGGGAACCTTTGAAATGCTATAAATTGACTAGTTCCAATTAGATCTTGACTGCGTAGCTAGGACTGAAAGAGAACTTGTTACATCTAAGTGTTCAAATGCGTTTAAGAAAACAGC
Source organism: Biomphalaria sudanica (assembly GCA_036873155.1). Classification (NCBI taxonomy): domain Eukaryota; kingdom Metazoa; phylum Mollusca; class Gastropoda; family Planorbidae; genus Biomphalaria; species Biomphalaria sudanica. The sequence goes on along the minus strand of JAZGLO010003815.1, from coordinate 65,205 downwards.
TGGCATTCATTCACAAGGCTTGTAATTAAAGAATGTAAAACAATGAATATTTTTTTTTTGTTTTCATTTTGTATGAATCAGCATTTCAACCAGCAGCAAGCTTTAACTTGAAACTCTAGGACTAATTATATGTAGACCTTTTGGCAGACCATCATTGAAAACTAAGCTGTTCAAAAACTTTGTTTTAAAAGTACTGTGATTGAAAAATGTTGATATACAGTAGACCTACAACTGCTTGTGAACAGTGTTTAATTAGTGACTGAAAACAGAAAATGTAGACAGTAGTGCTTTAGATTCCTAATAATAGTTACTGAAGTTTTAAGTAATTTTTTTTCCAAGAAACTAAGACATATGCAATGTGGATTTAAAAGTAATTTCTTTTAGTTAGAATGTAGCTTAGAAATCTTATTTTTGATCAAAATATACTTGTGTAATACTCAAGTCAACCAACAATGACAGTGTTAAAACAACCTTTGTTTTTATTTCTGTACAATATTAACTAGTCAGTGTCACTGTTGGTTTCAACATTTATTTATTAATGCATTTTGTTTCAATTCCTACATGTCTGTGTTTAAAGCTCCCTTCTTGACATTGTTTCATTTCATCAATGGTGAAAACTGTTATCTTATGATGTTGTGATTGTGTTTGGTCTCTAGAGAAATAAAACTTAAATTCTAACTTTGTGTCATTTTTTTTTAAATGCCTGAATTGCACACAAAATTTAAAGATTATATATTAATTCTTTTATGTCTGAATTACAGACAAAATTTAAAGGTTATACAGATCTATATACCTAATTTTTTTTTTAAATTATTTTCTAATGGAACAAGTGTTTTCTTTTTCAGCTTTAAAGCATTCTACTATTCAGTCAGTTTCATTAAAAATTTGACTGAATTGTTTTAGAATTTCAATTAATGATACTTACAAAAATAATATGGCCACCTAAAAATTTTAGGTACCCTAACTAACTGAAAGTAAAATAGTTTTAAATTTTAATGTGCAAAGAAAATAGAAGAAATTAAATGTTCCAAAAAAAGAAAAAATGCTTGAAGAGAAGTGCTTATTTAAAATTTATTTAGTTAATTTTTTTTATAAAGTAATGAGTAAAAGGGAAAAAAAATGCTGACCAGATTTTTAGGTTTCCTTTTCCATTAAAACCAAAAACTAAATGTTTTGAAAAACTGACAATATGTCTCTTCAGAACCATGTTTTGAAAAAAAAAATATGTGCACAAAATTTTGGGAGCATTAGGATGTGAACCCATGTCAAGAAGAAGACAACAAATGCCAAAGATCATTTAGTACTGCTTTCATGATGATAAACTATGAAAAGACAAAAATTGGCAGATCTATATTTGTAGACTGTGTTTTTACAACGCTTATATAAATTTATTCTGTCTGGTAAAAAAAAAAGTTTGTACGTTATTTCTCCCACACTCAATTCTAGGATGATAAGTTGAAACTGCACAATTATTCATTGGTATATACATGTGCATGTTATTTCTTGTACACCCATTCTTGGATCAAGTTGAAACTTTAAACAATTATCTATTGTACCGGGGTACCTAACAAAACATAAATCAATTTAAAAAATTAACTAAATAGTCAATTAACTATTAGTAATTATGATGTTTGACATTGAAAAGGGAAATAACTTTTACATTATTGAGATATATAGTATTAAGTGCTGAGTTCTTTTAATTAGATAAGTGTTTTAAATATAAATATTCAAGCTCTTGAGGAGACTTCTTAACCAAACCTGGAAAAGGCTTTGGGAGTCAACCCTGAAAAAAAAATCAGGAGCCAGCAACCCTTAGACAGTTTGCAGCACTCAGTGCTACACCCTGACAGAGCTTGCGATACCACTGACTTAGTATCATATCATCAGCAATTGTCGCTCCTTTGGAAACATCAGCTGCATGGAGGGGGGAACTGATGTGTAGGCAACATTAGTGTGATGTCAGCTAATGTCCAGGCATTCATCTCATTTCCATTAGATGCTCCATAGTCGCTTCACAACTCAAGAAGACCATAATAAAACTAAACAGTATTTTACATTTTGAAAAATACAATTAAAAACATTGTTAAATTACAAATTTTGAGTGCACAAAAAAAGACTATAAAAGCAATGAAAGTGTGGAGCTTTAAATTCAGAATTAACCATTTGGAAAATTAATGAAACGGTTTCTCTTTTTCATCATCATCATCTTTTCTTTGAGTTCCTCATGGAACATAAGGCCTCCGTAAAAACACGCCACTCTCCACTGTCTCTTGCTATTTATTTATGGCTTCCCAGCTCTTTCAGATCCTCTCGCTTCCTCTAGTATACTGCGTCGCCATGTTCTTTTTGGTCTTCCTCTGCGTCTCTTTTTAGTACTCTCAAAAATGGTGCATTTATAAAATAAGCTTTTTTATGTGTGTTACGTATCTAGGCATTGTTGTTTTTTTTTCTTTGACCTGTTGCGGTCGAGAGACGGGGAGGTTGTCTGCCCCTTGTGTAATAAGTTTTTTTTTTTATTCGTCAAGCCACACAGACAGTGACCGGTCCTTGACCTATGTGTGTACCTCTGGTTGAAAGGAGGGTGGTTTTTTTTTCTTTTCTTCTGTCTCTTTGAAGAGCGTTCTAGATCTGGGTGTTGATGACTTTCTGTTCTAGAAATTACTGGATATCGACGCGTGGTAGATTATATAAAGACCGCTCGCGTAACGTTGACGGACAGACATACGGAGACAGAATAGCGGAGACATTGCGTGACCCGTGCGTGGTATACCACTTGATCGTGTAAGTTAAGATTTTTTTTTTTTTTCAAGGCCTTGCTTGCTTGTATTTGTAATTACATTTTCAAACTCTTGTATTGTAATATTTTTACATGCCATTTTTGTAAAAGGGTTTTGGTCAACACATCAATTCTGTATTGAGTAAATGTTTATTTTTTCTTTCTTGTAACTGTATATTTGATTAAACATTAAGTTGATAGTTTACCTTCCGATTTCTTGTGTCATTTTTTTTTTGTTATTCATTGTAAGTCTTTGATTAAATTCAGACTTAAGATAAGTGACACAACTGCTTTTCTATTGTCACGTTCCCCTAGGCAAGCCATTTAAAAAATTAGAATTCAATTCGTAATACGTGACAAAAGAAGTTTGAGGGCTTTCGTCCCGGATATTTTTCTGAACCTATTTTCGTCTTACTTGAGTAATTTTGTAAAGGCGAAGTTGACTTTAACAAAAAAATTTTTTTGTGTCAAAGAGTCGGAAGTAAAGTATCAATAGTATTGACCAAACTCTCTTAAGGTTTTTTTGTTGTACTGATTTTGTACTGTATATTTACATTGTATACATATTTTTGCTTGATCGTTTGCTAGTTAGTCATGGATATTCAGGTTTTTCTTGCAAATCCCTCTGTGGAAGAGCTTGATGCTTTTACTAGGAAGGAACTGGTCCTTATTTCTAAACATTTAGGGTTAAAAAAAAAATCAAATGCCCTTAAACAAGAAATCAGAGATAACATTGTAATCCATTATGTAGACGAGGAAGTGTTTTCTGAAGACCTTTTAGAAACCCTTAGACCCGATGAGGGTAAATCAGATTTAGAACTTCAGATAAAATTAAAACAAATGGAAATAGAAGCCCAGACGGCTAGAGAGCAGAGAGAAATTAAACAAAAAGAATTAGAGCTTGCAGCGGCTAGAGAGCAGAAAGAAATGGAAATAGAAGCCCAGAAGGAAATTAAACAAAAAGAATTAGAGCAGAAAGAAATGGAAATGAAATTACAAATAGAGTTAAAAAAATTAGAGTTAGCTGCTAATGTAAGACCAGATTCTTCCCCTGCCAGTCATACTGCTGAAGCAACAAAATTTTTGAAAATAATTCCACGCTTTAATGAAGCCACAATTGACAATTATTTTCCACAATTTGAACTTGCTGTGAAAAAATTTTAATGTACCTGAAACTTTGTGGCCCACTTTGCTGCAAACAGTTTTGACTGGTAGAGCTGCAGAGGTATTTTGTTCTTTGACCATTGAACAACAAAAAGATTATAATGTTGTTAAGGCCTTAATTCTTAAGGCATATGAACTTGTTCCGGAAGCTTACCGAAAGCAGTTCAGGGATTGTCGCAAATCGGATGGCCAAACCCATGTAGAATTCCTGCGGGAAAAGGAGCGACGCTTTGAGAAATGGCTCACTTCCAGGGAAATTGGCACCGACTTTGCAAAATTCAAGAACCTAATGCTGATGGAAGAGTTCAAGAGTTGTGTGCGGCTGGACGTCCGTACGCATATAGCTGATCGTGGCGAGGAAGATGTGCACAAGGCTGCAGTGTTGGCAGACGATTATATAATATCACATCAATTTGCCAAGTATACGACGGATGTCAAGCCAAAACAAGTCAAACAGCCTGAGTCCACTGCTAGCAACTCCATCAAGAACAGCAGTACAAACGACAGAAAACCTACTACAAGTAAAGCTACTTGTTCCTACTGCAAACGAGAAGGCCATAAAATTGACGATTGTTGGAAATTGAGGAAGAGAAACGAAAAAGCTCCTTCAAAAGTCAGCGCTTGCACAGTACAGTGGTCGTCGAGGTTTACTCCCTCATCATCAAGTCATATCAAGAATACCTCGACACCACCTGTTTCAAATGTATTGACTGTACAAGACTCTCCGAAAATGTCTCCACGGTGTTCAAATGACTCAACAGTGAGTTCTTCAAATTCATCTTTACGATGTTCCAATGACTCAAACAAGAGTTTTTCAAATACATCAAGCCGATGTTCTAATGACTCAAACAAGAGTTTACCTAATACATCACCCCGATGTTCCAATGACTCTAACCAGAGTTCCCATAATACATCACCCCGATGTTCCAATGACTCTATCCAGAGTTCCCATAATACATCATCCCGATGTTCCCATGACTCTATCAAGAGTTCCCATAAGACATCACCCCGATGTTCCAATGACTCTATCCAGAGTTCCCATAATACATCATCCCGATGTTCCCATGACTCTATCAAGAGTTCCCATAAGACATCACCCCGATGTTCCAATGACTCCATCAAGAGTTCTCCAAATACATCCAAAAGATGTTCTACTGACTCAAGAAAGAGTTTCTCCACTGCGTCTCCTAGAGATGTCAATGACTCCAGCGAGAGTTCGACCCAAGTCCAGTCTGCATCAACCAAAATTGATGTTTTATTAGAGGATTTTAAGCCTTTCATTTCGGAAGGATTTGTATCACTACCCGGTGATTCTACAAGTCTACGACCTATCACCATTTTGAGAGACACAGGTGCCTCACAATCGTTACTTTTAGAGGGTATCTTGCCCTTGTCAAAATCATCATCGACTGGGAAGAGCATCCTGTTACGAGGCGTAGAGCTTGGATGTATAGATGTGCCTCTACATCTAATCGACATAAAGTCAAATCTCATTACTGGACCGGTTGTTGTAGGTGTCCGACCAACATTACCATTGGAAGGCATCTCGTTGCTGTTAGGCAATGACTTAGCAGGTGGAAAGATGATAGCCGAACCCATCGTCACTCAAACACCCGACTTATCTGCCACACCCGAGGAAGACCTAGAGTTATATCCAGCGTGTGCAGTAACAAGGGCAATGAGGTTGAAAGCATCTCAAGAAGAGAACGTCATCAAAGCCAACAGTAACCACGATGATGTGGACTTGAGCACCACATTCTTTGCTTCTCTTGAAGAAGAACCAACGCCAAATTCTGAAAAGCCGGCATCAACTCGAAAACAGTTGATTGAGGACCAAAAGAAGGATCCAGAGCTCGCCAAACTCCGAAAAACCACAATGACATCACAAGAGGCAGAGCTAGCATCAACGTGCTACTACATCCAAGATGATATGCTCTTCAGGAAATGGAAACCTCCAGACGCATCCAACGAAGAAGAATGGAGAATATGCCATCAAATCGTGTTACCAGAAAGATACCGAGCGTACATCATGAATCTGGCTCATGACACACCAATGTCAGGTCATCTCGGCATCCACAAGACATACCACAAGATTATGTCACACTTTTTCTGGCCACGTTTGAAGAAAGATGTCATCCAGTACTGCCGATCCTGTCATGCCTGTCAGATGGTTGGCAAGCCAAATCAAAAGATCCCTGTTGCTCCTCTGAAGCCGATTCCAGCCTTTGAAGAACCTTTCAGCAGAGTACTTATTGACTGTGTTGGTCCTCTCCCAAGGACAAAAGCTGGCAACCAATACCTGTTGACCATTATGTGTGCTTCAACTCGTTTTCCTGAGGCTATTCCTCTAAGGAACATAAAAGCATCAAACATTGTGAAGGCCTTAATCAAGTTCTTTACTCTATTTGGTCTACCAAAGTCCATCCAATCGGACCCAGGAACGAATTTCACGGCCAATCTTTTCAAGCAAGTCATGACTCAGTTGGGCATCAAACACTGAATGTCGAGTGCGTATCATGCCGAGTCGCAAGGCGCTCTTGAGCGATTCCATCAGACTCTCAAGAACATGATCCGAACCTATTGCTTTGAGCACGAAAAAGACTGGGACGAAGGAATCCACATGCTGCTGTTTGCAACCCGTGAATCCGTCCAGGAATCGTTGGGATTCAGCCCTTTTGACTTAGTCTTTGGCCATTCGGTGCGCGGTCCCTTGAAATGTATAAAAGAGACTTTGTTGTCACCAACAGCCACTGAAGGACTTTTAGACTATGTAAGTAAGTTTAAAACTAGACTTTATGATGCTTGTGTTCTGGCCAAAAATAACTTACAAAACACCCAATCCAGCATGAAACGCTGGTATGATAGAAAGGCCCGTGTTAGAGAATTTTCTCCCGGGGATAAGGTGCTTGTATTTTTGCCCATACCAGGTCAACCCTTGCAAGCCAGATATTTTGGTCCCTATGAAATTGAGACCAAAAATTAGTGACCTCAATTACACAATCAAAACCCCTGACCGTAGGAAAAAGACTCAGTTACGTCATATAAACATGCTGAAGCCTTATGTATCTCGGCCAGATCACTCAGAGAAGAGTAATTGTGTTTTAAATACAGTCAAAAGTTGTTCAAATAGCCATGTTTCTCCTATTGATGATGATATTGTAAAGGAGAAATTTGGACAATACAAAATACCTAATTCTTTTGTATTACAGAATTTGGATGTAAAACTGTCTCATCTGTCTTCGACAGAAAGGCCAGTTATCATGAAACTCATTAATGAATTTAATGACATTTTTTCTGATGTACCAAAACAGACTAATGTTATAATGCATGATGTAGATGTTGGCGAGGCTACTCCAGTCAAGCAGCATCCTTACAGGGTCAACCCTGAAAAACTTGCCATACTTAGGTCAGAAATCAAGTATATGCTTGAAAATGACCTCATTGAACCAAGTTCCAGTAGCTGGAGCTTCCCATGTGTCTTGATACCTAAACAGGACAAGACTTATCGTTTTTGTACAGACTACCGTAAGGTAAATGCTGTAACAAAGACCGATTCGTTTCCTATCCCTAGGATAGACGATCTCATAGATCGTATTGGTGACGCTAAGTACATCACCAAAATAGACCTACTTTCAGGTTATTGGCAGGTTCCCCTGACTGATAGGGCAAAGGAAATCTCTGCCTTTGTCACCCCTGATGGTCTGTACCAATACAAAGTGATGCCATTTGGCATGAAGAATGCTCCTGCCACTTTCCAGAGAATGATAAATGCCCTGCTTGCTGACATGGAGAATTGCCACGCATACATAGACGATGTAGTAATTTTTAGCCAAGATTTTTCTAGCCATTGTAAACAACTGCATTGTCTTTTTACTAAACTTTTACATGCAAAAATTACTGTAAACCTGAGTAAGAGTGATTTTTGCCAGGCTTCAATCCAATACTTAGGCCATATTGTAGGACAAGGCCAGGTGAAACCTGTAATGGCCAAAGTAGAAGCTATCCAAGCTTTCCCTATTCCTGCTGATCGGAAACAACTCCGAAGATTTTTGGGAATGTCTGGATATTATAGAAAATTTTGCGAAAATTTTTCTGTCATTGCCAGTCCTTTAACAAACCTCCTGAGAAAGAACGTCCGATTTACTGGGACGGATGAATGTCAGAAAGCCTTTAACCAAATTAAGCAGATATTATCTAGCTCCCCCATTTTGATGGCTCCTGACTTCGGAAAACCTTTTAGGTTAGCTATTGACGCCAGTGACACAGGTGTTGGGTCAGTCCTTTACCAAGAAGATTATTTCCAAGTAGAGCATCCTATTTGTTTCTTTTCCAAGAAATTTAATAGACATCAAAGAAATTATTCTACTGTGGAAAAAGAATGTCTTGGGTTGATTCTTTCTATACAACACTTTGATTTTTATATCAGTGGGTCCAGATGGCCACTGGTTGTATTTACTGACCACAATCCCCTTACATTTATCCACAAAATGCCTGGCAAGAATCAACGACTTCTCAGGTGGAGTTTATTTTTACAAGAGTACAACCTAGATCTTAAACACATAAAAGGCAGCGAAAATGTTATCGCCGATGCCTTATCTAGATTGTAAAAAGTATTTTGATGTATATTTTTATATATATATATCATGATTGGTAGCACTGTAATGTAAATATTTTTTGTAATTCTAAAAAGATTTCCATTTCGTGGAAATGTAAACTTTTTATTTTTAGGAGGGAGGTGTTACGTATCTAGGCATTGTTTTTTTTTTTCTTTGACCTGTTGCGGTCGAGAGACGGGGAGGTTGTCTGCCCCTTGTGTAATAAGTTTTTTTTTTATTCGTCAAGCCACACAGACAGTGACCGGTCCTTGACCTATGTGTGTACCTCTGGTTGAAAGGAGGGTGGTTTTTTTTTCTTTTGTCTCTTTGAAGAGCGTTCTAGATCTGGGTGTTGATGACTTTCTGTTCTAGAAATTACTGGATATCGACGCGTGGTAGATTATATAAAGACCGCTCGCGTAACGTTGACGGACAGACATACGGAGACAGCCGTGAGACAGAATAGTGGAGACATTGCGTGACCCGTGCGTGGTATACCACTTGATCGTGTAAGTTAAGATTTTTTTTTTTTTCTTTTTTTTCAAGGCCTTGCTTGCTTGTATTTGTAATTACATTTTCAAACTCTTGTATTGTAATATTTTTACATGCCATTTTTGTAAAAGGGTTTTGGTCAACACATCAATTCTGTATTGAGTAAATGTTTATTTTTTCTTTCTTGTAACTGTATATTTGATTAAACATTAAGTTGATAGTTTACCTTCCGATTTCTTGTGTCATTTTTTTTTGTTATTCATTGTAAGTCTTTGATTAAATTCAGACTTAAGATAAGTGACACAACTGCTTTTCTATTGTCACGTTCCCCTAGGCAAGCCATTTTAAAAATTAGAATTCAATTCGTAATACGTGACATATGTATGAAAAAAAAAAGATATAATGAATTATATCTATGGTTAGTCCAATTAATAAATTTAATACAGGCAAGATAATTCATTATCAATGACTAAATCAACATGGAGATGACATTGATCAGGAGATACAGAAATTAAACCTCAACTGCTTTATTAAGTAAAAAATCATTTGGATTTTTTTATTTAGTAGCATTAAATTTGTGTGCAAAAAACAGACATCAACTAAAATAGGCTGGTATCAAGAACTGCTACTACTGGTGCTCATATCACGTTGAGCTGACAAAAGTAGCCATGTTGTGAGGCGTATTTTGGTCATTTTCTCTGCCTGTAAATACTACAGTCACCAGGGCATTGGGCTTGGCGTGCTTCATCACACTTCTCACTCTGTTGTCAATTTTCTTCATTAATTTCTGAGAAATGTAATAGAAAAAAAATTGTTTTCATTAGGTAATTTCTTCAAAAGAAAAGTGTACCATCATTTAAATTTGTTCTCAAAATGCATATCAGATTTTTTTAATGCTTAAGTCATGTCTTTTGTATTTACGATATAAAATATAATGCTATTCTCAGATTTCTGACATTGGCTTATTCTGACAATGTGCACGTTTTAATTTGTTCAAACAATTCAGCTATTTAATTTAGCTGACTTGATAATAATAAAATTATAACTCTTTCAGCTATCTTTTTAAACTTTCTTGACTAACTTACAGTAACTTATAGTAGCTATTTCAAAACAATAAACAATGGATTTTAAAAATATATTAGAAATGGGATAACATTGAAGTATATAGAGTGGTTTGAGCCATTGAAATTGCATTACTGTGAAAAACTAATTTTTCTAGAAAAATATTTTTTCACACTCATTTTGTAGAATCTATACAAGCCAATAATAAAATGAGAGAATTAAAGTGACTGCTTTTTAAACACTTTGTTGTCTGTAAAAACATGTTAAAATCAAATCGGCATGTTTAACTAAGGTAACAATTTAAAGCAATTAAAAAACAGACAGAAAAATAATAAAAGTATACAAAAACCAAAAAAAAACTTTGAAAATGTTTTTTGTTTTTTTAAAATACATGGTTTTAGAGACAAATAGTTAAGAAAATGGATGCTTTGTCAATGTTACACCATGTTCTGTTAATTGAATTTGTAACAAATGTAAGACTACAATAGTTTCGTTAAAAAAAGTTTTTTCTTCTTTATGATGTGAGACTCACAAAGTTTGTCAATGAAAAGAACTGTTTTATGCTAAAGATGTTAGAAAACTTAATTACTTGTTTGTTACAGTCAGAGTTATTTTCTTCAGCATAACTATGAAAACGCGCCCAGATGAATTCTTTGGACTGCACCATGGACTTAGCACATCGTCTGGCTTCAGTGTCTGTTGAAACTGTTAGTTTTTCAATTGGATCCCTAGCATATTGCTCTGTTGTTGCAGCTCTGTCAATTAAACAGGCTGTAAACAAAAATTGAACTTGACCTTAATTCATTTCCTACTAAAAAGTAAAGAAAGGAAAATTTAATATTGATCATTCTCTCTTAAGCATAAGACAAAAGGACTGAATCTTGTTTGGAGAGATTTGGATTGAGTTCATATAAATAATAATGTAACATATTATAAAAATATAATAAAACATGAGATAGACCTGGCATAGACATTCGTAAAAGTAGTCTGTTTTTGTTCTTTGGAAAAGCTCTATGAATATTAAAAATCATAATTGAAAATGTAGGTAAGTGCAAGCCAAAATTTTATAACTTTACACAGAAATAACTAAAATTTATACAATTTATGAAGAGAAAAATTCTACATTTTTTTTTCAATTAATTGGTTCCATTGTAAGAATGTAGACAAGGTCATGTACCTGATCTGCCAGAATCATACACCAATTTAAAGAAGCTGTGTTGCACATGGACACTATTCTGTTGGCTAAAAAGACATGATTGTTGAATCTTGACTTTCTTAGTAGTAGACTGGTACATGTCTCCCGCACATTCTTCAATAAGGATGTCCAGCTTCTCTCTGGACAACTCTTGTACAGAGTCATTAGAAACTGACAATGGTTGATTTGGTTCACATGTTCTAGCTTTCTTTGATGATGGTGGTTCATTGCATTCTTCTTTCTCTGACTCCTCACAAGAGCTATCGGAGGAACAGGAAGAGGCTGTGTTTCTAGAATCTCCACCCGTAAGAGTCTTAATATTGTCAATATTATTTGTGTTTTTGTTATTACCATCCAAGTCTCTTTTAACAGAAACTCTTGATGGTATATCAACTGATTTATCCATTTGTTCAGAAACCACATTACTAAATCTTTTTTCAGTCATTATTCCATTGTCATCTCCCTTATGTATGACGACAGAATTATTTTTCTTTTCAGGTATCTCTTTCTCCACATTTTCAGTCACTGCTTTGCATGAGTTGTCTACCTCCTCCATGAAGTAGGTCTGGATATCAGGAAAGTATATACCATTCAGTGTGGCATCACCAAATTCTAGACCTGACAGAAACAACAAAAAAAAAAAAAAACAGATGACCACAAGTATAACCAACAGATGTATTCCAGCTATAATATAGAAAATCTGAACAAAGTGAAAATAATCTCAAATGTTGGTAAGCATACCTTTACTAAGCTTCAGCTTCACCAAATCTAATGTTGCTAGGGCATCTTCTGTTGAACAATGACCATCTTTACTTCCTTGAATATTTCGACTGAATAAAAAATATTTTTTCAAAAAGTTCAATACAAGAGCATTACAATGAAGAACTTTATTTATTTTAAGAATGAAAAAATAACATGTAGTTCGTATGAAAATATAAACTTGTTTTATAATTTTTATCCCCAAAATATGTCTCACTTTAAGAAGAATGAAGACAGTTTACGAAGTGAAGCCTTGACATTTCTGTTGCCAGATAAATTGAAAATGACACTTGTGTCTATGACATATGGGTGAAACATCTGTAAAAATAAAAATAATATAAGATAAAAATGAGAGGAATTTAGGATTTGGTCAATCAACAATGACAAACAAATTATACAACAGTATTGTAAAATGTGTAGGCTATATTTTAAACATCACACTAGACTACTTCTATTCATCAAAGACATTGTCAAGCAAAATGTCTTTGTAAACTTGTGGATCAGTGTAAAAGTAAAGTTCCCCTTTCAGACCATGCAGTCTATAGGGCACATGATGTAATAGTCATCTGTTTCTGTGGCCCAAGGGTGTCATGTGGTCAACACAACAACCAACCGCATTTACTTTTCCCCCACCTATTAGAGATGGGTGGACTCAGGAGTGCCCTAAAAATCGCAAAATTAAAAATTCCTATCACCACCAGGATACCAACTCGGGACCCCCAGTTTGGAAGCCAAGCGCTTTACCACTCAGCCACCATGGATCAGTGAGTACAAGGGAAAAGAAAGATAGGCAGACGAAAGAATCAATGGAAAGGCATCAAAGAATGTATTGGCCTGTTCATGATAATGAAAAAGACTTTAATCCTGGCTAAAAGACAGAACTGGAGAGAGTAAACAGATCATGTGTGATGCCCCAACAGTCCAAAAGACTAAAGTACAGAGGAAGGTGATAAAGGACCAGTCATTTTATCAATAGTAAGGTTGGTTTATATTTTTTATGGAACATCAGTAATGCATTATAGAAAAGGTGATGACAATTTGTTTGTAGACAATAGCTTCTAAACATTTAAAATAATTTTTACTATCCTAAATAACTAGGATGTACACAGTTTCAAAATTGCTAAGAAAAAAAGATCAATCTTGATTTAAACCTTCAATGCAACAAGATCACTATTAAGAGACTGTCCACACAGAATAGCATCAGCAGGGAGAATCTCTTGGAGTTTCTTCTGAACATCCTCTATTCTAGTGGTGACTGACTCTAACATTTCTTTCGTAATACCACTGAACCTGGATACAGTTGAAATAATTGGCAAATATTTTGAAATGTAAACATACCTCAAATGTATTTAAAATGACAAAAATAAAAAAATAGCGTAAATTTTTCACAAAATGTCACAAGAAAATGCAAAATGCATTTTATATCACAAAATTACAAAACTATTATCATAATAGTACTAAATTTATCATACTAATCCCCCATTTTTGGGGTGGTGGCTGAGTGGTTATGTGCTTGGCTTCTGAACAAGGGGTCCTGGGTTCAAATCTCTGTAAAGATTGGGAATTAGAACTTCAGCATTTTTAGGGCACCACTGAGTCCACCCAACTCTAATGTGTACCTGGCTTTGTTGGGGAAAGTAAAGGCGGATGGTCTTTGTGCTGGCCATATGACACCCTGCTCATTAACTGTTGGCCAAAAAAGCAGATGACCTCAACATCATCTGCCCTATGGACCACATGGTCTGAAAGGGGAATTTTACTTAAACCCCCATTTTTATACTTTTATATTTTTATTTTGAAAACGTCTAGATAATTTTTCTCTAACTAAATAATTACAAAAAGTTGTTTGTGTAACCATAGACATGCAAAGAGATCTCCAATCAGAGTAGCCAGGACTCATAAACCAGGTTCAGGGAAGAGGGGATATTATTATACTAGCAGTCAGCATGTTCCTACAGGTTTATCTGTACCAGCACACATTGTTTACACCTTCTTTTTACCTTGTCAAATAATTGATAATTTTATTTCTTGGTTTCACCAGTGTGTCATACAGCAAGATACCATCTTCTGCTACCACTGAGACTCTAGTCAATTCATTCTTATGTATACTTGTCAAGCACTGGCAAAGAAATGAGGAAAAGGCCAGTTGTAACAAGAGAGCTTAAATCATAAAAACAGTTTGGTTCATAAATCATTAACATTTTCAAATCTCTTTACAATTCATTCTGTTTTTTTTATTTTAATGATGACTTCATTTCTTTCTTGTAAACAAAAGCCATTTGCTAAGATAACTATTATTAGAAGTATGAAAATAAGTAAATACCATTTCACAATCCAATGCAAACAGTGGACTTGCATCTGTAACTTGTTTATATGTCTGTTTTGAAAATACAAAATTTTTGTATTTACCTTAAGGGGAAAAAAAAGAATATTATAAAATATCTGCTGCTTAGTTCAATGCATTTGAAACACTAAATTTCATTTAACAGAATGCACATGGAATTAAACCAATTTGACTTTGCCTGGCAGAAAAGAAGGCTGATACATTTAAAATTAGATCAAGGTATTGGTATTGTTTAGGGCATAAAAAGAAATGCATATAACTTTACTCTTTAAAATGACAGTAGAAAGACAAATTACCATCATTTGTGTGTATTGGTAAAGGATAACCTTCAAGCATCATTTGATAAGTGCTGAGCAGCAGACATTTTCTAGACAATTTTTCACCAGGTTTAGATTCAAGTGTTGCAATTTTAGAAGAGACCACAGCTCTAATTGACTTTGGAACTGATGGAAAGATACAAGAAAACATATTGAGCTTGCATGCATAGCTTAATCAGTATAATTTTAGATCAAAAGGATTCATATTTATTTTCCAGCAGTCAGAATTTTAAGAGTTTCAAATAAACTCTGAAAATGTTGATACAAAAATGTGAACTGTATGAGCTTTAACATGGGACAATTGACACAGAAGACTTTAGTTCTGGTTACATTTGTCTCTCTTGGTCACTCATTTGAGCTCCAACCCTGTCCTCTACCACTCCAGTGCTTATGCCTTGGTAATTTGTTCAACATTAATCTGTGCTATATTTTTTAAAATAAATTTCTTCTTCAAATAATCAAAAGATACTATTGCCATACAGTCAATACCTTTTCTAACAAAATGTGACACATTTTAAACATTACACAACTCAGTGATTAAAAACAAACCCTAATATTTTAAAATAGTTTTCCAGCCAAACTATAACAAGATTTTATAGAGAAAAACAGAGATTATAAAGACATATATTTAACACACATTTTATCCTAAAAAATAGTTGATAAAACTAGAAAATATTTAAACAGTTATTATGCTGCTAGGAAACCACTCTGTTACCTCGCACATTGACTTTCTTTAGCTGTGAGACACTAAGTGGAACATTGTACAGTTCAGAATCAATAGTTTGTGAATATTGGGCTGGACTTATCATCTCAACATACTGAAACAAAAAAAAAAAAAAAAAAAAAAATAGATCAATGACAAACTAGTCAAATTAATTTTTAAAACTGGTTTGCAAGAAGTAAAGCTCTTAGGTTTTAGTAGCCAACTTTTGAAAGTCTTTATTTGTTATCAAATATATCATTGACTTCCCTCCATTCCAGTCAATTTTTATTTGAAAGATTGTTCATTATACACATCTGCAGCAGTTTGAGAAGGGTGAGAACTTAAGTCAATAGTTAAAGATACACCTGTTTGTGGCTGACAGCCTGGTAGTGTCCAATGTAGTGGTTGGCATATTCATTTTTTCTTGCACCATTTTGAAATTCCTTTATTAAGATTTTGTCAGCTTCACATGCTGACTTCTCCAATCTGTATGAACAGGAAACATTTTTCGCTCTTTGTAGCTAATTTAATATTTTCTCAATAATTTGCCTTCTTGTTAACTGTGATAATCCAGAAGAACCCCAAAGTCATGGTTTCAGATTTTCTCTGATTACTTAGCTTTAAGAGTTCTGTTCTCACCACATTGCATTGAAGTCAAGTTGGTTTTGAATCAAATTAGCTGATCAAATGCACTTTGTAAAACAAATGCTGAATTTTAGCTCTTGGTGAAATAGGAATTTAAAATTTGTAATGAATATTATTAAATAACAAAATTTTCTGGAAGAAGAAAATTGAAACTTAAAGCTTACATCTGGAAAAGTTTCTGTGATGTAAGGGAAAAAGTGTTTGTTCTCTATGTAGTCTGAGTAACTTAAGCCTTCAACCAGGATCAATATAACAGAAGAAACTTTGCCCACTCGCAGTATCTTGCACCATCTGCCAAAGAAAACTTTAGAAATTCAGATTTGTGTAATTTTCCATTTTTTTTACTCCATTAACTAATACATACATAACATACACTTATTTATTCAAGCCATCATCTGGTTTTAATTACCTTTGTCAAAAATAGTAGAAAGTCAATAAAAGAAGAAATGAGCAATTGATAGAAAATTTAAGATGCCAGGTTTTTTATATTTTGAAAACAGTAAGTGCACAATATTTCACATATTTATAAGTAATGAAAAGAATATTTTTACTGAAAAGCATTCAAATATTTAAATATTTATAACAAATGTTTACTTTTGATGTTACCTTGGTTTGTAACTGGCCATATTGCCTTGAATTCCATTGAGAAGCAGCTGCTGTAAATCCATTACATATAAAGGAGGCAAATCATCTTTATTAATTGGTTCTTCAGGTAAAGGCCGAAAGGCAACAGTATTCTCCAAAGTTAAATAAACTTTAGGTTTTTGCTAGATAAAATAAAAGAACTTTGAAAATTGTAATTTAAAAAGTTAAACAATTGAATGTTCTTCAAATAATTCATTTTGAATGATTCAAGATGTCAACATAAACTGTAAGATTTTTTTTTTATCTTAGCTCACATGCTTCCCCAAACCCTGGTCATATACCAATAAAATCTTTTTTATTACAATCATCATCAGTGCTTCTTTGTTTTGTAAAAAAAAAATAGGTGCCGGTACTCAGTGACTTATTGCCTAACCTTTAACTATTTATAAATTAATTATATGCGTTAAAATAAAAAAAAAGCAATAAATTTTTTCCCCACATTCAAAAAGGTGCTGTACGCCGTACCGTTGCATAACGTCACAAAAAAAGCCCTGATCATCATTATGATAAAAAGATTTGCAATACATTGCATAACATTGCAAGTGTTAAAAATAAAATCAATTATAATAATAATAACAATAAGAAGGCTATGTGTTTGCTAACAAACCAAAACCAAACAAATTATTTTATATTAAAAACTTAAAACATTTTCCCCATCTGAATAAATAATTCTCTTGTTTACTAATTATTGCCTAAAGCACCAGGCTGAAATTTAACGAATTTGAAAAACCAACCATGCTTTTCTTTTGTCTCTCACGCATAGCTTTTCTCATTTCTGTTAAAACATCTTCAGTTTGCAGAGCATTTTGTGATTCACCATCTCCCTTTACTTGGTCCATTTTCTTCAGATGTTTGTTGAAAAAAAAGTTGTTCCATGGATTAAATATGCGACAGATTAAAAAAAAAAGTTGAATTAGCTTTCGTTTTCAAAATGTTTAAAATATTTTTTTTTTCATTAGGGTATATTTGAAGAATTTTTCAAATGATCTATATATTAAATCTTTTTAAGAAAAACATTTTCAATGACAATACTTCTCCTCAACACAAATCTTTGGCAGAGAACAAAAATGACAGAAAACATCAAGGATTGGAAAGGACTAACACACAGTTTCATTTATATATACCATTAATAAACACAATAAGTTACTTTCTTTGACACAACAAAATAAATGGATTAGGTTTACTCTCTCTTAACCTGCTCCTAATTTTTTTCCACATATAATAAATTTTATATGGTAATTTAATTGCTGTGAATGGTGTAAATTTAAAGTAACCACCAAGCCAATCTGACCACAGGAGGCCATTACAGTATCATTACTAAATACTGATGCCTAATATTGAAATTACCCAACTTGGTATTTAGTAGAATTTTTAAAATCAGATTTATAGATATAGTGAAAAATAAAAAACTAATGACTGAATGTGTCAAAAATGAAACATGTACAAGACTAATATATAATATATTAATTTAATAAAATGATCTCTAACAGCTATTTTTATAGCTCTAGAATCTATACCTTGCTATGCTAGATCTAGTAGAATTAGAATATTTCCCCCATAAGTTAGTAGATCTAGGGCCCTGCCCTAGGGATAAACCCAGAAAATCAAAAATAGACACATCTTCTGATTCATCTCATGGATAAATATGTTCAGATGCTTGATAAGATGTGAGATCATAAGTTGATAAAAAAGATTCATTATAAATAAATAAAAGCTACTTTGACTTTGAAGTCTAAGTTTAGTCTAAGACTAAGTAAGTCTGTTGTTTTTTTTAAGTAATTGTAGTGGAGTGGATACTTTTTCCGGCCACACCGGCATATCCTGATATCCATGTGACCCTTCCCCCTAGATAGCGCCTTGTGTCCGCCCGTAAAAAGGCAGAACAACATGGGCACTGCCCATTCTACCAGCATCTCTTGTCACTGTAGTGTCCGTACGTTACTGGACCTACTTCGTCTCCACTCCCTTTTTGTGCCTGGTTTTACACCACATGTTCCTTCATCTAACGACCTTCAAATCCTAGCTCTGGAGACCATTAATACCTTCAAGCCCAGTGCTATTTTTGCATACCTTGATGGGTCGGCATCAATAGATTCTGGAAGAGCAGGCTATGCAGCCTACATCGACTTTCTTGGCTCTTACACAGTCACAATCTTTGGACCATGTGGCAGTGTTTGCAGTTTTGATGCGGAGACCATGGCAGCCTGTGAAGCTTTAAAAGTCATTGACTCTCAACTCCGCGAGGGACATTTGAGGGCAACACAGATTGTTGTGGTCACTGACTCAAAATCTGTACTACAGGCTTTGCAAAGCCCCGGACCATGGCCCCCCAATATCAACACTGTCATCGTGGCTACACATAACATTAAACAACGCTATGGCACCCCTGTAATAATGCACTGGGTACCGAGTCACATAGGTGTGACTGGCAACACAATTGCAGACTCTTTGGCCCACCAGGGAAGGCAAATGCCACCCACTGATCAGGCTGTAAGCTTTCATCAAGCCCTGGCTATAATACAAAAAACAGAAATGGAAAAGTGGTTTGAGTGCTGGGACAAGTTCCAAAAAGCCCGTGGAGTCTGGGAGCGCATGAGGCGCCCTGACCGCACTTCCCCGTGGTGGAGGCTGTTCAGGCCTGAGCAAGCTATTATAGCACAGTGCAGGACAGGCCACTGTCCTGTTGGCTCATATTTCTTGTGGCTATGGCCAAATTTTGATTCACGGTGCCCCCGCTGCGGGGAAGAAGAGGAAATCGTGCCTCATATTCTGTTTGACTGCCCCAGACTTGCTGATCTCTGTCTCGACAGGTCTGGGAAACCCAAAATTCTTGACCTGTATGGCGGCATTTATGCACTACGCAAGACAGCAGGGTTTCTGTCCAAGGCTTTTGTAAGAGAGGATTTGAGCCTCTCAAGTTTGATGATGATGACATCACATGTTGTCGTATGGCTGCAGGTAATTACATTTTACTTATTTATATTAGATTGTAATTTTATTTAGTAGTCTATATAGAATATCACTACCGCGGTTTTCGTCTATTAATGTTGTAGGACTATTCTTATTTTTAAAAGTCAGCATGTAGATGAATTAATTTATTGAAATGCATACCTGTAGTATACTAGATGAATAGTTCCTATATAGAATGTTAACTGTCCATCTTGTAAATGTATTTTTACAACCAGTGTGTAGATACTGGCTTTTAAGAAACAGTGTATAGATTTGTTCTATTTAATTGTTATAGATTTTGTAAGGAAAGGAAAGAACAAAACTTTTCAAACAATGTATGTTAGTTTTATGTAGAACAACTAGTTGATTTATTTTTAGAGAATTACTTTGTCATTAATTTTTATAATGTTTCTGATGTATCATACCCCTGGATGGACATTTTCTCTGCTCAACATTAAATTCTATAACAGTAGGCAGATGTTAGCGCTACTGGGTGGGTTTCATCTGTGACACCTCAGTCTACGGACCAAGGGGCTAGAGTCACCTAAGTAACCAGACATACTAACCTAAACTAAATGAAAGCACCAACGAAACTTTACTTTAGGATAAATAAGACAAAATGAAACTTTATTTACATATACAAAAATAAATCAATAATAAAATATAATATATACACTAACCACTACAACTGAACCCAGCAACTAACTAAAACCCTCTAAATCTATGCCAATACAAACACCGACAAACTAAACAAACCAACTATCTAACACAAACTGATAAAACCAACTATCTAACTAAATCACTACAACTACTACAATAGACCTAGATCTACACTAACACTAAAACAAGAACACCTTAGTACCTTACTATTCACTAAGAACAGACTAAGCCACTAGGTCTATGCCTACTAACGCAACACTACAGAAACAAAATCAAAATAACACTAGATTCCCTAGGCCTCGATTCCTAGATCTACATGAGCAATAACAATAGTAGTAATAAATGCAGCAGAGTAATAGCAATAAAAATAGCAGCATGTATTTCAGCAGTAATAATTGCAGGCCGTCCCAGGTACAGAAATATAGCAATGATTAAATTATCATACGCCCGATCACTAAGATCATCAACTGTCACACAGACAGTGATATACTTTACTGACCGCTGGTCAACTGTCCAGGATGTAGCATGGATTTAACTATTTATACTACCCGCCCTAAACCATATAATAAATATTAATTCTGGCGCTAGCCTATAAAAAATAGAATACATAAAAAGTAGAAAAATAAAATTACATATAAAAATAGCTCTGGGAGCGCACGCTCACAAGATGATTGGCTTACATTATTAGATTTTCTATTTGTTAGATGTAGTATTTAGACCTGATGTTGTGTGTACAACCTGGTCTAACCATTTAGGCCTATTAATTATGTTTAGTTTATGCCCATGTGTAATTCTGTTTCATGTTTGCCTTTAGCAGGTCTTTAGTGTATAATAAACAGTTGGAAATTGTCCTACGAGTTGCCTTCGTCATGTCATTTAGTTTGTTCTGTGCCAAACCCACCACATAATGTTGGCATTTGTTATACTTAGTGACTTAGTTATTTAAGTTATAGATCTAGTAAATTCTAGAGATCTAGTTAACAGTTAAAGTCTTAGTAGATCTAGCTGCAATCTAGCATCATCTAGAAAAATAATCTAGATCTATCTAGATAGACAGTAGATTTAAGATTAGATCTACTCTACCAGTCTCTAGCAATCTACTTATCTAGCTAGTAGAGACTAGAGTAGTAGACGTACTCTAGTTAAACTAGTTATTGTTAATCTAGAGATAAAAAATATACATTTAATACATCATACATCTAAAATCAAGATACCTAGACCAATATTGAGGACTATAACACAATACAGTAGTACAGTACTATGAGTATGATACTAGATTTTTATAGTTTTAAGTTTACCTGTGCCGGTGTGGAGTTAGGCACTGGAAGCTGTCCAATAAGTTGTAAAAAAGCTGCAGCCTTTTTCTTTTTAGATTCAAGTCTTCTTAACTTCCTAGCACTAACTGAAGAAGTATCCATAAACTAGATATATAGATCTAGATCTATGTCAAAATAAGTTTACAAATATTAACATCTTAAGTCCGTTTATTCGTTAAGTTTAGATCAAATCTAAACTAGAGCCTAGATCTAGATCTGTTTAATTCTATTTTAACTAGACTATTCTACACGACTTTCGTTTCATATCGTATGAGAAAACATATGGAGTTTTGCAACGATAGTTACCTCCCATATTTTTTCTATAATTCAGTAAAGCATATATATTTTGTACACTTTATGTGTTTTAATACTTTCACCTTTCTAGCCTAATTAATGTTGTTTTTTTTTGGCAAGAGTATTACCCATCTTTTACAGTTTGATATATTATTTTTTCACTTTCATTTTATCTTTAGATCTATAGTAAATATTATTGTAGAAACAACAAATTTTTACAAATGCTTCTTCCTTACTTCTAAGCATGGAATGGGTTGCGTGAGCCAGCCAGGAAAACCAGTGACTTGGCAGAATTTAAGTCATTGGTTTAAATTGGTTAACATACATGACTAGAGGCATGACGCGTAGAACGTAATCTTCTTCTTTTTTGAAGTAACGCCTGTATTGTATAATATACGAAGTAACAGATTGGTAAGGTGTTGAAATTGAAATTTCTTAATTCCTTCAAGGTACATTGAAGGGAGCATGAAGAGAGAGTCGTCCAAAGAAAAGCTGGCTGGACAACGTAAAAGAATTGATAAAATCTGTCTCGATATTCTGCAGTTAAAAATAGCTGCTGACCGGGAAAAGGGAGGAGGGATTAGATATAGATCTATATATTTATCATATGCAAACTGTCACAGCACCCCCATGACGAAAGTAAACAAAAAAAACTTCAAAGCTAACTTTTGCGACAAATGTAATAGTGAACAAATAGATGTTATCTTACTAGATTTTTCCAAGGCTTTTGACAAAGTTCACCACCATAGTTTGCTTAAAAAATTAAAATATTTCGGCATTAATGGTCCACTGCATCAGTGGATTAAAGATTTTCTGATAGGGAGAGAACAAACTGTAATAATAAATGGCTCTAAATCAACACCAATAACAGTAAACTCAGGTGTACCTTAAGGAACAGTCTTGGGTCCACTACTATTTTTAATTTACATAAATGATTTACCAAATTGCATTACTTCAGGAACAAAAGTCAGATTATTTGCAGACGATTGCATAATATATAGAACAATAAAAACAACACAAGACACAGATATTTTACAAAGAGAATTAGATGAATTACAGAAATGGGAATCAAATTGGAGCATGTCTTTCCACGCAGAAAAATGTCAGTTGTTAAGAGTAACAAAAAAACTAAAACAAATTAATTCCACTTATCTTATCCATGGCGAACCAGTAACACAGACTAAAAACGCAAAATACCTAGGTGTTATAATAAATGAAAAACTGTCATGGAATCCACATATTGATGAAACTATAAAAAAAAATCCAACAAAGCATTAGGGTTTATTAAAAGAAATTTCTATAAATCAAATAAGAACATAAAACTAAAATGTTATTTAACCTTGGTTAGGCCAATAATAGAATATGCATCCACCGTTTGGGACCCCTCAACTCAAGAAAACATAAAGAAACTGGAACAAACACAAAATAGAGCAGTGAGATTCATAACAAACGAATATTCACATTTGACTAGAGTAACACCATTAGTAAAATCACTAAATTTAGAAAGCCTTCAGGACAGAAGACTCAAAAGTAAAGTAGCAATTATACATAAAACACTGAACCATAATCTTCAAATACAAAGACAAAATTTAATAAAATACTCTGAGAGACACAAAAATAAAGGCACATTCCTCGTCCCATATGCTAGGACAAATTTGTACAAATACTCCTTCTTCCCTAGTGCTATTAGAGCATGGAATGGGTTGCCTGAGCTAGCCAGAAAAACCAGTGACTTGGCAGAATTTAAGTCATTGGTTAATATGCATGACTAAATGCATGACGCGTAGGACGTAATCATCTTCTTTTTTGAAGTAACGTCTGTATTATAAAAGATAAGATAAGGTGTGAAGAAATTGCATTTATCAGCTTGAGCACTAATGGTATACAGAAAGTATGTTTAAGAATCTTTGATTAAGACAATACGAGCATTTAAGAACCCACATCAACATAAAATGTGAATTACGTATACATAGAATTATTATAGCTGTATACAATAAAAACGATTGATCAAACGCCAAACTCTCGGGTAACATGACTTCCTACTAATCACATGATCACATGACGGGAAGTACAATATTTTGTTTTGGTTCATGTGACAAACTATCCTATCCTTACTTCCCTACAGTTTTACAAAGCACAGAGATGTAAGTTATAGAATTTAGACTAGATTTTCTATATCTAGAACAAAATTTATTTAATGTTTTCATTCGAAAGAGGCCTGCATATCCTTTTGCATTAAATTATTTCTTCATGTATAAGATCTAGATTTAGACTTAGACCTAGATCTAATTCTAATTGAGTGACCTCGTTCGTCGTAGACTCAGACTGTTCAGTGAGTCTGAGTGAGTAGATCTTGGTCTAGATCTAAATCAGTAAATCTAGATCACTAGTCTAGATCATACTAGATGTAAGATGATGATCTAGTAAGTAAGTAGTGACTAGTTAACTAGTAGAACTTAGGCTAGTGACGTCCTAGTCTAGCTAGGTTGTAGGCTCAAGGTACTATATTGACTATATTTTTTTTATATTAGTTTATTACTAGATTAGATTTAGAATTAGATCTATTAATAATTCTAATATAAAATTAAAGTCTATACTGACTATACATCTAAAGTCTTTTCAACTCTATTCTTAAACTTTAAATGATACCTTAATAATTATTCTATTATTTTCTTATATTATAAATTATGTAGTTAAGCCTTCAATTTAGGCCCCTTTAGCCTTTACATTAACTTGAGTTATGTTTAGTATACTGTATACGTATGGTTATAGTAGATCTATATAATAAATTAAGGTTACTGCTATATTAGGGAGGGGGATAGGCTGCTACTGCTCGGGCCTAAATCTAATCCAAGTGCTGAAAGATAAGCAGTCATATGTTGTTTTTTCTCTTATATAATCGTGTGTGTGTGTGTGTTTTGCCCTTCTTTGGCCTTGTTATAAATAGGTTTGTGGTAGGGGCAAAATTTTTTCACTTGTGGATTGTCATTGAAGGTCATTGGCTTGGCTTATGTGCTTTATTTGTTACTGTGATTTCAACTAATGCCTGTTAAAGCCTGTTAGCTTACCTTCTTTACTGTACTTACCAGCTTGCCAATTTAAAATAAAGTATTATTGATGTGTTGTCATTTTATTTACCCAAGTTGTAACAAATAATACTTTTTTTTTAATACTTGAAACAAAATTTTTTTATATTGATAGAGTGAACTGGTAGGGACTCTGCAACCATGGGGTCACTATTCAGGACAGAGGAAATGCGTTTCTGCCAGATGTTTGTGCAGACAGAGGCTGCCTACCATTGCATCTCAGAATTAGGAGAACTTGGATTAGTCCAGTTTAAAGATGTAAGTTAAACATCAAATTAAATGATATAATAATCAATATTTGTTTCTTGTACCTAAATCTGAATATATTTTTTAGAGTGATCGTCTTTAACACTACACAGTCATAAGTTGAAATAACTTAAATCAAATTTACAGAAAACTGTTCTTCAAAGAATTAACTTTACAAATTATAATTTAATGTTTTTGTCACAGCTGAATACTAATGTCAACTCTTTTCAAAGAACTTTTGTAAATGAGATTCGCAGATGTGAGGAAATGGAAAGAAAGCTTCGTAAGTAAGGCCAATTAGTCTATTCTATTGTTACTTTATGTAACAATTTTATACGGTTTTAACGAAACATTTCTCTTGTTTATATTTTCATAGGCTACACAGAAAAAGAGATTTTAAAAGAAGGGATGAAAATACCAGACAATAGAGAGAATCCTAAAGCTCCTGCACCAAAAGAAATGAATGACCTTGAGGTTTTGATTATTTTATATTTAGAGTCCAATTAGTTTTAGCATTGCAATTATGGGCATTGTTGTACTAGGTATTGTTGTCTATTAATAGATTGAGTTTGAGAAAATGGACACAGAATTGCGCCAGGTGAATACTAATAATGAGGCCCTGAAACAAAACTTTCTGGAATTGACTGAGTTGAGAGAAGTTCTTAACAAAACTCAGGATTATTTTCGCATGGTAAATTAAACTGTCTTAGCTTTAAAAAATAAGGAACATCATAATAGTTACAGGTGTTTTCAATTAACAAGTTTTTAGGGATAATTCTTTCTAATGTGCTTTGATTCTCAGTATGGGTCAGACATTCAGCACATGATGGAAGAAGAAACAGGTGTACCGCACGAAGAAGCAATCATTGGCAGACAACAACAGGCTGCCCTAGGGTAAGTTTCTCTCTTTCAAAGATGTCTGCAATGTTCAACTACTTCACAATGCAATGAAAATCTCTTTTGTTTTTATTCTTCACTTTCAGATTTTTTGTTGGCACAGTGCTTAGGGAAAAAGTTCCAGTCTTTGAGCGTGTCATGAAATTTATAACTCACAGTACTGTCTTCATGAGAACTGAGGAAATAGAACGTACTTTTAAAGACCCTATTACTGTAAGCACTTGCTGTCTGTATTGTAACTTTTCAATCTTGTTTGTGCCTTAATCAATCATGCCATCTAGTGTGCAATTTGCATATTTCATACTAAAAATAACATTGACACTGTGGGAGCAAAGCTTTTATTGTTGCAGAGCTGCATATTAAAAAAACAATTCACATATTTTGTACAATCTAGCTAAAAAAAACAAACAAAAAAGTTATATATCATGAACTTTTGATAACCTTGTAAATTAGTTGTAAAACAAAGTGATTTTTAAGATACTGTTTTGTTTTTATAGGGTGATGATCTGCACAAGAGTATGTTTATTGTATTCTATCAAGGAGATCAGCTCAGAAACAAAGTGAAGAAAGTTTGTGAAGGGTAAATGTTTATCTCTGTTAAATATATATAAATATAATTACATGTGTAAGTAGACAAATTTGTAGCAATTTGATGAAATTGTCAACAAAAACAGTGAAGTGATTATTATTATTATTTTTTTGATAGACAAATAGTAAAATAATTTTAAATGATGTCCATTATTTCTAACATGAAAATTCTATTGCTAGTAAACACTTTCCTTTTTCTAGTCATGTTTTTCTGGTACAATTAACTTAATTTATTATAACAATATCTTTTACAATGAATTATAGTCTAATTTTTAAAGAAATTTTATCCTTTTTAATAAATAGTAAGTAAAAGTACCAATTAGTGGATTGTGCTGTTTGCCAGCTCACTATCTTTCAGACTAAGATAAATTCTTAAAGCTCATGTAAAAAGTATGCATTACATATAACAAACACTGCCATTAATTATTTACTTTTAGCATGAGAGGCACTATCTATCCTGTTCCAGATTCTCCCCAGGAAAGAAACACAATGCTGCAAGGTGTTAACACAAGGATCAGTGATCTAGAAAATGTAAGAGCCAAGTTCAAACTGAATAGATTTATTTAAAAACATCAAAAATTTAAAATACTTTTCCTATGCTCTGTCAAATGTTTTTTGTTTACTTTCAGGTTTTGACTCAAAGCAATGAACATCGTCAGCGTGTCCTGAGAAATGCCCAGAAAGAGTTGAGATCATGGACTATCAAGGTTGAGAAAATCAAGGCTATCTACCACACCCTGAACATGTTCAAAGTTCACCAAAACAGTCTTCATGCTGAATGTTGGTTTCCAGCCAAAGCAATTGATGATATTAGGAGAGCTCTGAACGCAGGAGAAGTGAGTTTTATCATTATGATACTAGTAAACTTTATTAGCGCAAACAAAATTTGTTTTCACTTTTGAATGTATTTACTCAATAATTGAACAAGTTTCAATAAATAAAATATTTAAATTATACAAATACATGAATAAACGTGTTGTTTTGTTCAATATTTAATTGATATACAGAAAGTTTTTATTTTGACCACCAATGGAAAGCAAGATTTTCTTTGTCTGTTTTCTTCTTTTTACTAGCTTCGATTTATATTGCTTCTGCATAATAATAATCGTTGAATAAATGTAAATTATTTTGATATTTTTTATTTTCTAATGTAGAAAGTCAGCAACAGCACCATCCCAACTGTCATCCAGCCCATGCACACTAATGAATCCCCTCCATCTTACTACAACTGCAACAGATTTGTCAAAGGATTTCAGAACATTGTAGATGCCTATGGCATGTCTACTTATGGGGAAGTTAATCCAGGTGTGTTAAATGTATTTATGAAATTAAAAAAAAAATCAATAAAAATAATGTCTATGAAAGGTCCTAAATTACTTCAAACTATAAAATAAAAAAAATCCTTCATTTTATTGTCCTAATGTTACTCTTGTGTGCATTTCACAGGAAGTTGAGCTACTATAAACAAATTTATATTTTAAAACACTAATATTTCTAAAAACTAAAGATAATTTATGTCCTAAAACAGTAAAATCAGTTTGAATGTAAACATGACAATGACTAGAAAAATGTGACATTCATAAATGGCTTTTGTTTATATTAAATTAAGATTTGAAAGCATTCATTTTTTTTAAAGCTTTCAAACATCAACTGAAAAAAATTAACAATTGCGCTGTTTGTAATTCATTTTTTATTTTGGTAGTTGCCTATACATCTTCCAGTTTCTAAATAGTAGTGACAATGCTACCATTGATTTATATATATTAAAAGTATTTTGCCAAAGATGACCTGGAACAGCATGGACCTCCATATACAAAATAATGGCCCATCAAAATAGGTCAGCTGCTTTATAACATAAATTATTGATTGGACATTTGCTATTTTCTTTTTCTTGCAGCTCCTTACACCTGTATCACCTTCCCATTTCTGTTTGCTGTCATGTTTGGTGATGCTGGACATGGTTTGATCATGTTCTTGTTTGGTCTCTTTCTGGTCATCAAGGAGAAATCCATTGGATCTAAAAGAATAGCCAATGAGGTTAGTACTTCATTTAACTTTGTTTCATAATATATTTTTATGTCATCTATCAGTAATGGGAATTTTATCAAATTTCCTCAGACATAAAAAATTGAAATGACGTTCAAAACATTGTGATTCCCCATGTACGCGATGTTTTGCAAGAGAGGTTCTGATGATAATTTATAAAACAAATCTTTTTATACTAAACATTGATTTTATAATATACTACCTATAATAGTTTATATCTCATGATTACATTGTGCGAATTATAGATGACTGCCATGTTATGTGGTATGTATTATTATTTGAAAGGACATAATTAAAGGTGTATACATTAATGTGACTTAAAGAGTATGTACCAAAATGACCATTGTGCCAAAACATCCTGCTTTGTGGTCCCTCATATATCATTCTCAACTTAGTTTTGCCTTATGCCTCCCTTGTTTTTTTTTTTCATTTATTGAATCTTTTTATTTTTTTCAGATTGCTAACACATTCTTTGGTGGCAGATACATTATTATGATGATGGGGGCCTTCTCTATCTACACAGGAATCATCTACAATGATTTCTTTTCTAAATCTGTCAACATCTTTGGATCACAGTGGCGTCCAGTTATTAAGTGAGTCACTTTTTTTTTTCTAGTTAGCCTTGCTTACATTTGTTTCAGTAATTTTAAGATACAATTTAAATTAAATGTGCTTTAAAGAATAAAAGACAATTACTGAGCAGATCTAACATGAAAAATAAAATTGATGTAAGATGTAAATGAAATATAAAAGATACCCTAGATCAGAAAATATTTTAAAATGACAATTAAGTAGTTATTCAAACAAGGGTCAAAGTTCAAATGTGACCATCATCTCCCCTTGTTACCTTACAAGAGATTTTGGCAAACTAAAAAAAACAAACATTTTTTTCTTAACGGTAGTTTAATAAGATTTTTAGAAAGAATGTTATTTCAAAAATGCTACTGATATGAAAGGAAAAAGATAAGCTGTCTAGAAAGTGTGCCTTAGACTGCTTGAAATAAAAACAACAACAAACCAACTTAATGTCCATGGCAATTATTGAAACATTGCTGATTTGTTTATAAATCAAGTGGCTTTTGTGATGTTCTTTTGTAAGTGTGTACGTATTGAAATATCAAATAAATATGTGCCTTGTTGTATAGAGAAGAAGAATGGGAATCTGACGATATACAGCTGAATCCAGTAACTTCTCACTTCAATGTGACTGCATATCCCATTGGTATTGATCCGGTAAGATATGTTCTATTACTGACAATGTGCAAGATTAACTCTATGCTTCTAGCTTTAACATACTATTGTTATAATATGAGATTTTTTAAATTTTATCAGTATATCTTCTTTTTCTTAACCATTGTATATGGGTTAAATGGAGTGCCAGGGGTAATGAGGAACAATTTGATATTGGCACCAGTAGGGCTAACCCAAATGCATGTATTTTTTCTAGACTCAAGGCCCAGACAACCCTTTCTGAGTTAACTGTCTGGTCATGTTGAGTGGGTGGGACTTAAAGGTAGTGGGACAACTTGTGTAAAACATTTGATGACGGTATTTATTCAACATTGAGAAAGCCTGTGATACAACCTGGAAATATGGTATTTTATTTGACCCAAGACGTCTAGGGTTATTGGGCATCCCCCCTGCTTTGATCTCTAAACATTTTGTGTTTGGGTGAGCATCTGCACTTTTTATCATTACTGGGTTTCTCCATTAAATGCACTTTGTCCAGCTCTTCAATTTTGAAAGTTTAATCGTCCAGTCTTAAATTTCAAAATTAGGTCACTAGCAATGTTATGCATTGTTTTGCAATCTAAGAAGACCAGGCCCAAAACCCCCCAAAAAAACCCACCATTACACCTTACTCAAGATTTTAAATTCACATTTCTATGTGAGCTCTAAAAGAAATGTTGAAAAGGACTGATTATTTTATGAGTGCTCTGTAATATGAACTGAATCAAACAGAATTTTTTAGAGATCTATTACAAGGTATATTATTCTATTTTTAAATGAATGACACTTAAAACTTTTTTTTTTTTCATTATTTTCAGATCTGGCAGGCAGCAATGAACAAGATTTTATTCTTAAATTCACTCAAAATGAAAATGGCTATCATCCTTGGTGTGATACACATGCTTTTTGGTATCTGCTTACAGATTTTCAATCATGTGTAAGTTGACATAACTGTTTGAAAATTTGTTTAACAAATTATTTGAACTTTTGAACTTATAGTTAATATTTGTATGTAATAACAAAAACCTTAAATTAAGTTTACAAAAAAAATAAATAATTCATTTAATAATGTTTTTCCACTTAACTATCAGAAGTATCATGCCTTGCAGAGAAGTAGTTCTTCTTTTTGCCCACTCCAGTTCTGATCTAATGTCTAATCCTGTTGAACATAATAATTAGAATTTATTTTAAGGTCACTCTTGTAAAGTGTTTAATTTGTATAAATACTTAAAATATATTTGTGTCTGGCGAGATAAGAAAGAATTCTAAAAAATTACTATTGATGAAGAATGGAGTAATATCTATCTAATACAGTTCTAATGAAATAAAATAAATGATTTTGAGGACAGGTTGGATGTCTATCATAAAATATACAATTTATGGGCCGGATGAAATAGAAATGCCTGGGGCCAATTTTGACACCCATTCCGCCCCTGCTAGCAGAGATTTGGATGAATTTACATGAAACTATAGGAATCGCTATTGTTACCTAGTACATGATGTACCACTTAACAATCCAGTTCTAATGAATTGTTTTTTTTCTTACAGCCATTTTAAGAATTACATTGACATCTTTATTCGATTCATCCCTGAGTTTCTCTTCTTGGGATGCTTGTTTGGTTACCTGGTAGCTACAGTAATCTACAAGTGGTTGATGTTTGATGGCACCAAGTCTCACTGTGCACCAGCCTTGTTGATCCGTAAGTTAATCTTGAAATACTCATGCTTGTACTAATCTCATTGTGCCCCTTACCCTGTTGGATGGTATAAAATCTTGAAAAACTCTCTAATGGTTGTGGGGGAACTAAATATTTGTACATATATATATTACCTTGTTGAATAGTTGTTCTAATTCTCATAAGTATTTTATTTTTGTTGTCAATTTGTCTGTATGCAAAGTTTGTAAGTTTAAAAAGTTCTTAATCCCTATTTTACTATGTGATTTGAGATTAAAGGATCAGAATATGTAATAGCCATGTTCATTTGTCATTTATTTATCTACCTGTAATTATATAATTTTAAATAGTAAAAACCTTAAAAGCACTTAAAAGATTTGTTTTGTTCAATTCATTGATTTTTAGAGAAAATAAGCTTACATTTCTTCCCCATTGGCCAAACAAAAACATACAAACAAACTGAAACACAAATTCAAGAAAGTTATATAGGTTATGATCTGTTTCTCTCCAGATTACATTAATATGTTTATGTTCAAGTACACAAATCCTGACACTGCAGTAGAGAAATGTGACCCAGATTTGATGTATTACAAGGGGCAGGTAAACAATGAAAGAAAATTAAAACTGTGAAATTATGTTGTTGTTTTTTTTTTACAAAAGTGATAGAAAAAAAAATTGGGGTATTAGATTAAATAAATGATATTCCCATTTTTACAGGATGGTGTTCAATATGCCATGTTCTTCATTGCCATTTTTTCTGTTCCTGTTCTACTCATTGTCAAGCCTGTCTATGTCATTTGCAAGAACAAAAGAAAAGGAGTAAGTTCAATTAATAATTCTCTTTGTTGAGATTGTGCTAATTTAATTAAAAAAAAAATATTTTTGTAAAATTTAATTTTTCTTTTTTTTTAGCACGACTTTTCAGATCATGCAGCTTTGATCAGCCATGAAATACCACCAGCTAATGTAAGTTTTATTATTACTGTAATCAACCTAAAGATGATAATAATTATGTTTAAAAAGATTACATATTAAGTTTCTAAACAAACATCACTCAATATTTGCAATACCTATGATGTAAAAAATGATTGTGGAATTAAAAAAATACATCTACAAATTTTACTATTCTAAGTAAGGCTGTGTTTTTATGCAATGTTAAGATAACAAGTTTGTTTCATTTCCTGTGCATGGTTTTGCAATATACCTCTGTGCACTATTTTTCTTTTGAGTATATTTCCCATTTGAGTTCTTTTAGTTTCAACTTTTGTTTCATTGCACTTTCTGTCTGTGGGGTTTGATGTGTTTAAAAATGTTAAAGTTAGCTGCTTTAAGCCTTTAGATCATTTTTAGCCAGAGGTTCTTGGAATTTTAAAAAGTTTTTTATTTTTGATTTTCTTTCTAAAAAATAACAATAACATTTTCCTCTACAGATGGGCATTGGTTCTCTCTAATTAACATGCTGGTTATTGAGATAAATTTCAACTATTTTGATACTAAAGCACAAGTCTTTGCATTTCTTACAAATTCTGTCCTGCTAGCTCTTTCTCTCAAGCTTCATATTTTAAAATTCTATTTATACCTGTTGATCTACAAATATCATTTTAAATCTTTGTCTTTAATTATAGAAACATGTGATTTGAAATAGATTTTTGTTTACCAGTATATATTGTTCTTTAATTTTGCATTTCAACCATCAATATATCTGTTTGGTGCAACCACCATACCAAAGGCGTCCCAATCTCAATGGTTTCCCCTTAATTTGTTTTGTTTGTTATCATGACCTATCCTTATAGCCTCTAGCCCCTATCCCTGGAACATATGTAAACCATGGGGCTGTGGAGTTAGGGGTAAGTTGGTGCTAGTCAGAGTTTGCATATTGGAATTTTATCCTGGTTTAGATCAGATTCTATTTTTTCCCTCCTTCCACATTTGTTTATTGATTTATTTACCCCAACCCCACTCATTTATTGAACTATTTATGTATGATATACTATTTTCTATATGCATTGCTGTTTTGATTGATGTATTCCCATATATATATATGTATATTTCTATATACATTTCTTTCTGCCTGTGCCATATTTCTCTCCAGGGGGGAGTGACACTAGAAGTATATCTTTTTTTAAACATTAGTTTAAATGATCATTATCATTGACATAACACAAGAGACACATATTAGCTGTGTAAATTGAACATTTCATAGTTTCTAATATACATTTGTTCATTTAATTTAGTAAATACATTGTCATACTTAGCTAATACTCTAATCAAACTAGTTAATTTACCGCTCAATAAGAGTTTTAACTGCAAGTAGGCCCTAGTTTATGCTAATTTATCAGAAAAAAACAACAACAATACATCAACAAAAACTAATTGAAGGTTTTAATACATATTTTTTTAAAAAATTTATATATAAATTGGGACATACATGCCTTCCAGATGAATATTCTAATCAACCAATCTAGTCATGTTAGATTAGCATAAAAAATACAACATTTACCATCATTGTGATGACAATTTTATTAAATTCATCTTAACACCATAAATTATTTATTGTATTGCATCTTGATGTTACCTTCAAATATGGCCATGTATATTTATGTAATTAGATGGTAAGGTTGCATTGCAATGCTTATCGGAATATAATTTATAAACATATATACTGGTGTATATACAAGTTTAATTTGTTTGCTACTAGCTCTAAAATATTATCAGGTCCCTATGAAGACTGCACATGACATATGATTTGGATGATGACTTTAGTTTGAACCTTATTGAAGAAAAACATTTTTTTTTTTCAAGTTTTTAACATTCTTGTCCCTCCTAAAATAAAGGTTTTAATGTCAGTTGAAGTAAGAAACTTGACAGGACCAAATGTAAAAATGTCATCTAGTTAGGATTGTTACATGTCAAGGTAGCCAAGCAATAGTTTCTTACATTAAGTCTTATCAGAATTGTTGTTTTCTTTCACCCCAACTGGACAGGGATGTAAACATAGTTAGTTACACAAAAACATAGTTAGTTACACAAAAACATAGTTAGTTACACAAAAACATAGTTAGTTACACAAAAACATAGTTAGTTACACAAAAACATAGTTAGTTACATAAAAACATAGTTAGTTACACAAAAACATAGTTAGCTACACTTTCTCTTGCTTTTGAATGCTTGAAGATCATTTTCCTTTCTAATATTATCATTATGATGACTGATCTATTTTGTGTCTATTTGACATTATTTTGATAAAATTTGTAATTAGTTTTAGGCAGCTGAATTTTGATTTAGAATAATTCCAATTATAGTTTTGATTACTCTGGAACACATTTATAAAACTAGTTTTACGATATATTATATCATTATAAATTATTTTATTGTGTACTTTTGATGGTTTCAGTAATTTTACCATTTTATAGTTAATCCACATTGGTTAATTAATGCAACACTTAAAGTATAGAATAGTTAGCATTTTTTTGTATTAACCAGACATTTAAGCAGTACATGGTTCAACTGCTATTAACATTAGGACTAAATATTGACAGTGTAGAACGTAGAACATTATTTATTAATCTATTTTCATCGTTTAACTATCCTAAAGGACTCTTCACATGTCACATCTATATGAAATTTAAAAAATTACTTGTTTTAGAAATGCATCTTGCATTTTGCAAAATATATATATATATATATATATAATCAAGAAACTAATTTCACAATAATTGTTTACTTGTTAAATGCATGAAATAAATGAATTACTTTTTATTTTTATATGGCTATTTTTTATGATGCCCGTAATTTAAAAACAAAGTTTTAACATTGTAATTTTCAAATATTTTATAAAACTATTTTAGTTATGAGGAAAACTTGCAATATATAAAATTGTACCCTTTAAGAAAAAAAAAATCATAAAAATTTGAAATGTTTATTTGTTTGTTAACAAGATTAAAATTTATAAATGAAATTTTTTTTGTACTCCACACCTTCACTTGTGCATTTTGCTAACACTTGTCCATTATTGTAATGCACATTTTTACAGCAAGTCAACATGTCCTATGAGTATGAAAATGCTGATGAAATTAGAAATGGAAGATTTGTCAGGGTAGGTTTTAGTTTTGAACAGTTTTTCAACTGTGATCTGAAAGGAAATGTTTTAACACTGTCCTGTTTATAAGGTGGGATGGGTCTCTCTCATTGGTAGTATTGATGCTAACCAAAATGTTCTTCTAGTAAAAGTTTGTTTCATAGTCTCTCTCTTTCTTTAATATAGCTACTGATGATAGTTTTGTACAGATATTTCATCATCTAACTCTTTAATCACTGAACTAGATTTGATGACATCGACATTTTATTTGCAATGCTATTTCTTGTATACTATTTTATTATGTTTATTAAGAAGCTAAATGCATCATAGTTATCCTAGAGCATGTGATTTGGCCTCTCTTGACATTTTGCATACATGCTTAATGCAAATATAAAAATATGATTCTATAGTGTTGCTCTTGTCAAGTCAGATTTAATCAAGTCAGGTAAAATATCTGTGTAAACCTTTTTACACCCTTCCTTGTTGGATGCCTTAGTTGCACCTTGTTTTGTTTTTTTAAGTGTTTGAGTGTCCTCTCCTCATAACCCATATCATGCACTTTTTTTATTTCCCGCTTCAGTTATTTCACTTGTTAAATACATTTTGCTTTATATAGAATCCTATTGTTTTTTCCTATGAATATTGATTGTACTTTGTCCTAATGTTTGAACTGTCTACTTGTGTGTAGGAAGAAGCTAAACCTCAGGCTGCTATTGAGGAAGGGGAAGAGCACAAAGGTGAACATGGTGGTCATGAAGAAGTTAGTATTGATTTAGTATGCTAATGAATTAATCTTCATGTACATTTTAAAAGTTTATGTAGGTTTTAGAGGTCTAAAATATTATATATTAAAATCTTTTTTTTTTTTTTTTTTGTAGCATGGCACAGGGGAAGTAATCATTCATCAGGCTATTCACACCATTGAGTTCTGTTTAGGTTGTATCTCCCATACTGCCTCTTACCTTCGACTCTGGGCTTTATCTCTAGCTCATGCTCGTAAGTGAGGTTTTTAACAAATACTTTGGTAGCAATTTACCCATCAGTTTTCTTTTAGGATAATATGTTTACCAAATATATTATTCTCAATACCATACTGAAATAATTGTTATAATAAAGACACAGATATAGATTTAGGTATACAGCTTAATGTTCAGCATACATATATCATTACATATTTAGGATCAAATGTTTTAATCCTGAGTTAGAATTTAAGTCTGTTGGGTAATTAAAAAAATTAAGATTCTCAAAAAGTAGACACCAAAAAATTTTTGTTGAAGTCATTTACTTGACTGCTATTTAAGTGTTAGAATTAGGAATGTCATTGAAGGCTAGTATTTTTATATTCTTCTTTGAGCTGTAATATTAGCTGAAATTTATTGGGGGGGGGAACAAAGATTAAAAGGCTAACTTTACAACACTCAACTTCAGATGAGAGGGTACATAGGAAAATATGTTTTAGACTTCTGAATATAGTTAACATTATCAGTATATCTAGAATACTTTCTTTTAACATTGTCCTCATGAATTTAAACATTTATTCTACAGAGCTGTCTGAAGTACTATGGAGCATGGTTCTGCGTCTCTCACTGAAGATGGCTGGCAGATATGTGGGCTCTCCCATCATTTTTGTTATCTTTTTCATCTGGGCTAACCTGACAGTGGCCATCCTGTTGCTTATGGAAGGCCTTAGTGCTTTCCTCCACACTCTTCGATTGCATTGGGTCGAGTTCAATTCTAAATTCTACATGGGTGAAGGTTATGCCTTTACACCTTTCAACTTCAATCATATCCTGAATATGCAGTCTCTAGAAGATATTTCCTAAGTTTTTGTTTTGTTTCTCATACTAAGTGCCTTACTTGACCATTGACCTTTCTGTGATCATACTTTTCAAAATTTTTAGTAATTATCAAACAAACAAAACGTACTTTCTAAGCAAAACATTTTTTTTTGAGATAAATTTTCTATTTTCTTTTATTCTTGTAAGCTATTAATTGGTCAAAACAACAAAAATCTATTTTTGTTACTTTTGTATACATTTTACTCAAGATATGTATTTACCACTAGTGGACATGAATTATGGTAGTTTACCAAATTAAAAAAAAGGATTTTTTTTGTTTGTTTCAATGTAGAGTTAATGTAGTTTAAATGATCAAATTTTATTTTTGTTATTTACTTTCAAAACAAAACAAATTTATTTATTCTGAAGTTTTTCAAAGTTATGTAGATTTCTAAATGCTTCCCAAGGACTAATGACTTTGTG
Organism: Biomphalaria sudanica; assembly: GCA_036873155.1. Classification (NCBI taxonomy): domain Eukaryota; kingdom Metazoa; phylum Mollusca; class Gastropoda; family Planorbidae; genus Biomphalaria; species Biomphalaria sudanica. Next base: position 27,181 of record JAZGLO010003815.1, on the reverse strand, counting down.
ATTTTTTATATATTATTTTATTTTTGTGAATTTATTTTGGTGTTCCATTCCAAAGGAAAGATTACATTTAATTTTATGTATATTGTGCTGAAAAAAAAAATCCCTGCAAATTTGTAACATTCCTTTTTAATGTTTAGTCGTGTAGTTTGTATTTAACATTTACTTGGAGATGAAAGTCATGTTGTTACAATAAAAGTAGAAGCATATAATAACTTACTATGTACCAGTATAGCTGTAAACATACAACTCTCTATAGTGTATGGGAAGGTGAGATTTTAAGTTTTTGAAATAAAATATTAGTTTGCATAAATCTACTTTTTCTTCTTTTTAAAGCAAACCACTTTTTTTTTCCCTCTTTGATGCTTTAATTTACTCACAGAATTACTAGCTCAGAGTTAAGGGGCAAGCCAAGAGGACCTTTTCTGTTTATATAATGTATTTATTTCCAGTCAAACCTTGTTATAGTGAAAACAAGTGTACTGTGTATGTGTAAATTCTATTTTCTTCAAGGTAGAGAGGCAGACCTGGTTCATGACAGGTTTCTCCTTGTACAATGGAAACCTAGAAACACTGCTCACTTCCTCTCTCATGCTTCTAGTAACTAGATCTCAGCATGATTGCCCAATCATGAAATGGGTTACTGTTGGCTTTCAATATAGCTGTAACAGCTACATTTATGTACAAATTGATACTAAGTAAAAAAAAAAAAATTAAACTTCTGTAAATCTTAGCTGGTATCATGAAGTTTCCATCAAGGAAGCTTTACTGTTCTCTAATAGACCTAGTACAAGATAAATTATAGTGAATAAAAGTGCTAATCTTTTGATAGGCAAGGAATAGTCATCCTAGTCATTTAGAAACAGAAGTTATTTCACCAGTTCAGTGCAATTAATTAGGACAAAGAGGTTTCTAAAATGCAACTGTTAGTTATGTTAGTAATGCTACTGCTACTGTAAAGTCAATTTAAAAAAAAGGACAATAATTAAAACTTTAAATGTGAAATTTAAAATGTAATACAATAAACGTGCTAAAAAAAAGCTTACGGTCTTTGGACAAAGGTAAGTTTACTCGCTGTGTAGTGACTAGACCTTTATAGATTGATATATAGATCTAATATTTTATTAGATACGGATCAAGCTTCTTATTAGAAATATAATTTTAGCAAAATCATTATTTTTTAACTTGCTAAGTTGTGCTAATGAAATTTACGAGTTGGCAGCTTTGACCTAGATTATTTGTAGAATATAATACGTAAGATCTGATATTTGAAATTGATCTTATAGATCTATTAATTTTGTATTCATCATTAGAATCCATCTAGATCTATTGGATCCATTTCATGTCGGTGGATTTTTCGCCTCTTAAAGTTGAAATAAGACCATTAAAGATTTAACTAGACTAGATCGTGATAGTTGATCTTATTTTAGAACATATCTAGAACTATTCAATCTACGTCTAGTCAAGTAGTGTGTGTGCGTGGATACGCCCCCTTAGTAATACTTATAGTAATATAGTTATACTTAATTAAAATATAATAGACTCTGTTACTATATCTAGATCTCTAGTCAGTATAGTCTTAGCAATTTTTGCTCGATCAGTGTTTAGATCTAGATTCTAGATCTATAGGCCTATATATATTATATATATATCATTATAATATATATGTATTTTGTTTTTTAATTTTTGTATTGGGACTGTTAACATTCATTTAAAAAAGAAAACAAACTATTATCTATATCAATCTATATATATATATATCTATATAAAAATCTAGACGATCTAGTTATAAATCTAGATCTAGTATCTACTAATCTAGACTATTAAATTCTAGTAGATCTAGAATCGAGCTCTAATCTAGCTAGGCTAGCAGTGATTACCTAACTATATTATAATGTCTATATAATATTAGAATATATATAGTTTGTATATACCCCCAGCCCAGGGGTCTACGAAAGTGAAAAAATAATTATTATAGGGGTCTATGATAATAGATTTTCATTTAAGCAGGTCGTGACTTAATTTTTAATGTCATTAATGTAATTCTTTCATACACTAATATATGATTTACACCTTAGTTAATTCTTTTTAATATTTATACTGCTATTCAAACGAAAAATTGTATTTAATTTCAATACTTATTTAAATAGCTTAATTTTGTCTGAAAAACACATACTTGAATGTCCTAATCCACCTTAGGCAGACCCTACTACCACTACAGCCCAACATATAACCAACACCCTGTACGGCAGTGCTGAACAACTGAAGAAAACACACTATTTTTCCTTGGCACAGTCTGCAAAAGAGCTCACAGCTCAGCAGCAAAAAGCTGGCTAGAAGAGGAAGAATTCTTTCATACACTAATAAACGATTTACACTTTAGTTAATTCTTTACATTTTTATCCTGCTATTGAAACGAAAAATTGTTGTATTTAATTTCAATACTTATTTAAATAGCTTAATTTTGTCTACTTTTAACTAATGTTTAACAAAACTAAATGTAGACTGTACAGCGTTGATTATTTAAAATTGGGATTCATTCCTTCCTTGTCAAAAAGTGCCTTTTTTAAGATGATATTAAACCAATTACACTGGAGGAGATCATCTGAGACAATGCCACCCTGTTAAAATAGATAAAGGTTTGAAAAACATTCAAACACTCAAAGATAAAGTTCAGAATAGACCCACATTTAAATATCCCTTCCACATAATATAGAGAGGATGATGGTTTGTGAGCCTCTTAAAATATCTTTTTACTTAAAGCATAGGTCAAACATTAATTCTACCAGCCATTTTACACAAACCTACATCTGATATTATTAAAAGAATTTTTTAAAGCAACAATACATTTAAAGGTCACATTGTTGGCATGAGTTATAAAATTAAAAGCTTCTTATATAATTCTTTGCAAACGACTTATATTCAATTAGGGATCAACTGCGTCACAGGTCTGACAAGGTGTAGCGCTGTGTGCTATAAACTGCCTAATTATCACTGTCTCCTTATTTTTCCTCAGGGTTGACCCATGAAACCCTCCCCATGTTTGGGTTTTCCTGCAAGGCAGCTGAGGTTTGATTTCTATTTTCCTTCTGCTAGGTGGGTAGCAAGCCAAGGCTAATGAGTCCATCCTGCTCAAAGCTTACTGGTTAGGCTATAGTTACTCACCTTCGCCCCTTCTCCTGTTAATGAAAACAGTTCTGCTGATTCAATTAATTAATTTATTTATATTTAATGTTGGAAGGACAACTTCATAGAACAACAAAATCCTATATGAAACATAATATCAGTAGAAACAGATGATAAACCTGCAAAAAAACAAACAAACATTTCCATTGTGTTTTGTGATTCCAGCAATACATATTCATTGATATTTTAATTGGTTTAAATTTGAATTTAATCAATAAAAAAGAAAGATCTCTCTAACTTAATGTGTAGTTTTAAATTATTTTTCAACTCTTCAACTCACTACAGTTAGAAAAAAAACAAAAAAAAACATGCTGATGAATTTGCAAAAATTTGCAAGTTAAGCAGGGGTCTACTAAAAACCAGAAAACATGGCAAGGGGTCTATGAGACAAAAAAGTTTGGGAACCACAGTCTATAGAGTCTAGATCTAGCTGGAGCTACTAGATTCTTGTGTAGATGGTACACTAAAAATTAATGTTCCTCTTTCAGACCGCAAGTACTTATAAAATTTTAACATTTTAAAGACTAATATTAGTTTTATATTTTTACTGAACGACCTGATTCTCTACTCAAGGCTTATCTCCCCTAAGATTAAATTTTCTTAAAACAAAATTAATTGATTACAGCTAATTGATTATCTAATTGGTTAATTTATTGATCATTTCATATGTTGTTATTGACAATGAATAATTGTGCAAGTTTCACTTTGATCTGAGATTGGGAAGTGGGAGAAATAATGTGTAAAAGATTCCACCCAGAAAGTGAGTGGGATTTATTTTGTTAAGATGGTAATTTAACGGAGTGTGTGTCCTGTTCTTTGTTGTAAGATTGTAGATTGCTCTTTGTGGTGGAGGAAGTTAATACTGTCCAGTTTGTTTGGCATGGTCATTTCTTTATATGCAGCTTGGCCTGTGTTTCCTGATGGTCAGGAAGGTGTAGATAAATATTAATGACTGATTAGTGAATATCTTCTCTATTTAAAGGACCTACTATAAGGATTCCTTGTCTGATAAAGTTTTATTACTTCTACAGGTGCAAATTCTGTATAGCATTCTATTAGGTGTTAAAGCCAGTATCCTGGCAAATAAGTAAATAGATCAAGGGAGTATAAAACGGTAGACACATATATATAATGGGATATGTATGTCTTTGATAAATGTATGGACCAGAAGAAAAGGGTCAGAGAAAAAAAGCAAGGACAATGACACTATTTCCAGCTGGAATAACCTGCCCAGTGTGCAGCCAAATATTTTAGGCTTACATAGGTCTCAACAGCCACATGGTTAGGCACAAAACCCCAAAGACATCATCTCCTTGGATGACAAAAGTGGTCATCATCAAACCAAGGTTGACAAACTATATATATATATATATATATGGACCAGATTTAATGAACCATAAGCACAGAGGTGGGGTAAAATTAGCTGCATGCTTGTTTGAGTACAAAGGAAAAATAGAAATGGTGTGTAAAGTTAAGTGAGGATCTATTTACTTTATTCAGCTGTCCTGTTACTGGTGTACCTTGTTGAAAAGTTGCTAAGCAATCACATTTGCATTGAGCACAATCCTTTACTGAGCTAGCAATAGAAAATTCTTGGAGTTAAAGTAAAAAAAAAAGCTAAAAGAAATTTTTCAAAAGTTAAATTGTATAAATCCCTAGTACTTACTTTCATTTCAAACAAATTAAATGTTCAAGCAGGATAATAGCAAAAATGTTTTGAATTATGGCTGAACAAATTCTTGATGAAGCAAATGTCAGGCATTTGTTGTGTGAACCATTTTTTTTGAGCCAATTGTTGGTGAACTATTTGTCTGCTGAACCATTTATCTGGTGAACCAATAGTCATAAACAAATTCTTGGTGATGACATTTGTTTGTGAACAATTAAAAATTCCATCTTGGACTAGATCTAGACTGCAGTGAAGTTTTTTTTTCAATAAAATCTAGATTATTACTGCAGGGAACAGCAATGGGAAGAGTTGTGCTTGGTACCATTGTTTTGACAGTCTGAAACGCAAACCAGGCATTTCATGGTCTTCCATGAATGTAAAAGAAAAATGCATTTTAAGACCATTTCACAGAGCTACACAGACCTAGCCATATCTAGATATTTTGTCATATTTAATGCACACAAAGGTGTTTTATTAGGAGGGGGGTCTTTTTAACTCTCTTTTTTGCCTTGAGTCTATCTTCAGAATTACAAACAGAATGGCATCCTGACAAGTCCGAATCCTTGAGAAAAATAAATCTCTTACAATTGCTTCAAAAATAGCATTGTTAAAAAAAAACACTGACCATAAAACTTTGCAGAGAATTGTAGTATTCTGCTAAAACAACAACAAAGTGCCAAACATAAAATACAAAATATAAGAACTTTGTTAGCTAGAAAACAACTTTGTATATTATTCATATTAACTGGCTATTTCCCTTGTTGAACTGTAATTCCAACTCTGATAATTCAGTCACCTCCTGTTCCTTGCCTTTTGGATTAAGTAAATTTTACTGTATATCATTATGACATTGGTTTATCTTATCAATCTTTTTGCATGCATTAGCTTTTTATGAATGAAAATTAGAATTTTAAATTGCTTATATAGGTTAGTTTTCATGATACTTTCATATATTGTCTGGCTTTAAAGGGAAAATTAAAGTAAATATAAAAAAAAAAAAAATACATTCAAAATTGAAAGATGATTCTGGTCTTTCTAGCTTTGAAATTTATTTCAGTCAATTTGAATATATATCATTTAAATTTGGAAACAAAAATTACTAGTGGTTAGTTGAATTTAATACTTTGAAATGAACATCACTAACATGTGTAGCATTGATAATGGCCAAATTCAACATCACCTGCTCTAATTTAAAAGGCAGGATATTTTCATTAAAGCATAAAGTTGATTGAATATTTTTTACATGTTGTCCTTTCAGATTTATCTAAATAAGTAAATGTTCTTTTTGTATTGAGAACCCTTCAAACCTTAAAAAAAATTATATATATTATATGGCTTCCTTTGACCATGAAGTGACTATGTATGATATAACAATGAGATGAATGTCTAGGCATTAGCACACAGGCCATTCCCCCTCTCCAGGTAGCTGATGTGTCAGAAGGAACAGCGATACAATTTTTTTATCAGGGGCATTGAAGGCTCTGATTATTACATAATATAGTTTTGCTTTTTGTCATATAATATAAAAGTTTTAACAAAATTTACAGATTTTGCCACCATGGGGTCACTGTTTAGGTCTGAAGAAATGCAATATTGCCAGATGTTTCTGCAGACAGAAGCTGCCTACCATTGTGTCTCAGAGTTAGGAGAACTTGGATTGGTTCAGTTTAAAGATGTAAAACCTTTTATTTAATTTATTAAGATTATACAATAAAATATACTAAAATTTACACTTTACAATATGCTGCCATTAACTATGTAAAATGTATTTATGCTATCCTGTTGTACTGTCAGAGGGAAGCAGTTTGACCTGGTCTTTTTTTTCTCTTTGGAAAAACTTTGTGCCTTTTATATGTGTCAACCCTGATAAAATTGTAAGTGAAAAGTAAGTGTGGAAAAATATGAGAGCACTTTCAGTCTGACACATGACCACTGGTTGGTGAATATTGGTCCAGCTAACTCAGTTTAACCAACATCTTTTTTTAAAAAAGATTGGCTACCACAGGATTATAAGATTTTGTCAGATTTGGCTAAGGAGGAAAAAATAGGCATTAAAAAATGATTAAACAAAATTTCTGTTAAGTTAACTGAGTGGCATAAACTGGTTGGGTAGCTTTTTAAGGGGACTTAAGTTCAAATCCTGATTCAAACTGAGTTGTTGTTGCTAAAGGCATCACGTAAACCTTCTCCCAGATTTCCCTCCCTTGGGCCATAACACACTGAGCATTCTATAAGCATGAAAGATGTGCTATAGAAAAGCAATTAAAACAAAAATACTTAAATGAAATAATACAAGAAAAAACAAAACATTTTGGAACATAATGCATAATTTTTGGTTATGTTGATAGAATTGTTCAACACTTGTTTTTTGTTCATCTACTCTTTAAAAAAGTAATTCTGATCAAATTAGTTTTTTTATTTAGCTTCCTTTTCTAATTCAAACCAAACTAAAATTATTTCCAATAGTTGATGCATATCTTAAATTTTTTAATTTTAACAGTTTTAATGGTTTTCTTACAGCTGAATACTAATGTGAACTCTTTCCAAAGAACTTTTGTAAATGAGATTCGCAGATGTGAGGAAATGGAAAGAAAGCTTCGTAAGTAATTAGTAGGTTACTTCCAGTACCCAAATATATAAATACATTATCCACCAATTATGCTCATTGATTTCTTCTAATCTTTATGTTGTTTATTTTGCCATGGACTTCTTCTTGTTGTTCTTACTTAAAACAACAATAATAAAAAGGCCCATGAGTAAACAATCTCCATAAATTCCTTTGGCTAACTAATTCTAGTATCTATTGCATTGAATTGGACTGGCCAGAAAATTCGAGCATCAATTCTCCCTTTTTTTTGCACTTTCAATAAAACTGCCTGCAATTCAACAATCCCTCTTTTGGCCCATGTATTCTAATATATGTTAAGTTGATTTGTAATGGCTGGCTTTAAAATGATCTCCCAAACACACTCACTTTCTAAACTGTCAATTCTATAGCATGCTCACCTAACATAGTTTTGGCCCATGTTATGTTGAATTAGAATGGCCCATTAATATTGGTCTCCTATACATAAACACATATTTCTAGCCTGAGAATTCTAGTATCACTTTTCTCAGCACACCATCCCCCTTGTTACCACCACTAAAAAAAATTAATTCTACATGTAATCACTGACTTTTCTTCGGCTTCATAATTCAATATTATAGTATTTCATAAGCTCCATGTTGCTTTTTTGGTCAGACCCTTTTTTTGTTATAATTCTGGCATTGTAACGCTTTTGCACCTAAGAATTCTATCACCTTCTTTTTTTATATCCACCCTCAGCATACAAATTATATTGTTATAATTTACTTACATTTAATTGTTTCTTTTATAAATTTTTACAAACAAAAACAATTCAATCAATTTAGACGTATCTAGGTAACAATGCCTAGATACTATTGTTTTTTTTTCTTGACCTGTAGGTTGTCTGCCCCTTTGTGTAATAAGTTTTTTTTATTTTATTCTTCAAGAGTCAAGCCACACAGACAGTGACCGGTCCTTGACCTATGTGTGTACCTCTGGTTGAAAGGAGGGTGGTTTTTTTTTTCTTTTCTTCTGTCTCTTTGAAGAGCGTTCTAGATCTGGGTGTTGATGACTTTCTGTTCTAGAAATTACTGGATATCGACGCGTGGTAGATTATATAAAGACCGCTCGCGTAACGTTGACAGACAGACATACGGAGACAGCCGTGAGACAGAATAGCGGAGACATTGCGTGACCCGTGCGTGGTATACCACTTGATCGTGTAAGTTAAGATTTTTTTTTTCTTTTTTTTTCAAGGCCTTGCTTGCTTGTATTTGTAATTACATTTTCAAACTCTTGTATTGTAATATTTTTACATGCCATTTTTGTAAAAGGGTTTTGGTCAACACATCAATTCTGTATTGAGTAAATGTTTATTTTTTCTTTCTTGTAACTTTATATTTGATTAAACATTAAGTTGATAGTTTACTTCCGATTTCTTGTGTCATTTTTTTTGTTATTCATTGTAAGTCTTTGATTAAATTCAGACTTAAGATAAGTGACACAACTGCTTTTCTATTGTCACGTTCCCCTAGGCAAGCCATTTTAAAAATTAGAATTCAATTCGTAATACGTGACAAAAGAAGTTTGAGGGCTTTCGTCCCGGATATTTTTCTGAACCTATTTTCGTCTTACTTGAGTAATTTTGTAAAGGCGAAGTTGACTTTAACAAAAATTTTTTTGTGTCAAAGAGTCGGAAGTAAAGTATCAATAGTATTGACCAAACTCTCTTAAGGTTTTTTGTTGTACTGATTTTGTACTGTATATTTACATTGTATACATATTTTTGCTTGATCGTTTGCTAGTTAGTCATGGATATTCAGGGTTTTTCTTGCAAATCCCTCTGTGGAAGAGCTTGATGCTTTTACTAGGAAGGAACTGGTCCTTATTTCTAAACATTTAGGGTTAAAAATAAAATCAAATGCCCTTAAACAAGAAATCAGAGATAACATTGTAATCCATTATGTAGACGAGGAAGTGTTTTCTGAAGACCTTTTAGAAACCCTTAGACCCGATGAGGGTAAATCAGATTTAGAACTTCAGATAAAATTAAAACAAATGGAAATAGAAGCCCCAGACGGCTAGAGAGCAGAGAGAAATTAAACAAAAAGAATTAGAGCTTGCAGCGGCTAGAGAGCAGAAAGAAATGGAAATAGAAGCCCAGAAGGAAATTAAACAAAAAGAATTAGAGCAGAAAGAAATGGAAATGAAATTACAAATAGAGTTAAAAAAATTAGAGTTAGCTGCTAATGTAAGACCAGATTCTTCCCCTGCCAGTCATACTGCTGAAGCAATAAAATTTTTGAAAATAATTCCACGCTTTAATGAAGCCACAATTGACAATTATTTTCCACAATTTGAACTTGCTGTGAAAAATTTTAATGTACCTGAAACTTTGTGGCCCACTTTGCTGCAAACAGTTTTGACTGGTAGAGCTGCAGAGGTATTTTGTTCTTTGACCATTGAACAACAAAAAGATTATAATGTTGTTAAGGCCTTAATTCTTAAGGCATATGAACTTGTTCCGGAAGCTTACCGAAAGCAGTTCAGGGATTGTCGCAAATCGGATGGCCAAACCCATGTAGAATTCCTGCGGGAAAAGGAGCGACGCTTTGAGAAATGGCTCACTTCCAAGGAAATCGGCACCGACTTTGCCAAATTCAAGAACCTAATGCTGATGGAAGAGTTCAAGAGTTGTGTGCGGCTGGACGTCCGTACGCATATAGCTGATCGTGGCGAGGAAGATGTGCACAAGGCTGCAGTGTTGGCAGACGATTATATAATATCACATCAATTTGCCAAGTATACGACGGATGTCAAGCCAAAACAAGTCAAACAGCCTGAGTCCACTGCTAGCAACTCCATCAAGAACAGCAGTACAAACGACAGAAAACCTACTACAAGTTAAGCTACTTGTTCCTACTGCAAACGAGAAGGCCATAAAATTGACGATTGTTGGAAATTGAGGAAGAGAAACGAAAAAGCTCCTTCAAAAGTCAGCGCTTGCACAGTACAGTGGTCGTCGAGGTTTACTCCCTCATCATCAAGTCATATCAAGAATACCTCGACACCACCTGTTTCAAATGTATTGACTGTACAAGACTCTCCGAAAATGTCTCCACGGTGTTCAAATGACTCAACAGCGAGTTCTTCAAATTCATCTTTACGATGTTCCAATGACTCAACCAAGAGTTTTTCAAATACATCAAGCCGATGTTCCAATGACTCAAACAAGAGTTTTTCAAATACATCAAGCCGATGTTCCAATGACTCTATCCAGAGTTCCCATAAGACATCACCCCGATGTTCCAATGACTCTATCCAGAGTTCTCCAAATACATCCAAAAGATGTTCTACTGACTCAAGAAAGAGTTTCTCCACTGTGTCTCCTAGAGATGTCAATGACTCCAGCGAGAGTTCGACCCAAGTCCAGTCTGCATCAACCAAAATTGATGTTTTATTAGAGGATTTTAAGCCTTTCATTCGGAAGGATTCGTATCACTACCCGGTGATTCTACAAGTCTACGACCTATCACCATTTTGAGAGACACAGGTGCCTCACAATCGCTACTTTTAGAGGGTATCTTGCCCTTGTCAAAATCATCATCGACTGGGAAGAGCATCCTGTTACGAGGCGTAGAGCTTGGATGTATAGATGTGCCTCTACATCTAATCGACATAAAGTCAAATCTCATTACTGGACCGGTTGTTGTAGGTGTCCGACCAACATTACCATTGGAAGGCATCTCGTTGCTGTTAGGCAATGACTTAGCAGGTGGAAAGGTGATAGCCGAACCCATCGTCACTCAAACACCCGACTTATCTGCCACACCCGAGGAAGACCTAGAGTTATATCCAGCGTGTGCAGTAACAAGGGCAATGAGGTTGAAAGCATCTCAAGAAGAGAACGTCATCAAAGCCAACAGTAACCAAGATGATGTGGACTTGAGCACCACATTCTTTGCTTCTCTTGAAGAAGAACCAACGCCAAATTCTGAAAAGCCGGCATCAACTCGAAAACAGTTGATTGAGGACCAAAAGAAGGATCCAGAGCTCGCCAAACTCCGAGAAACCGCCATGACATCACAAGAGGCAGAGCTAGCATCAACGTGCTACTACATCCAAGATGATATGCTCTTCAGGAAATGGAAACCTCCAGACGCATCCAACGAAGAAGAATGGAGAATATGCCATCAAATCGTGTTACCAGAAAGATACCGAGCGTACATCATGAATCTGGCTCATGACACACCAATGTCAGGTCATCTCGGCATCCACAAGACATACCACAAGATTATGTCACACTTTTTCTGGCCACGTTTGAAGAAAGATGTCATCCAGTACTGCCGATCCTGTCATGCCTGTCAGATGGTTGGCAAGCCAAATCAAAAGATCCCTGTTGCTCCTCTGAAGCCGATTCCAGCCTTTGAAGAACCTTTCAGCAGAGTACTTATTGACTGTGTTGGTCCTCTCCCAAGGACAAAAGCTGGCAACCAATACTTGTTGACCATTATGTGTGCTTCAACTCGTTTTCCTGAGGCTATTCCTCTAAGGAACATAAAAGCATCAAACATTGTGAAGGCCTTAATCAAGTTCTTTACTCTATTTGGTCTACCAAAGTCCATCCAATCGGACCAAGGAACGAATTTCACGGCCAATCTTTTCAAGCAAGTCATGACTCAGTTGGGCATCAAACACTGCATGTCAAGTGCGTATCATGCCGAGTCGCAAGGCGCTCTTGAACGATTCCATCAGACTCTCAAGAACATGATCCAAACCTATTGCTTTGAGCACGAAAAAGACTGGGACGAAGGAATCCACATGCTGCTGTTTGCAACCCGTGAATCCGTCCAGGAATCGTTGGGATTCAGCCCTTTTGACTTAGTCTTTGGACATTCGGTGCGCGGTCCCTTGAAATGTATAAAAGAGACTTTGTTGTCACCAACAGCCACTGAAGGACTTTTAGACTATGTAAGTAAGTTTAAAACTAGACTTTATGATGCTTGTGTTCTGGCCAAAAATAACTTACAAAACACCCAATCCAGCATGAAACGCTGGTATGATAGAAAGGCCCGTGTTAGAGAATTTTCTCCCGGGGATAAGGTGCTTGTATTTTTGCCCATACCAGGTCAACCCTTGCAAGCCAGATATTTTGGTCCCTATGAAATTGAGACCAAAATTAGTGACCTCAATTACACAATCAAAACCCCTGACCGTAGGAAAAAGACTCAGTTATGTCATATAAACATGCTGAAGCCTTATGTATCTCGGCCAGATCACTCAGAGAAGAGTAATTGTGTTTTAAATACAGTCAAAAGTTGTTCAAATAGCCATGTTTCTCCTATTGATGATGATATTGTAAAGGAGAAATTTGGACAATACAAAATACCTAATTCTTTTGTATTACAGAATTTGGATGTAAAACTGTCTCATCTGTCTTCGACAGAAGGCCAGTTATCATGAAACTCATTAATGAATTTAATGACATTTTTTCTGATGTACCAAAACAGACTAATGTTATAATGCATGATGTAGATGTTGGCGAGGCTACTCCAGTCAAGCAGCATCCTTACAGGGTCAACCCTGAAAAACTTGCCATACTTAGGTCAGAAATCAAGTACATGCTTGAAAATGACCTCATTGAACCAAGTTCCAGTAGCTGGAGCTCCCCATGTGTCTTGATACCTAAACAGGACAAGACTTATCGTTTTTGTACAGACTACCGTAAGGTAAATGCTGTAACAAAGACCGATTCGTTTCCTATCCCTAGGATAGACGATCTCATAGATCGTATTGGTGACGCTAAGTACATCACCAAAATAGACCTACTTTCAGGTTATTGGCAGGTTCCCCTGACTGATAGGGCAAAGGAAATCTCCGCCTTTGTCACCCCTGATGGTCTGTACCAATACAAAGTGATGCCATTTGGCATGAAGAATGCTCCTGCCACTTTCCAGAGAATGATAAATGCCCTGCTTGCTGACATGGAGAATTGCCACGCATACATAGACGATGTAGTAATTTTTAGCCAAGATTTTTCTAGCCATTGTAAACAACTGCATTGTCTTTTTACTAAACTGTTACATGCAAAAATTACTGTAAACCTGAGTAAGAGTGATTTTTGCCAGGCTTCAATCCAATACTTAGGCCATATTGTAGGACAAGGCCAGGTGAAACCTGTAATGGCCAAAGTAGAAGCTATCCAAGCTTTCCCTATCCCTGCTGATCGGAAACAACTCCGAAGATTTTTGGGAATGTCTGGATATTATAGAAAATTTTGCGAAAATTTTTCTGTCATTGCCAGTCCTTTAACAAACCTCCTGAGAAAGAACGTCCGATTTACTTGGACGGATGAATGTCAGAAAGCCTTTAACCAAATTAAGCAGATATTATCTAGCTCCCCCATTTTGATGGCTCCTGACTTCGGAAAACCTTTTAGGTTAGCTATTGACGCCAGTGACACAGGTGTTGGGTCAGTCCTTTACCAAGAAGATAATTTCCAAGTAGAGCACCCTATTTGTTTCTTTTCCAAGAAATTTAATAGACATCAAAGAAATTATTCTACTGTGGAAAAAGAATGTCTTGGGTTGATTCTTTCTATACAACACTTTGATTTTTATATCAGTGGGTCCAGATGGCCACTGGTTGTATTTACTGACCACAATCCCCTTACATTTATCCACAAAATGTCTGGCAAGAACCAACGACTTCTCAGGTGGAGTTTATTTTTACAAGAGTACAACCTAGATCTTAAACACATAAAAGGCAGCGAAAATGTTATCGCCGATGCCTTATCTAGATTGTAAAAAGTATTTTGATGTATATATTTTTTATATATATATCATGATAAATACATTCTGTAATGTAAATATCATTTTTGTAATTATTCTAAAAAGATTTCCATTTCGTGGAAATGTAAACTTTTTATTTTTAGGAGGGAGGTGTTACGTATCTAGGTAACAATGCCTAGATACTATTGTTTTTTTTTTCTTGACCTGTAGGTTGTCTGCCCCTTTGTGTAATAAGTTTTTTTTTATTTTATTCTTCAAGAGTCAAGCCACACAGACAGTGACCGGTCCTTGACCTATGTGTGTACCTCTGGTTGAAAGGAGGGTGTTTTTTTTTTCTTTTCTTCTGTCTCTTTGAAGAGCGTTCTAGATCTGGGTGTTGATGACTTTCTGTTCTAGAAATTACTGGATATCGACGCGTGGTAGATTATATAAAGACCGCTCGCGTAACGTTGACAGACAGACATACGGAGACAGCCGTGAGACAGAATAGCGGAGACATTGCGTGACCCGTGCGTGGTATACCACTTGATCGTGTAAGTTAAGATTTTTTTTTTCTTTTTTTTCAAGGCCTTGCTTGCTTGTATTTGTAATTACATTTTCAAACTCTTGTATTGTAATATTTTTACATGCCATTTTTGTAAAAGGGTTTTGGTCAACACATCAATTCTGTATTGAGTAAATGTTTATTTTTTCTTTCTTGTAACTTTATATTTGATTAAACATTAAGTTGATAGTTTACCTTCCGATTTCTTGTGTCATTTTTTTTGTTATTCATTGTAAGTCTTTGATTAAATTCAGACTTAAGATAAGTGACACAACTGCTTTTCTATTGTCACGTTCCCCTAGGCAAGCCATTTTAAAAATTAGAATTCAATTCGTAATACGTGACAAAAGAAGTTTGAGGGCTTTCGTCCCGGATATTTTTCTGAACCTATTTTCGTCTTACTTGAGTAATTTTGTAAAGGCGAAGTTGACTTTAACAAAAATTTTTTTGTGTCAAAGAGTCGGAAGTAAAGTATCAATAGTATTGACCAAACTCTCTTAAGGTTTTTTGTTGTACTGATTTTGTACTGTATATTTACATTGTATACATATTTTGCTTGATCGTTTGCTAGTTAGTCATGGATATTCAGGTTTTTCTTGCAAATCCCTCTGTGGAAGAGCTTGACGCTTTTACTAGGAAGGAACTGGTCCTTATTTCTAAACATTTAGGGGTTAAAAATAAAATCAAATGCCCTTAAACAAGAAATCAGAGATAACATTGTAATCCATTATGTAGACGAGGAAGTGTTTTCTGAAGACCTTTTAGAAACCCTTAGACCCGATGAGGGTAAATCAGATTTAGAACTTCAGATAAAATTAAAACAAATGGAAATAGAAGCCCAGACGGCTAGAGAGCAGAGAGAAATTAAACAAAAAGAATTAGAGCTTGCAGCGGCTAGAGAGCAGAAAGAAATGGAAATAGAAGCCCAGAAGGAAATTAAACAAAAAGAATTAGAGCAGAAAGAAATGGAAATGAAATTACAAATAGAGTTAAAAAAATTAGAGTTAGCTGCTAATGTAAGACCAGATTCTTCCCCTGCCAGTCATACTGCTGAAGCAATAAAATTTTTGAAAATAATTCCACGCTTTAATGAAGCCACAATTGACAATTATTTTCCACAATTTGAACTTGCTGTGAAAAATTTTAATGTACCTGAAACTTTGTGGCCCACTTTGCTGCAAACAGTTTTGACTGGTAGAGCTGCAGAGGTATTTTGTTCTTTGACCATTGAACAACAAAAAGATTATAATGTTGTTAAGGCCTTAATTCTTAAGGCATATGAACTTGTTCCGGAAGCTTACCGAAAGCAGTTCAGGGATTGTCGCAAATCGGATGGCCAAACCCATGTAGAATTCCTGCGGGGAAAAGGAGCGACGCTTTGAGAATGGCTCACTTCCAAGGAAATCGGCACCGACTTTGCCAAATTCAAGAACCTAATGCTGATGGAAGAGTTCAAGAGTTGTGTGCGGCTGGACGTCCGTACGCATATAGCTGATCGTGGCGAGGAAGATGTGCACAAGGCTGCAGTGTTGGCAGACGATTATATAATATCACATCAATTTGCCAAGTATACGACGGATGTCAAGCCAAAACAAGTCAAACAGCCTGAGTCCACTGCTAGCAACTCCATCAAGAACAGCAGTACAAACGACAGAAAACCTACTACAAGTTAAGCTACTTGTTCCTACTGCAAACGAGAAGGCCATAAAATTGACGATTGTTGGAAATTGAGGAAGAGAAACGAAAAAGCTCCTTCAAAAGTCAGCGCTTGCACAGTACAGTGGTCGTCGAGGTTTACTCCCTCATCATCAAGTCATATCAAGAATACCTCGACACCACCTGTTTCAAAATGTATTGACTGTACAAGACTCTCCGAAAATGTCTCCACGGTGTTCAAATGACTCAACAGCGAGTTCTTCAAATTCATCTTTACGATGTTCCAATGACTCAACCAAGAGTTTTCAAATACATCAAGCCGATGTTCCAATGACTCAAACAAGAGTTTTTCAAATACATCAAGCCGATGTTCCAATGACTCTATCCAGAGTTCCCATAAGACATCACCCCGATGTTCCAATGACTCTATCCAGAGTTCTCCAAATACATCCAAAAGATGTTCTACTGACTCAAGAAAGAGTTTCTCCACTGTGTCTCCTAGAGATGTCAATGACTCCAGCGAGAGTTCGACCCAAGTCCAGTCTGCATCAACCAAAATTGATGTTTTATTAGAGGATTTTAAGCCTTTCATTTCGGAAGGATTCGTATCACTACCCGGTGATTCTACAAGTCTACGACCTATCACCATTTTGAGAGACACAGGTGCCTCACAATCGCTACTTTTAGAGGGTATCTTGCCCTTGTCAAAATCATCATCGACTGGGAAGAGCATCCTGTTACGAGGCGTAGAGCTTGGATGTATAGATGTGCCTCTACATCTAATCGACATAAAGTCAAATCTCATTACTGGACCGGTTGTTGTAGGTGTCCGACCAACATTACCATTGGAAGGCATCTCGTTGCTGTTAGGCAATGACTTAGCAGGTGGAAAGGTGATAGCCGAACCCATCGTCACTCAAACACCCGACTTATCTGCCACACCCGAGGAAGACCTAGAGTTATATCCAGCGTGTGCAGTAACAAGGGCAATGAGGTTGAAAGCATCTCAAGAAGAGAACGTCATCAAAGCCAACAGTAACCAAGATGATGTGGACTTGAGCACCACATTCTTTGCTTCTCTTGAAGAAGAACCAACGCCAAATTCTGAAAAGCCGGCATCAACTCGAAAACAGTTGATTGAGGACCAAAAGAAGGATCCAGAGCTCGCCAAACTCCGAGAAACCGCCATGACATCACAAGAGGCAGAGCTAGCATCAACGTGCTACTACATCCAAGATGATATGCTCTTCAGGAAATGGAAACCTCCAGACGCATCCAACGAAGAAGAATGGAGAATATGCCATCAAATCGTGTTACCAGAAAGATACCGAGCGTACATCATGAATCTGGCTCATGACACACCAATGTCAGGTCATCTCGGCATCCACAAGACATACCACAAGATTATGTCACACTTTTTCTGGCCACGTTTGAAGAAAGATGTCATCCAGTACTGCCGATCCTGTCATGCCTGTCAGATGGTTGGCAAGCCAAATCAAAAGATCCCTGTTGCTCCTCTGAAGCCGATTCCAGCCTTTGAAGAACCTTTCAGCAGAGTACTTATTGACTGTGTTGGTCCTCTCCCAAGGACAAAAGCTGGCAACCAATACTTGTTGACCATTATGTGTGCTTCAACTCGTTTTCCTGAGGCTATTCCTCTAAGGAACATAAAAGCATCAAACATTGTGAAGGCCTTAATCAAGTTCTTTACTCTATTTGGTCTACCAAAGTCCATCCAATCGGACCAAGGAACGAATTTCACGGCCAATCTTTTCAAGCAAGTCATGACTCAGTTGGGCATCAAACACTGCATGTCAAGTGCGTATCATGCCGAGTCGCAAGGCGCTCTTGAACGATTCCATCAGACTCTCAAGAACATGATCCAAACCTATTGCTTTGAGCACGAAAAAGACTGGGACGAAGGAATCCACATGCTGCTGTTTGCAACCCGTGAATCCGTCCAGGAATCGTTGGGATTCAGCCCTTTTGACTTAGTCTTTGGACATTCGGTGCGCGGTCCCTTGAAATGTATAAAAGAGACTTTGTTGTCACCAACAGCCACTGAAGGACTTTTAGACTATGTAGTAAGTTTAAAACTAGACTTTATGATGCTTGTGTTCTGGCCAAAAATAACTTACAAAACACCCAATCCAGCATGAAACGCTGGTATGATAGAAAGGCCCGTGTTAGAGAATTTTCTCCCGGGGATAAGGTGCTTGTATTTTTGCCCATACCAGGTCAACCCTTGCAAGCCAGATATTTTGGTCCCTATGAAATTGAGACCAAAATTAGTGACCTCAATTACACAATCAAAACCCCTGACCGTAGGAAAAAGACTCAGTTATGTCATATAAACATGCTGAAGCCTTATGTATCTCGGCCAGATCACTCAGAGAAGAGTAATTGTGTTTTAAATACAGTCAAAAGTTGTTCAAATAGCCATGTTTCTCCTATTGATGATGATATTGTAAAGGAGAAATTTGGACAATACAAAATACCTAATTCTTTTGTATTACAGAATTTGGATGTAAAACTGTCTCATCTGTCTTCGACAGAAAGGCCAGTTATCATGAAACTCATTAATGAATTTAATGACATTTTTTCTGATGTACCAAAACAGACTAATGTTATAATGCATGATGTAGATGTTGGCGAGGCTACTCCAGTCAAGCAGCATCCTTACAGGGTCAACCCTGAAAAACTTGCCATACTTAGGTCAGAAATCAAGTACATGCTTGAAAATGACCTCATTGAACCAAGTTCCAGTAGCTGGAGCTCCCCATGTGTCTTGATACCTAAACAGGACAAGACTTATCGTTTTTGTACAGACTACCGTAAGGTAAATGCTGTAACAAAGACCGATTCGTTTCCTATCCCTAGGATAGACGATCTCATAGATCGTATTGGTGACGCTAAGTACATCACCAAAATAGACCTACTTTCAGGTTATTGGCAGGTTCCCCTGACTGATAGGGCAAAGGAAATCTCCGCCTTTGTCACCCCTGATGGTCTGTACCAATACAAAGTGATGCCATTTGGCATGAAGAATGCTCCTGCCACTTTCCAGAGAATGATAAATGCCCTGCTTGCTGACATGGAGAATTGCCACGCATACATAGACGATGTAGTAATTTTTAGCCAAGATTTTTCTAGCCATTGTAAACAACTGCATTGTCTTTTTACTAAACTGTTACATGCAAAAATTACTGTAAACCTGAGTAAGAGTGATTTTTGCCAGGCTTCAATCCAATACTTAGGCCATATTGTAGGACAAGGCCAGGTGAAACCTGTAATGGCCAAAGTAGAAGCTATCCAAGCTTTCCCTATCCCTGCTGATCGGAAACAACTCCGAAGATTTTTGGGAATGTCTGGATATTATAGAAAATTTTGCGAAAATTTTTCTGTCATTGCCAGTCCTTTAACAAACCTCCTGAGAAAGAACGTCCGATTTACTTGGACGGATGAATGTCAGAAAGCCTTTAACCAAATTAAGCAGATATTATCTAGCTCCCCCATTTTGATGGCTCCTGACTTCGGAAAACCTTTTAGGTTAGCTATTGACGCCAGTGACACAGGTGTTGGGTCAGTCCTTTACCAAGAAGATAATTTCCAAGTAGAGCACCCTATTTGTTTCTTTTCCAAGAAATTTAATAGACATCAAAGAAATTATTCTACTGTGGAAAAAGAATGTCTTGGGTTGATTCTTTCTATACAACACTTTGATTTTTATATCAGTGGGTCCAGATGGCCACTGGTTGTATTTACTGACCACAATCCCCTTACATTTATCCACAAAATGTCTGGCAAGAACCAACGACTTCTCAGGTGGAGTTTATTTTTACAAGAGTACAACCTAGATCTTAAACACATAAAAGGCAGCGAAAATGTTATCGCCGATGCCTTATCTAGATTGTAAAAAGTATTTTGATGTATATATTTTTTATATATATATCATGATAAATACATTCTGTAATGTAAATATCATTTTTGTAATTATTCTAAAAAGATTTCCATTTCGTGGAAATGTAAACTTTTTATTTTTAGGAGGGAGGTGTTACGTATCTAGGTAACAATGCCTAGATACTATTGTTTTTTTTCTTGACCTGTAGGTTGTCTGCCCCTTTGTGTAATAAGTTTTTTTTATTTTATTCTTCAAGAGTCAAGCCACACAGACAGTGACCGGTCCTTGACCTATGTGTGTACCTCTGGTTGAAAGGAGGGTGGTTTTTTTTTTCTTTTCTTCTGTCTCTTTGAAGAGCGTTCTAGATCTGGGTGTTGATGACTTTCTGTTCTAGAAATTACTGGATATCGACGCGTGGTAGATTATATAAAGACCGCTCGCGTAACGTTGACAGACAGACATACGGAGACAGCCGTGAGACAGAATAGCGGAGACATTGCGTGACCCGTGCGTGGTATACCACTTGATCGTGTAAGTTAAGATTTTTTTTTTCTTTTTTTTTCAAGGCCTTGCTTGCTTGTATTTGTAATTACATTTTCAAACTCTTGTATTGTAATATTTTTACATGCCATTTTTGTAAAAGGGTTTTGGTCAACACATCAATTCTGTATTGAGTAAATGTTTATTTTTTCTTTCTTGTAACTTTATATTTGATTAAACATTAAGTTGATAGTTTACCTTCCGATTTCTTGTGTCATTTTTTTTGTTATTCATTGTAAGTCTTTGATTAAATTCAGACCTTAAGATAAGTGACACAACTGCTTTTCTATTGTCACGTTCCCCTAGGCAAGCATTTTAAAAATTAGAATTCAATTCGTAATACGTGACAAAAGAAGTTTGAGGGCTTTCGTCCCGGATATTTTTCTGAACCTATTTTCGTCTTACTTGAGTAATTTTGTAAAGGCGAAGTTGACTTTAACAAAAATTTTTTTGTGTCAAAGAGTCGGAAGTAAAGTATCAATAGTATTGACCAAACTCTCTTAAGGTTTTTTGTTGTACTGATTTTGTACTGTATATTTACATTGTATACATATTTTTGCTTGATCGTTTGCTAGTTAGTCATGGATATTCAGGTTTTTCTTGCAAATCCCTCTGTGGAAGAGCTTGATGCTTTTACTAGGAAGGAACTGGTCCTTATTTCTAAACATTTAGGGTTAAAAATAAAATCAAATGCCCTTAAACAAGAAATCAGAGATAACATTGTAATCCATTATGTAGACGAGGAAGTGTTTTCTGAAGACCTTTTAGAAACCCTTAGACCCGATGAGGGTAAATCAGATTTAGAACTTCAGATAAAATTAAAACAAATGGAAATAGAAGCCCAGACGGCTAGAGAGCAGAGAGAAATTAAACAAAAAGAATTAGAGCTTGCAGCGGCTAGAGAGCAGAAAGAAATGGAAATAGAAGCCCAGAAGGAAATTAAACAAAAAGAATTAGAGCAGAAAGAAATGGAAATGAAATTACAAATAGAGTTAAAAAAATTAGAGTTAGCTGCTAATGTAAGACCAGATTCTTCCCCTGCCAGTCATACTGCTGAAGCAATAAAATTTTTGAAAATAATTCCACGCTTTAATGAAGCCACAATTGACAATTATTTTCCACAATTTGAACTTGCTGTGAAAAATTTTAATGTACCTGAAACTTTGTGGCCCACTTTGCTGCAAACAGTTTTGACTGGTAGAGCTGCAGAGGTATTTTGTTCTTTGACCATTGAACAACAAAAAGATTATAATGTTGTTAAGGCCTTAATTCTTAAGGCATATGAACTTGTTCCGGAAGCTTACCGAAAGCAGTTCAGGGATTGTCGCAAATCGGATGGCCAAACCCATGTAGAATTCCTGCGGGAAAAGGAGCGACGCTTTGAGAAATGGCTCACTTCCAAGGAAATCGGCACCGACTTTGCCAAATTCAAGAACCTAATGCTGATGGAAGAGTTCAAGAGTTGTGTGCGGCTGGACGTCCGTACGCATATAGCTGATCGTGGCGAGGAAGATGTGCACAAGGCTGCAGTGTTGGCAGGACGATTATATAATATCACATCAATTTGCCAAGTATACGACGGATGTCAAGCCAAAACAAGTCAAACAGCCTGAGTCCACTGCTAGCAACTCCATCAAGAACAGCAGTACAAACGACAGAAAACCTACTACAAGTTAAGCTACTTGTTCCTACTGCAAACGAGAAGGCCATAAAATTGACGATTGTTGGAAATTGAGGAAGAGAAACGAAAAAGCTCCTTCAAAAGTCAGCGCTTGCACAGTACAGTGGTCGTCGAGGTTTACTCCCTCATCATCAAGTCATATCAAGAATACCTCGACACCACCTGTTTCAAATGTATTGACTGTACAAGACTCTCCGAAAATGTCTCCACGGTGTTCAAATGACTCAACAGCGAGTTCTTCAAATTCATCTTTACGATGTTCCAATGACTCAACCAAGAGTTTTTCAAATACATCAAGCCGATGTTCCAATGACTCAAACAAGAGTTTTTCAAATACATCAAGCCGATGTTCCAATGACTCTATCCAGAGTTCCCATAAGACATCACCCCGATGTTCCAATGACTCTATCCAGAGTTCTCCAAATACATCCAAAAGATGTTCTACTGACTCAAGAAAGAGTTTCTCCACTGTGTCTCCTAGAGATGTCAATGACTCCAGCGAGAGTTCGACCCAAGTCCAGTCTGCATCAACCAAAATTGATGTTTTATTAGAGGATTTTAAGCCTTTCATTTCGGAAGGATTCGTATCACTACCCGGTGATTCTACAAGTCTACGACCTATCACCATTTTGAGAGACACAGGTGCCTCACAATCGCTACTTTTAGAGGGTATCTTGCCCCTTGTCAAAATCATCATCGACTGGGAAGAGCATCCTGTTACGAGGCGTAGAGCTTGGATGTATAGATGTGCCTCTACATCTAATCGACATAAAGTCAAATCTCATTACTGGACCGGTTGTTGTAGGTGTCCGACCAACATTACCATTGGAAGGCATCTCGTTGCTGTTAGGCAATGACTTAGCAGGTGGAAAGGTGATAGCCGAACCCATCGTCACTCAAACACCCGACTTATCTGCCACACCCGAGGAAGACCTAGAGTTATATCCAGCGTGTGCAGTAACAAGGGCAATGAGGTTGAAAGCATCTCAAGAAGAGAACGTCATCAAAGCCAACAGTAACCAAGATGATGTGGACTTGAGCACCACATTCTTTGCTTCTCTTGAAGAAGAACCAACGCCAAATTCTGAAAAGCCGGCATCAACTCGAAAACAGTTGATTGAGGACCAAAAGAAGGATCCAGAGCTCGCCAAACTCCGAGAACCGCCATGACATCACAAGAGGCAGAGCTAGCATCAACGTGCTACTACATCCAAGATGATATGCTCTTCAGGAAATGGAAACCTCCAGACGCATCCAACGAAGAAGAATGGAGAATATGCCATCAAATCGTGTTACCAGAAAGATACCGAGCGTACATCATGAATCTGGCTCATGACACACCAATGTCAGGTCATCTCGGCATCCACAAGACATACCACAAGATTATGTCACACTTTTTCTGGCCACGTTTGAAGAAAGATGTCATCCAGTACTGCCGATCCTGTCATGCCTGTCAGATGGTTGGCAAGCCAAATCAAAAGATCCCTGTTGCTCCTCTGAAGCCGATTCCAGCCTTTGAAGAACCTTTCAGCAGAGTACTTATTGACTGTGTTGGTCCTCTCCCAAGGACAAAAGCTGGCAACCAATACTTGTTGACCATTATGTGTGCTTCAACTCGTTTTCCTGAGGCTATTCCTCTAAGGAACATAAAAGCATCAAACATTGTGAAGGCCTTAATCAAGTTCTTTACTCTATTTGGTCTACCAAAGTCCATCCAATCGGACCAAGGAACGAATTTCACGGCCAATCTTTTCAAGCAAGTCATGACTCAGTTGGGCATCAAACACTGCATGTCAAGTGCGTATCATGCCGAGTCGCAAGGCGCTCTTGAACGATTCCATCAGACTCTCAAGAACATGATCCAAACCTATTGCTTTGAGCACGAAAAAGACTGGGACGAAGGAATCCACATGCTGCTGTTTGCAACCCGTGAATCCGTCCAGGAATCGTTGGGATTCAGCCCTTTGACTTAGTCTTTGGACATTCGGTGCGCGGGTCCCTTGAAATGTATAAAAGAGACTTTGTTGTCACCAACAGCCACTGAAGGACTTTTAGACTATGTAAGTAAGTTTAAAACTAGACTTTATGATGCTTGTGTTCTGGCCAAAAATAACTTACAAAACACCCAATCCAGCATGAAACGCTGGTATGATAGAAAGGCCCGTGTTAGAGAATTTTCTCCCGGGGATAAGGTGCTTGTATTTTTGCCCATACCAGGTCAACCCTTGCAAGCCAGATATTTTGGTCCCTATGAAATTGAGACCAAAATTAGTGACCTCAATTACACAATCAAAACCCCTGACCGTAGGAAAAAGACTCAGTTATGTCATATAAACATGCTGAAGCCTTATGTATCTCGGCCAGATCACTCAGAGAAGAGTAATTGTGTTTTAAATACAGTCAAAAGTTGTTCAAATAGCCATGTTTCTCCTATTGATGATGATATTGTAAAGGAGAAATTTGGACAATACAAAATACCTAATTCTTTTGTATTACAGAATTTGGATGTAAAACTGTCTCATCTGTCTTCGACAGAAAGGCCAGTTATCATGAAACTCATTAATGAATTTAATGACATTTTTTCTGATGTACCAAAACAGACTAATGTTATAATGCATGATGTAGATGTTGGCGAGGCTACTCCAGTCAAGCAGCATCCTTACAGGGTCAACCCTGAAAAACTTGCCATACTTAGGTCAGAAATCAAGTACATGCTTGAAAATGACCTCATTGAACCAAGTTCCAGTAGCTGGAGCTCCCCATGTGTCTTGATACCTAAACAGGACAAGACTTATCGTTTTTGTACAGACTACCGTAAGGTAAATGCTGTAACAAGACCGATTCGTTTCCTATCCTAGGATAGACGATCTCATAGATCGTATTGGTGACGCTAAGTACATCACCAAAATAGACCTACTTTCAGGTTATTGGCAGGTTCCCCTGACTGATAGGGCAAAGGAAATCTCCGCCTTTGTCACCCCTGATGGTCTGTACCAATACAAAGTGATGCCATTTGGCATGAAGAATGCTCCTGCCACTTTCCAGAGAATGATAAATGCCCTGCTTGCTGACATGGAGAATTGCCACGCATACATAGACGATGTAGTAATTTTTAGCCAAGATTTTTCTAGCCATTGTAAACAACTGCATTGTCTTTTTACTAAACTGTTACATGCAAAAATTACTGTAAACCTGAGTAAGAGTGATTTTTGCCAGGCTTCAATCCAATACTTAGGCCATATTGTAGGACAAGGCCAGGTGAAACCTGTAATGGCCAAAGTAGAAGCTATCCAAGCTTTCCCTATCCCTGCTGATCGGAAACAACTCCGAAGATTTTTGGGAATGTCTGGATATTATAGAAAATTTTGCGAAAATTTTTCTGTCATTGCCAGTCCTTTAACAAACCTCCTGAGAAAGAACGTCCGATTTACTTGGACGGATGAATGTCAGAAAGCCTTTAACCAAATTAAGCAGATATTATCTAGCTCCCCCATTTTGATGGCTCCTGACTTCGGAAAACCTTTTAGGTTAGCTATTGACGCCAGTGACACAGGTGTTGGGTCAGTCCTTTACCAAGAAGATAATTTCCAAGTAGAGCACCCTATTTGTTTCTTTTCCAAGAAATTTAATAGACATCAAAGAAATTATTCTACTGTGGAAAAAGAATGTCTTGGGTTGATTCTTTCTATACAACACTTTGATTTTTATATCAGTGGGTCCAGATGGCCACTGGTTGTATTTACTGACCACAATCCCCTTACATTTATCCACAAAATGTCTGGCAAGAACCAACGACTTCTCAGGTGGAGTTTATTTTTACAAGAGTACAACCTAGATCTTAAACACATAAAAGGCAGCGAAAATGTTATCGCCGATGCCTTATCTAGATTGTAAAAAGTATTTTGATGTATATATTTTTTATATATATATCATGATAAATACATTCTGTAATGTAAATATCATTTTTGTAATTATTCTAAAAAGATTTCCATTTCGTGGAAATGTAAACTTTTTATTTTTAGGAGGGAGGTGTTACGTATCTAGGTAACAATGCCTAGATACTATTGTTTTTTTTTCTTGACCTGTAGGTTGTCTGCCCCTTTGTGTAATAAGTTTTTTTTATTTTATTCTTCAAGAGTCAAGCCACACAGACAGTGACCGGTCCTTGACCTATGTGTGTACCTCTGGTTGAAAGGAGGGTGGTTTTTTTTTTTCTTTTCTTCTGTCTCTTTGAAGAGCGTTCTAGATCTGGGTGTTGATGACTTTCTGTTCTAGAAATTACTGGATATCGACGCGTGGTAGATTATATAAAGACCGCTCGCGTAACGTTGACAGACAGACATACGGAGACAGCCGTGAGACAGAATAGCGGAGACATTGCGTGACCCGTGCGTGGTATACCACTTGATCGTGTAAGTTAAGATTTTTTTTTTTCTTTTTTTTCAAGGCCTTGCTTGCTTGTATTTGTAATTACATTTTCAAACTCTTGTATTGTAATATTTTTACATGCCATTTTTGTAAAAGGGTTTTGGTCAACACATCAATTCTGTATTGAGTAAATGTTTATTTTTTCTTTCTTGTAACTTTATATTTGATTAAACATTAAGTTGATAGTTTACCTTCCGATTTCTTGTGTCATTTTTTTTGTTA
>JAZGLO010003814.1:0-50650 GCA_036873155.1 Biomphalaria sudanica | reverse complement strand
TTAGTCTAAATGACATTGAATAAATTGTGCCAATGTGCCCAAAATCCGAAACCTATTTCATCAATGTCTTTTTGCCTTGAAGTATTACCATACTAGCAGGTAATTAGACTACTGATGGTAGCTGTATAAAAAGTTAATTAAATTAAATAGTACACGATTGTAGGTCCATTTCGTGTCACCAATCATCTCTTATAAGAGCACGAATTAATGTCAACCCGTATCTCTATTTTGTTAATTTCAAAGGCGGCCTCCTTCACATTTCCTGGCTGAGGTGTTTGTTCTTGCAAGATCTGTCTGATCCCACTAAATAGTGATACGACACTGATTAGATAAACTCGTTGAAATGATCGACAAAAATTTCTCTGAAAATGTTCAAAGTTTATTTTAAATAATAAAGCTTGTCACCGTCAAGTCCAAAGATAGATAAGGAGTGCAGTAAAAATGCAAAAAATATAATAAAGAAAAGCAAATATTTGACTCAATAACTTTCTGGGCCAAGAGAAGATAAGCGAGTAAAAACTCTTTAAAAAGTAAATCACAGTATTTTGCTCTTAGTAACATAATTTGACGTTCTTCCAACTTTTAGCAATAAAATGCAATAAGAGAAAATATGAAAAAGTGTGATGAAGAGGCGATAGAATGGGGAAACTAAAAAAAGAAGATAATGAAACAGAGGAATATCACTGTTGCCACCTGAACAATAATAAAAAATACATATTCCGTATTCCAGATGTCAGATACACAATGTGTACGGGTTGGCCTACAAGTATAAACATTCCCCAATAGTATGAGTGTTGGATTGTTTTAAAAAATGAAACATTGACTAAAATATTTTAGAATCCTTGTAAAAAATATAATTAAACAAGATAGTTTATTTGTTGTCAATATATCATCGTAATTAATTAATTAGTGTGAAATGTTGAGAAACCAGCTAATTAAACTAATATGGCGTCTCAATGATTCTCATTTAAAGCGCTTATTTGGGTTGCGTTGTTCGACAGTATACTTAGTGATGGACTAATAATGCTAACTAAACCAGTTTTTGTTTAAAACCCTTTTTTTTCTTTATTTCACTGTTGAAAATTATCAGTTGCAAGTGTTGCATAAGTTCTATCTTTAGCTCAGCTCAAAGAGTTTTTATGTGCGTGTATTGTGTGTGTGTGTGTGTGAGCACGTTGGCATGTGCTGTTGTGTTTACGCCAGAAAATGTCTACGTAAATCTGCCCAGACTTAAGGGTCACATTGTACTTAGATTTTCTCATTTTAAAATAGTCATGAGCCATTGAATAGACCTTTGTTGCACACAAGATCCTAGAAGAAGTAGAAGATATTTATGAGTGACGTTGAAACAAAAATGGCTTGTCCATTAAACGGCTAGACATTTTCTTTAACATCGCTCGATCGACCACGGACCAGAAGAGGTACTGGCAGATCGTAGGGGCCAGGAGAGGTACTGGCAGATCGTAGGGGCCAGGAGAGGTACTGGCAGATCGTAGGGGCCAGGAGAGGTACTGGCAGATCGTAGGGGCCAGGAGAGGTACTGGCAGATCGTAGGGGCCAGGAGAGGTACTGGCAGATCGTAGGGGCCAGGAGAGGTACTGGCAGATCGTAGGGGCCAGGAGAGGTACTGGCAGATCGTAGGGGCCAAGAGAGGTACTGGCAGATCGTAGGGGCCAGGAGAGGTACTGGCAGATCGTAGGGGCCAGGAGAGGACAACATGCGCTCCCCATCAACTTACTCAACGAGTTTGTGGAAGAGGAAGACAAGAGAAAGTGATCCAAGAATGGACAGGCCTGTTAGTGAATGAATTCTATCCAAGACAAAGGACAGAGAGGAGTGAAATAAGACGGTCAACTGTTCTTGTATGATGAACCAACGGCCCAACAGACTAATGGAAGGTGATTCTGTTTGGGGGTGGGTCGCAAGTAAAATGTTTATAAACACTGGATTAGGTCATTGTAAGAAGTATTACTAATTTGAGAATCACTGCGCTGATCCCTCTGATCCCTGTCTCTGACCTCATCTCTCCCTCTCTCTCCCCGCTCTGTACACAAACAACTCTTCCAGCCATAAGATATCTTGAATACTGTCTCATGACACTCCAACGTATTTAGTTCACAGCTCCCTATCTTCTAAAAACACCAGAACGGCATCAATACAATGGTATCACTTGGAACTGAGCTTATCTGAATGCATGGCACCTTCAATACACACAAACACATTTATCTTCACTCGTTTTTTTATCATTATATGTTTAAAAGGCCATTTAGTTTGAAAAATATTGCATACTCATTTATCTTTTGAACAAAAAAAATTCCTTACATTATGATTTAAATAATGATGATAGTTTAAGTTCGTGGGAATGTGCATTAAAAAATAATTTGTATAGCCCATTTCTTATGCTCTTGTATGCTCAGTGGGCTACGGTCAAATCTCTCTTATAGACATATGAGGGGAGGGGGTAACAAGGAGAAGGTTGCATTGCTGCTTTGAGCTTGAGGCGCTCAGCAAACACAACTCAGCTCAGGTTGGGTATCGAACTCACTCCCCCCCCCCCCCTCCAGCCAAGCGGTTTATGCTATTTAGCAATACATGCTAACGACTCATTGTGTCTCTGTGTGTGTATCTGTGTGTGTGTATGTGTGTGTGTGTGTTTAATGTCAAAGTGATTTCAATTCAATTTTTAAAAAAGAAAACCTAGACTCTTTAGTTATCAACAACTTTATAGTGGAACACACACACACACAAACATGAAAGTAGTGTAGATGTAGTCCCACACAAACCAAATCTCTACAGTAGGGTGTGCCAAGATTTAAAAGCCTGAAGTGCAAAGGTAGTAATAATTTAAACATAATGATATTTAATGTGTTAATAATGAAACTATTCTCTCTAGTAATGAAAGTAGTCTGTAGGGATGGGAAGAGAGATCAGAACATAAACTAAGGCTTGCAGTTGAAACATTAACAAGATACTATTAGCTACAAGCACTAATTCGTCATAGTAATACATGAATTGCGGTGTGATGGCTTATCGGTAAAGCGTTTGGCTTTTTGAGTTATAATCTCGGTGAAGACTGGGTTTTTGAATTTCAGGATTATTAGGCCTCCTCTACGTCCACCCAACTCCACTGAGAACCTGAAAGTTTTCGTTACGCTGGCCCCACCCTGTTAACACCTTGCTATCCGTTGACTAGAGAAACATGAGATGAACTCCTATTGAAAAATCTGAGCAGGAAGGACTAATCTTCCCGTAGTGGCAAGAAACTGGGACGTTCGGCGTAATGCCTCGTAGCTACCATACATGTTGAGTGACTGCTCAGATACGTCCCCCCTTAGCTCTCGGAGCTCGGGACACTCGTACAAGATATGCGACACTGTTTCGACGCTCTCTCCACAGTGACGGCATCGGGAGTCGTTGTTCGGGCGGAACCGTGCAAAGTATGCCCCTACAGAACAATGTTCCGTCCTACACTGTGCAATGATTGCTTGTTCTGACCTCCTCAACCGCCACCACGGATCGTCGCGATCTGTGTGACGCATATGCTGCCAGACACTTCGTGCTCTGTCGTATTCCTCCCAGGACTTTAACTACTTCTCATGAATGAGTGCTAGGATTTCTGCCATAGCTTGTAAAAACGTGCTTGGTGGTTCGAGGTGAGTTGCTGCCAAAGCTTCCTCTCGTGCAAGGGCGTCTGCATTTTCATTGCCCCTCTCGCCGCAATGCGAGGGCGTCCACTGCAAAAAACGACAGCTGCGATAGCTCGGCGGATGTTATCTGCGGCGCCAACAGCCTCTTCTATTACGGGCGACCCTCCTCCGCTCCCACCCATAGCTAGAAGACTGGAGCGAGAGTCAGTTACCAACACAACAGTAGTCGCGCTGGTTTCGTTCTGGGTCATTCGGGCTCTAAGAGCCTGGAATGCCCGAGTTATCCCTGTAAGTTCGGCGTCCATGAAGCATGCAGCGAAGCGGCATGGCCCAGAGAGCCGGTCTGGTTCTGTCCGGTCTGGGTAGACTATAAGGGCACATACCCAGATTCATCGGAGTCCCTCAATACCGACCAATCGATATAGCAGAATATGGTATCTAATAGGTAGGATTTAAGTGTATCTGATGGCGACTGATGCCAAGTTTTGGAGTATGGCAGTTGTTTATCGTCTCTTGGTGGCTCCCTCTTGCCCTATTAGGGACAAGTTTATTTGTGGGGCTGGCAGTCTCCTCCATGAAGGGCAAGTACTTATCCCTTCAATTGGAATTCTGTGAGTGAAGAGTCCAGCTAATTTAGTCAAATTGGCCGCAATGTGGAGAAACGAGCGCATTTTAATACGGTTCCTCTCTCTCCACTGATTTACTAAAAATTTAGTGGGTAGCTTAGAGTCACCCCTTTTGTAACGCTCATATGCCGTTAGTAACGCTCTCTCCCTCCTTAAATTTAATGGGGCCACGTTGCATAAAATTTCTGCAGCGTTTGTTGGGCTTGTCCGAAAGGTGCCTCAAATGAACTTTAGTGCCTGTACCTGTACTCAGTCGAGTGATTCGAGGGCTGTTTTACTAACGTATACTTGAACTGTATAGCTGTACTCAATTCGCGACCTAACAGGCCCTGAGTACAGTGTGCGTAGCATGTCAGCTTTGGCACCCCACTTTGTGCTGGCCAGCTTTCTGAGTAGCGCTAACTTCTCCGAGGCTTTTCTTTCAACGCCCCGGACCGGCTGGTGCATTGCCAATTTTGTATCCAGGGTTACCCCTAGATATTTTGGCATATTTTCACATTGGAGTCGCAGCCCACCGAGTGGAAGCTCGAAAGGAGCCCTAAGAATGTCGATTCCAAGGATGAACAGGGACCAGGTCGCTTTGAATCTTCCATTTTGCGCAATACAGAGAGATGGTTTGGAGGTCTGCTTGTAATGTCGCCTGGATTTGGTCGGCTTTCTTTCCAGTTGAACAGAGGAGAGGACTATGTCATCCGCATATAGCAGTTTCTTTGGCCACACTGAGCTGGGCTAATCGTTCAGATAGGCAATGAAAAGTGTGCATGAGAGGGCAGAGCCCTTCGACAGGCCATTTTGTTGTTGTTTTGTCTTGCTTAGGGAGTGCAGGAATCTTGTTCGTGTGCTCCTCCCAGACAGAAAGGATTTTATCCAATTGTATATATTGCCCCGCACACCCATGGCTCTTAACTTTAGATAGAGACTTTGCTTCCACACGCGGTCGTAAGCCTTTTAAAGTCTATAAACACTGCATATGTGCTTTTGGACCTCTGGAACCCATCGGCCACCTCCTGTGCGAATACTGTGACCTGGCCGATCGGGCACAAGCCTGCCCTGGATACCGGCGCGCTCAAAGCACCAAACAAGCCGCTCGTTAACCATGCGCTCGGCTATTTTGCCTAGCGCTAAGTCTAGTGAAATGGGTCTGTAGGACTCTACGTTCGTCGCGTCTTTGCCTTTCTTGAGGACTGGAACAATGGTAGAACATTTCCAGGCCCTGGGCAGTCTAGACTCTAGGTCCGATTCATAAACTCAAGGAGTTTACCTCTTGCAATGCTCCCGAGATGTTTTACCATCTCAGGAGTAACCTTGTCTGGCCCCGGAGCCTTTCGACTTTTACATTTGGCAATCGCTCTGTCCAGCTCAGCAAGACAGAAGGGCGCGTTGCACGTTGCTTGGCTTTCAGGCTCATCTGGCTCCCTCTCGAGCCTTTTACGTTCTTTGTTGAGGGCTTTGGACATGGCTAACTTCTTTTCGGACCTGCTAATTTTAGCTAAGTGTCGATTTAGCAAGTCGCGCATTTTGGTTCGTCACAGTAACAAAAAAAAGTGAAATATAAAAATAAAATAATAAAAACGTATATAATAACTGTACATTTAAAGCAAATATGTCTCAATACAGTATTATTTATGTCCCTTTATCAATATCGAACAAAATTAATTGATTACCAAAAATTTAAAAATTATTGGTTATTTTTTTTATCGATTCATCTTCTGTTTGGGAAAATAAGTAATTGTGCAAATTTTCAACTTGATCCTAGAATAGGAAGTTTGAGAAATACCGTTTATAAAATGTGTACCTGAAAAATCTGACGGAGTAAACTGATATAAACTGCTATATAAACAACGAGAAACGTTTCTGAGGCTCACTACAATCAAAATACGGCACTGTAAAGTCAGGAAATCTTGGAACCCAGATTTCGCCCTGTACGCAATTTTACCGAAACCACAGGGAAATCCATTGCATTCTTGTCAGGTTATCGCTGGAGAACAGCACCCAACATTCATTATCATGAATGGTATTTGATGAACTGACCTGGTGTGCAGCACGTTCGTCTGACTGTTTGGCTAATGGAGTTGATCTTTGAGTACAGCTATCAGCGTAATGAACGTCACTTGTATGCAGCATAGCTTTGAAACAAAATAAATAGTGTCTTTGTTTGCTTTTTTTTCTCGCCAAATCGATCAGACATTCACCTCTCAAGAAATACTTAGAAATATTCTAGATAACATTATCACTGCGAGTGTTTGTGTGTTTGAATGTAGTTCTATAAAAATGATTTGAATCATGTGTTTGTGTTGAGTGTATATGCTACAGGTAAAGGGCGAAACAATTGGATATTCTTTAGATATTTCATAGAATGGTGGATGTTTTACTTTTCCGGTAACATATTTATGCTGAAATAGACAACAAGTTTTTAATTTGTATATTCTTCTCTTTCTCTCTCTTATCTTATTTATTTCTGCATACAGACGTTACTTCAAAAAAAAAAGATGATGATTACGTCCTCTCTCTCTCTCTCTCTCTCTTTGTTTGTATATGTGTGATAAACCAAGCCTTTTCACATTTCCTGTACATAAAACTGCTTGAACACTGATTACCTCAGAGGTACACCGGTAGATGAATTTGTTTGTTATATAAGATATTGAAACACAAACTTTAAGATCGATGTTGAAATGAAAAAAAAAAGACTTTTAGGACAAAAGTTGACAAGCTAGCAGCACGCAATTCTTCCTGAACAGAAGTTGGACTTGCGACTTTTTACAACGATTATATAGACTCACTCCGTTTGTCTGTCTTGGTGGAATCTTGTACAGGTTATTTCTCCCATTTCCCATTCTCGGATCAAGTTGAAACTTGTACAATTACTAACTGTCGATGACAACATACGAAGCAACAAAAAATTAACCAATAATTGAATCAATTAGTCGTAATTAATTTAACGTAATTAATTAATTTATTTAATTTTGTTTTGCATTGAAAGCGTATTTAGCTATGGGGAGATAAGCCAGGTCGTTCACTAAAAGTTTTAAACTAACAATTGTCTTTAAAACCTATTTTTATACGTATTTGTAGTAGTTGTATAGCTCAGTGGCTAGCGTGTCGGCTTCCCATCTTGGAGACTCGAGACCTCAAGCTCAAAGGCGTACAGACGAGGCAACGAGCTACTGGTCTCCACTGACCACAGGCTGCCATATCACAGGCCCTTGTATGGGCCTACTATAACAATTGGTAACATAGCTAGAAAGAGGAAATTTGAATTATTCAAAATTAACAAAGGTATTTAATTTTATTTAAAGGTAGATTAATAAGACTTAAAAATATTATCACTTTCCTGTTTCCTTGTGGACAATTTTAGATACATTATAACCATACGGACAACAAAAAACAAGACAAATATTTTTACAAATACTTTTTAAAAAAAGATTAAATTAAGTGCAATTGTATCAATTAATTTGGATCAGTCATTACATTAAATATGTAATAGATCTAGACTAACAATAATACATCTGTGCGATTAGAATTTTTTTTACCAATTGTTTTGTTTAGAGCTATTACATGATTTTAGTTTACTCATTACGCTATGATCCTATCACGTGTCTGGACCAGTTGGAGAAAGGGGGAGGATAGAAAGAAGGGGGTATCTGGATGGAGGTTATCGTGATAGTATTAAATGTATTTTATATAAAAAATTGTAACCACTTGAATTTGAACTTGAGTGCTCACTAACCACTAAGCCAGTGAAGTGCTTATGAAAATAGAAGGTTTTATAGTTATCTGTGGTTAGTTTCAAAATTTTAAGCGACTTATTCTCTACACAAAGTAATAAGGGGACTAATTCAACATATACCACCACATCTATCAAGTACTATTTCTTTCCCATGTTCGATACCAAAAAAAAATGTAATTACCAATAGTTAATTAACTAATTGGTTATTGTTTTGTCTAGTAGAACAAATAATTGTGCACAATTTCAACTTTATCCGAGTTTAGGTGTGGGAGAAATGCCAGATAGATAGATAGATAGACAGAGTCAGTTGATACAAGCTTTGTAATAAGCTTTGGTTGGTTCTCTCTAAAATGATTGCGAAAGTTGTAACTGGGAATGATGAGGCTGAAAGAGAAGTTTAGCGTAGGCCCATGAGAATGTCCAGATGACAGTCCAGGAGTATGTCGTGTTACAAGCACAAAGTACAAAGTACAGCAAGCAGGACTCCCTCTTCCGAATTTCGAAACGATGGTTTGAAGACACTGTAAAACAAAAGTCTTTTGACCAAAATTATCTTTTATTTTAGTATGTAGATAAGTAAAAAGTCTGAGCTAATTAACTAGCAGTACAATAACGTTATGGACCCGAGTCTCCAATGACTTTCAATCAATCCTTACTTTCTTGTTTCACCACTGAGCTGAACGGCATAATGGTTTGCAGATGACCAGCTTGGAAGAACGATCAAACCTATGACACACCATTAGGCTATATTCACGCAGTCACATAATAAAAAGAATTCAGACTCGTTAGCATTTTAAAATAATACAAAATAGGTTAAAATAGACCTTTCATCTAATCTCGTGTCTTTGTGTGGCCTTCACCTTGCTAACAAGATAACAACCTAGAGACAAGAAACGTCAACGAAAATGCCTCCCCTCCATTCACACACCCTCCATTCACACACACACACACACACACACCCTCCATTCAAACTCCCTCCACTCCATTCACACACACACACTTTTTTTTCAAAACCAAAGAAATACAAAGTGCAATGACAATGACAGGAACACATACACACACACACACGCACATCCCAAACAACTGCCCATAAAAAACAACAAACGCAAGTTTCTGCCCAGGGAAATAAACCGTTCATGAAGTTTTAAAAATGATTCTGTTATTGAACTTTCCCACTGTGAGTCATGGCTCGGGAATGGTCTGGACAACACTATGGTTCTACTTGTTACCTGGTGGTTCTTTAAACATAAGCATTGGCCGTTACACACATAGTTCCTTAAGTAACCCTGGACTCTTCTTAGTAATAAAGGCGGCATAAATAACAATGAACTAGGTTCGCAAATGGCGCGCTGCACAGAGCCTCTTAGTTGGAATGTTCTCTACAAAATGTCGCAGTTATGTCCTGACTCTTAAATGTTTTGTTTATATTCTTTGTGAATGTCTTTGTGTGTCTATTTGTGAATGTCTTTGTATGTCTATTTGTGAATGTCTTTGTATGTCTATTTGTGAATGTCTTTGTGTGTCTATTTGTGAATGTCTTTGTATGTCTATTTGTGAATGTCTTTGTATGTCTATTTGTGAATGTCTTTGTGTGTCTATTTGTGAATGTCTTTAAATGTCTATTGGTGAATGTCTTTGTGTGTCTATTTGTGAATGTCTTTGTGTGTCTATTTGTGAATGTCTTTGTATGTCTATTTGTGAATGTCTTTGTATGTCTATTTGTGAATGTCTTTATGTGTCTATTTGTGAATGTCTTTGTATGTCTATTTGTGAATGTCTTTGTATGTCTATTTGTGAATGTCTTTGTATGTCTATTTGTGAATGTCTTTGTATGTCTATTTGTGAATGTCTTTGTATGTCTATTTGTAAATGTCTTTGTATGTCTATTTGTGAATGTCTTTGTATGTCTATTTGTGAATGTCTTTGTGTGTCTATTTGTGAATGTCTTTGTATGTCTATTTGTGAATGTCTTTGTATGTCTATTTGTGAATGTCTTTGTATGTCTATTTGTGAATGTCTTTGTGTGTCTATTTGTGAATGTCTTTGTATGTCTATTTGTGAATGTCTTTGTGTGTCTATTTGTGAATGTCTTTGTATGTCTATTTGTGAATGTCTTTGTATGTCTATTTGTGAATGTCTTTGTGTGTCTATTTGTGAATGTCTTTGTATGTCTATTTGTGAATGTCTTTGTATGTCTATTTGTGAATGTCTTTGTATGTCTATTTGTGAATGTCTTTGTATGTCTATTTGTGAATGTCTTTGTGTGTCTATTTGTGAATGTCTTTGTATGTCTATTTGTGAATGTCTTTGTATGTCTATTTGTGAATGTCTTTGTATGTCTATTTGTGAATGTCTTTGTATGTCTATTGGTGAATGTCTTTGTGTGTCTATTTGTGAATGTCTTTGTGTGTCTATTTGTGAATGTCTTTGTATGTCAATTGGTGAATGTCTTTGTATGTCTATTTGTGAATGTCTTTGTATGTCTATTTGTGAAAGTCTTTGTATGTCTATTTGTGAATGTCTTTGTATGTCTCTTTGTGAATGTCTTTGTATGTCTATTTGTGAATGTCTTTGTATGTCTATTTGTGAATGTCTTTGTATGTCTATTTATGAATGTCTTTGTATGTCTATTTGTGAATGTCTTTGTGTGTCTATTTGTGAATGTCTTTGTATGTCTATTTGTGAATGTCTTTGTGTGTCTATTTGTGAATGTCTTTGTGTGTCTATTTGTGAATGTCTTTGTATGTCTATTTGTGAATGTCTTTGTATGTCTATTTGTGAATGTCTTTGTGTGTCTATTTGTGAATGTCTTTGTGTGTCTATTTGTGAATGTCTTTGTGTGTCTATTTGTGAATGTCTTTGTATGTCTATTTGTGAATGTCTTTGTATGTCTATTTGTGAATGTCTTTGTATGTCTATTTGTGAATGTCTTTGTGTGTCTATTTGTGAATGTCTTTGTATGTCTATTTGTGAATGTCTTTGTATGTCTATTTGTGAATGTCTTTGTATGTCTATTTGTAAATGTCTTTGTATGTCTATTTGTGAATGTCTTTGTATGTCTATTTGTGAATGTCTTTGTGTGTCTATTTGTGAATGTCTTTGTATGTCTATTTGTGAATGTCTTTGTATGTCTATTTGTGAATGTCTTTGTATGTCTATTTGTGAATGTCTTTGTATGTCTATTTGTGAATGTCTTTGTGTGTCTATTTGTGAATGTCTTTGTATGTCTATTTGTGAATGTCTTTGTATGTCTATTTGTGAATGTCTTTGTATGTCTATTTGTGAATGTCTTTGTATGTCTATTTGTGAATGTCTTTGTGTGTCTATTTGTGAATGTCTTTGTATGTCTATTTGTGAATGTCTTTGTATGTCTATTTGTGAATGTCTTTGTGTGTCTATTTGTGAATGTCTTTGTGTGTCAATTTGTGAATGTCTTTGTATGTCTATTTGTGAATGTCTTTGTATGTCTATTTGTGAATGTCTTTGTGTGTCTATTTGTGAATGTCTTTGTGTGTCTATTTGTGAATGTCTTTGTGTGTCTATTTGTGAATGTCTTTGTGTGTCTATTTGTGAATGTCTTTGTATGTCTATTTGTGAATGTCTTTGTATGTCTATTTGTGAATGTCTTTGTATGTCTATTTGTGAATGTCTTTGTGTGTCTATTTGTGAATGTCTTTGTGTGTCTATTTGTGAATGTCTTTGTGTGTCTATTTGTGAATGTCTTTGTGTGTCTATTTGTGAATGTCTTTGTATGTCTATTTGTGAATGTCTTTGTATGTCTATTTGTGAATGTCTTTGTATGTCTATTTGTGAATGTCTTTGTGTGTCTATTTGTGAATGTCTTTGTGTGTCTATTTGTGAATGTCTTTGTGTGTCTATTTGTGAATGTCTTTGTATGTCTATTTGTGAATGTCTTTGTATGTCTATTTGTGAATGTCTTTGTGTGTCTATTTGTGAATGTCTTTGTATGTCTATTTGTGAATGTCTTTGTATGTCTATTTGTGAATGTCTTTGTGTGTCTATTTGTGAATGTCTTTAAATGTCTATTGGTGAATGTCTTTGTGTGTCTATTTGTGAATGTCTTTGTGTGTCTATTTGTGAATGTCTTTGTATGTCTATTTGTGAATGTCTTTGTATGTCTATTTGTGAATGTCTTTATGTGTCTATTTGTGAATGTCTTTGTATGTCTATTTGTGAATGTCTTTGTGTGTCTATTTGTGAATGTCTTTGTATGTCTATTTGTGAATGTCTTTGTGTGTCTATTTGTGAATGTCTTTGTGTGACTATTTGTGAATGTCTTTGTATGTCTATTTGTGAATGTCTTTGTATGTCTATTTGTGAATGTCTTTGTGTGTCTATTTGTGAATGTCTTTGTATGTCTATTTGTGAATGTCTTTGTATGTCTATTTGTGAATGTCTTTGTGTGTCTATTTGTGAATGTCTTTGTATGTCTATTTGTGAATGTCTTTGTATGTCTATTTGTGAATGTCTTTGTATGTCTATTTGTGAATGTCTTTGTGTGTCTATTTGTGAATGTCTTTGTATGTCTATTTGTGAATGTCTTTGTATGTCTATTTGTGAATGTCTTTGTATGTCTATTTGTGAATGTCTTTGTGTGTCTATTTGTGAATGTCTTTAAATGTCTATTGGTGAATGTCTTTGTGTGTCTATTTGTGAATGTCTTTGTATGTCTATTTGTGAATGTCTTTGTATGTCTATTTGTGAATGTCTTTGTATGTCTATTTGTGAATGTCTTTGTATGTCTATTTGTGAATGTCTTTGTATGTCTATTTGTGAATGTCTTTGTGTGTCTATTTGTCAATGTCTTTGTATGTCTATTTGTGAATGTCTTTGTGTGTCTATTTGTGAATGTCTTTGTGTGTCTATTTATGAATGTCTTTGTATGTCTATTTGTGAATGTCTTTGTATGTCTATTTGTGAATGTCTTTGTATGTCTATTTGTGAATGTCTTTGTGTGTCTATTTGTGAATGTCTTTGTATGTCTATTTGTGAATGTCTTTGTATGTCTATTTGTGAATGTCTTTGTATGTCTATTTGTGAATGTCTTTGTGTGTCTATTTGTGAATGTCTTTGTGTGTCTATTTGTGAATGTCTTTGTATGTCTATTTGTGAATGTCTTTGTATGTCTATTTGTGAATGTCTTTGTATGTCTATTTGTGAATGTTTTTGTGTGTCTATTTGTGAATGTCTTTGTATGTCTATTTGTGAATGTCTTTGTATGTCTATTTGTGAATGTCTTTGTATGTCTATTTGTGAATGTCTTTGTATGTCTATTTGTGAATGTCTTTGTGTGTCTATTTGTGAATGTCTTTGTGTGTCTATTTGTGAATGTCTTTGTATGTCTATTTGTGAATGTCTTTGTATGTCTATTTGTGAATGTCTTTGTATGTCTATTTGTGAATGTCTTTGTATGTCTATTTGTGAATGTCTTTGTATGTCTATTTGTGAATGTCTTTGTATGTCTATTTGTGAATGTCTTTGTATGTCTATTTGTGAATGTCTTTGTGTGTCTATTTGTGAATGTCTTTGTATGTCTATTTGTGAATGTCTTTGTATGTCTATTTGTGAATGTCTTTGTGTGTCTAATTGTGAATGTCTTTGTATGTCTATTTGTGAATGTCTTTGTATGTCTATTTGTGAATGTCTTTGTATGTCTATTTGTGAATGTCTTTGTATGTCTATTTGTGAATGTCTTTGTGTGTCTATTTGTGAATGTCTTTGTATGTCTATTTGTGAATGTCTTTGTATGTCTATTTGTGAATGTCTTTGTGTGTCTATTTGTGAATGTCTTTGTGTGTCTATTTGTGAATGTCTTTGTGTGTCTATTTGTGAATGTCTTTGTGTGTCTATTTGTGAATGTCTTTGTGTGTCTATTTGTGAATGTCTTTGTGTGTCTATTTGTGAATGTCTTTGTATGTCTATTTGTGAATGTCTTTGTATGTCTATTTGTGAATGTCTTTGTATGTCTATTTGTGAATGTCTTTGTATGTCTATTTGTGAATGTCTTTGTGTGTCTATTTGTGAATGTCTTTGTATGTCTATTTGTGAATGTCTTTGTATGTCTATTTGTGAATGTCTTTGTGTGTCTATTTGTGAATGTCTTTGTATGTCTATTTGTGAATGTCTTTGTATGTCTATTTGTGAATGTCTTTGTATGTCTATTTGTGAATGTCTTTGTATGTCTATTTGTGAATGTCTTTGTGTGTCTATTTGTGAATGTCTTTGTATGTCTATTTGTGAATGTCTTTGTATAACTATTTGTGAATGTCTTTGTGTGTCTATTTGTGAATGTCTTTGTGTGTCTTTTTGTGAATGTCTTTGTGTGTCTATTTGTGAATGTCTTTGTATGTCTATTTGTGAATGTCTTTGTGTGTCTATTTGTGAATGTCTTTGTATGTCTATTTGTGAATGTCTTTGTATGTCTATTTGTGAATGTCTTTGTATGTCTATTTGTGAATGTCTTTGTATGTCTATTTGTGAATGTCTTTGTATGTCTATTTGTGAATGTCTTTGTGTGTCTATTTGTGAATGTCTTTGTATGTCTATTTGTGAATGTCTTTGTGTGTCTATTTGTGAATGTCTTTGTGTGTCTATTTGTGAATGTCTTTGTGTGTCTATTTGTGAATGTCTTTGTGTGTCTATTTGTGAATGTCTTTGTATGTCTATTTGTGAATGTCTTTGTATGTCTATTTGTGAATGTCTTTGTATGTCTATTTGTGAATGTCTTTGTATGTCTATTTGTGAATGTCTTTGTATGTCTATTTGTGAATGTCTTTGTATGTCTATTTGTGAATGTCTTTGTGTGTCTTTTTGTGAATGTCTTTGTGTGTCTATTTGTGAATGTCTTTGTGTGTCTATTTGTGAATGTCTTTGTATGTCTATTTGTGAATGTCTTTGTGTGTCTATTTGTGAATGTCTTTGTGTGTCTATTTGTGAATGTCTTTTTGTGTCTATTTGTGAATGTCTTTGTATGTCTATTTGTGAATGTCTTTGTATGTCTATTTGTGAATGTCTTTGTATGTCTATTTGTGAATGTCTTTGTGTGTCTATTTGTGAATGTCTTTGTATGTCTATTTGTGAATGTCTTTGTATGTCTATTTGTGAATGTCTTTGTATGTCTATTTGTGAATGTCTTTGTATGTCTATTTGTGAATGTCTTTGTGTGTCTATTTGTGAATGTCTTTGTATGTCTATTTGTGAATGTCTTTGTATGTCTATTTGTGAATGTCTTTGTATGTCTATTTGTGAATGTCTTTGTATGTCTATTTGTGAATGTCTTTGTATGTCTATTTGTGAATGTCTTTGTATGTCTATTTGTGAATGTCTTTGTGTGTCTATTTGTGAATGTCTTTGTGTGTCTATTTGTGAATGTCTTTGTGTGTCTATTTGTGAATGTCTTTGTATGTCTATTTGTGATTGTCTTTGTATGTCTATTTGTGAATGTCTTTGTATGTCTATTTGTGAATGTCTTTGTGTGTCTATTTGTGAATGTCTTTGTATGTCTATTTGTGAATGTCTTTGTATGTCTATTTGTGAATGTCTTTGTATGTCTATTTGTGAATGTCTTTGTATGTCTATTTGTGAATGTCTTTGTGTGTCTATTTGTGAATGTCTTTGTGTGTCTATTTGTGAATGTCTTTGTATGTCTATTTGTGAATGTCTTTGTATGTCTATTTGTGAATGTCTTTGTATGTCTATTTGTGAATGTCTTTGTATGTCTATTTGTGAATGTCTTTGTATGTCTATTTGTGAATGTCTTTGTATGTCTATTTGTGAATGTCTTTGTATGTCTATTTGTGAATGTCTTTGTATGTCTATTTGTGAATGCCTTTGTGTGTCTATTTGTGAATGTCTATTGTTTTTTTTCAGTGGAAATGAAGTAGAAGAACTAACAAGGCATATTTAAAATACAATTATATATATATATCATGGGCGTAGCCAGGATTTTTTTCGGGGAGGGTTTTAGGGGGGGGGGTCCCCCTCCCCCTCCACCCTCTTGCGTAAAAAAACTATATATGTGTGTGTGTGTGTGTGTGTGTGTGTGTGTGTGTGTGTGTGTGTGTGTGTGTGTGTGTGTGTGTGTGTGTGTGTACACATAATTAATCTTTATTACATTCTGACCCTTTCGGAAAACGTTTATTGTGCCCTAGAATAGGTTCTTCCTAGAATTAGTAGAAAACTTGTAGACTCCACGCTCTTGCTAGCAAGGGGGTCTGGGGGAGCCATCAAAATGCATATTCTGAGGTATCTACAGTGCATTATCTTGCAATTAAAAAATTTTATTTCAAAAACCGAATGTGCTATTCTTACTGACTTAGACCCGATCGGCGGATTTTCCGTCAAGCTGTTTTCACA
This sequence comes from Biomphalaria sudanica, assembly GCA_036873155.1. Lineage (NCBI taxonomy): Eukaryota > Metazoa > Mollusca > Gastropoda > Planorbidae > Biomphalaria > Biomphalaria sudanica. The sequence goes on along the minus strand of JAZGLO010003814.1, from coordinate 34,274 downwards.
AAAATCTGTCACTGGCAATGTCTGAAGCTTCTTTTCACCTCTGAGGATCTCAATGAAAGTGTTGCGCCAAGTTGTACTAGGATGTCATTGCAACTCATATTATGCGTAATACATTTTGTCGAGAACATGCCCCGCAAAACCTCATGCGACGCTCTGTCACAATCTTATTAAGGGTTCGACTTCCAGTTCCGCATTGATTTCTTTGATTTAGACCCGATCTCTATAACTGACTCCTAAAATCTGTCTTAGCCATCTTTGTTGAGCCGCATTTAGTGTTTTTCAATTTAGGCAGATGACTATTCACACTTTATTAATGGAGCCCAGCCACTGGTAGAAATGTGTAACCTCTCTTGATTACGCTCTTGGAATTTCATGCATGTATTTCGCTTTAGATTTTATATCGAAAAGGGAAGTTTTATCGTCAAGATCTTCTGTTGAGGGGTTTTAAACTAAAAAATCTCTGGATTTAGTGTGTGTGTTTTTTTTAAATTCAAAACCCCACTTAGCTACGGTCATAGAATTGGGTGACTGTAGTTTGCTTTAAAATAATATTGAAGAGAGAGGTTTTCAACTCAAAACGCTCTGTAGGGGAATTTTAAACTCAAAACCAACTGAAGGGGGTTTTTAATTAAAAAAAAAAACAACATCTGGAGGAGGGGGATTTAAACTCAAAACCCCTCATCCGCTTAACTACGCTCAAATAATTTTAGTGGAATTTACTTTTTTTTTATATTGAAGAGGTATTTTTTAGCATCAAAACCATCTGAAGGAGGATTTAAACTCAAGACCCCCTTTGCCTACGCTCATAGCATTTTCAGTGAGTAATTTGCTTTTTTTTTTATATTGAAGAGGTATTTTTCAGCTTCAAACCCCGCTGGCAGGGGGTTTTAAACTCAAAACCCCTTTGGCTGGCTACGCTCATAGATTTTATACTGTGTAATTTGCTTTTTTTTTATATTGAATAGGAACTTTTTAACTTCATACCCCAACTGGAGGGGGGGGGGGAGGTGTTAAACTCAAAACCACTTTGGCTCATAGAATTTTGAAATGTGTAATTTGCTTTTTTTATATTGAGAGGGTGTTAATCGTAATTTTTGGAGGGGTTTTAAAGTCAAAATCTTCCTTAGCTGTTTGCTTGGAATTTGGGGATTGCCGTTTTTTTTTTTTTTTAGTTTTGTTTATAGAAGAGGGGGCTTTAACTTCAAAACTCCTGGTATGGGTTTTAAACTCAAAACCCTCTGGTAGGGGTTTTTAAACTCAAAACCCCCTGATAGGGTTTGTTTAAATCCAAAAATCCCCTTGGTAGGGGATTTTTAACTCAAAACCCCCTCGGTTGTGCTGTGGTAAGTGATGATTTAGTATTAAAATCTCACCTAAAATAAACAAAATGAAAGCAAAAAATCAGTCAATGAATTCCGGCCCCCCCCCTCCTGGATTTCATTTCGAGGGGGGGGGGGAGGTTTGAACCCTTAATATATAATATAACATATATATAAAGTGAAAGGAGAACCAAAATGGAGGAATATGAACAAGAAAGTGTTTTCAGTGTTAATAAAGATTAAAGTATTTATAAACGGTGATTTGTCGTTTACATGTCTAAAGAGTCTCATCTAATATGAAGACGTAACAAGTGGCGCCCAACATATATATATATATATATATATATATATATATATATATATATATATATATATATATATATATATATATATATAATTCTCTTCTTCCCTCAACAGTTTAAACGAGTAGTAAGGAAATAAATATATATATAATTCTCTTCTTCCCTCAACAGTTTAAACGAGTAGTAAGGAAATAAATATATATATAATTCTCTTCTTCCCTCAACAGTTTAAACGAGTAGTAAGGAAATAAATATATATATAATTCTCTTCTTCCCTCAACAGTTTAAACGAGTAGTAAGGAGTAAAGGAAAGATCACTCTTTTTTTTTCTACCTCACGTTAAAACAAATGGGTGGGAAGTAATCTACTCTGTAGTAACTATCGACAGAGCACGCTCAAGAGTTTGGACACAATGGAAAGATCACTCTTTTATTTTTGCAACTCGGACGGAGGGAGTTATCCTAGGTAATTTAAGAGTGAAAAAAAGAGCAATTTTCGTCTGTATATTTCAGGAGATTTATATGAGTTTTTGAAAGATTTTAATAATTTCCGGATATTTTCAGGACTTTTTCGTATATTTTGCAATTTCAGGAGATTTCCAGGACCTCCTGTTCAATCGACAGGAGGCCGCGAGAAATCTGTTATAAGTTATAAATGGTTAAATTTAATAATTTATACACCTAAAATTAGCGCGGGTCCTATACAAGTGCTGGGCCCACTGCGGTTGCATAGGTTGCAGTGGCCTAAGGTTGGCCCTGCAAAATAGCGGAGTATGCTACGCCGCCGGTCGACTAGTTCAGGATATTTATAAAAGTACCGGATTTTTAGTAAGTGAAGGTCCTGGGCAGGATTTCTGTTTAGGCCTATGCCTTCTTCAAGCTTAATATTAATAGATCTAACGAATTTTTGTTCTTGATTGATTTTCCTTTACTCGATCTTGGAGTCACTCTGTGGTTTCGTCTCACAGTAGTCATACAAAGGATCCAGACCTTTTTCGTTAAGAGCCATTTTCTTCTGTGGTCTATAGTGTATGGGTATTAATCGAGATGAAATCCTGAGCATTATTTATGGTCGGAACGATGTCGCCAACACAGTAGTTCCCCCCTTTCCACGCAGCTGATGTGTCCAAAGGAATAGGAAATAACCAATACAGTTTGGGACTAGAAGCGTCGTAGGTTTCAGGCCAGGTTGTGTCACTTTGTCCCAAAAGGGACCTAACGGTCACCAGTTCCCGTTTTTTTAATCAGGATTGACTATCCTGATCACTGAATAAAACGTTTTAAAAATATTTCAGCCGAGAGATTAGAGTACAAAGTAAAGGCTAACTGTTGTTCTGATTAAAAGAGTACAAAGTGAAGGCTAACTGTGGGTTTGATTAGAGTACAAAGTAAAGACTAACTGTGGGTTTGATTAGAGTAAAAAGTAAAGGCTAACTGTGGGTTTGGTGTACCAGTGGAAAATTGCTGGCTTTCTATATGATTGGGAGGAGGTAGTTGTGTTCAAATTACGGTAAAAACTGGACATTTTTACTTCTGGACCCAATGGCTTCCTTGAGTTCACAAGACATCCTCATTCTCAGTGAGTCATACACACTTTTAACATTTCAGATAATCGTGATAAGGTCTCAAAGGATTTTCTACATTTTCAGCAAACTTTGAGTTTTCTTTATATTCAAATATATTTTTAGTCGACATTTAGACTAAAACTTATACACTTTGTCTTTGCAGGCTCAGCTGATAACCTCAGCACTAACTCATTTTGTGTTCCATAGACCTATATATATTATTCTAGGTACCTAAATATGGCTTAAAAATCATATCTTCAAATTGAAGAGTGTACATTCGGAGCTCAGAGTGAAATTCAAATCGTTAAAATCTTCCCTTTACAATCTAAAGAAAACAGAAGACTTGTAATGTTCATATGAAATACACTGAGTGGGTTACACACAACTGCTGGACAAAAGAGAGAGAAAAACAGTTGATAATAAAATCTACCAAAGAATGGAACATTGCCAATTAGGTCGTTACATTAGCTTCTGTTAGACAACGTGCAAAACGATTGGTTTACAACGATAGAAACAAACTGCTTTTGATTGGACACTCGGGCTATAAATGTTTATATCGTATGTAAACTTGAGTTAGCTCAAAAAATGTGAGTTGTCTGCCAAACAGCCCCGCAGGTTTTAGATCAAACTTGCATCAAGAGGAGGATAACTCTGGAGATACAATGGAAACTAGGGTTCTGTAATGCATGTTTCTAATAACTCCCAGATTTGCTAGCGCCTCCCCCCCCCCAACACCTTTTTTTTTTTAAAAAAAATCACGTTTTTTTAAAAGCATGTTTGGAAAAACAAAGAAACAAACAACACACAAAACAAAAATAAATATATTTGTTTCGAAAGACATTCCCAGTGGAGATTTAAAACAATTGGCACGAACATAATTAAGAATTGAACGACTTTCTATTATGCCTAATGTTAACCACTATAATGTCTCTCTCTCATCATAGATTTCTGCATCTTAAAAAAAGTCTGCGATTCTACTGTGAAAAAGATATTTTCTAGACTTTTGAGAATGTTTTGTTTTTCATTGGCTTTGCCTCTCAGTTTTCAGAGAAACTGAATACATTTCTGTCCTAAGTAATGTTCTACCTGAGACATGATAATATTCTACCTGAGACAGAATAATGTTCTATCTGAGAGGGGGTGTCCTCAGTCAATACTTAGGTTCTTATTTCTGCATGTATCCTTGTACCGGAGCAGTATTCATCTGTGAGTGATTTCCCTTCGTCGAGTTCAGACAAAAGTGAAGTGGGCATGTCTTAACACTGCGCTGGCTGAGCACGGTTACCCCGCTCTAAGAACTTGTTATGAGTTACTTCCAAGAGAACTTAAATCTGCGTCTCAATCACTGCTCGGGGAACACATAGTCTATGTTGTTTAATGATCCTTAAGTCCAGAATGTACTGAGAACGTAGGCAAGATAGCCTCTATTGGAGCTCATTTTAATATCTTCATGTCTTCTTTACTCATTCTAAACATTGAGCTTTTCTACCTCCTCTTTTCTCTCTCAAAAAAAAATTAAATCTATTCAAGCTTTTTACAATGGATGAAATATCGGCCGGATTAACTATGAGGTATTTTGTATTTACTTAATAAAAATAAAATAGAAAGGAGTCATGGTTCGGGTTAGTGGAGATCTGTTTATTACAATTATTTTTAATTAACACATTTTTTTTCCTAAAATTATTTACTAACAATATTGAAATATAATATTTTTGTCTTTAAAAACATTATGCATGGTTGTGCAAGTTCTTGTTCATAAATTAGGTAAACACTATGCTTACACACTCTGTTCATGAAAGAGATAAAGATAGTCAGAATAGATGAATAGATAGATGAATAGATAGATGAATAGATAGATAAATAGATAGATAAATAGATAGATAAATAGATAGATGAATAGATAGATGAATAGATAGATGAATAGATACATGAATAGATAGATGAATAGATAGATAAATAGATAGATGAATAGATAGATGAATAGATAGATGAATAGATATCAAAATATTTAAAATAGAAAATGTGAAGAAGTGTACATATTTTCTTGGCTACCTCCAGCTAAATGCTTCCAATTCTACAAACACATATATATGTGTGGCCTAGAGAGATCTTCTGTATGGAGAAAAGACTTAAGAATAGACGACCAACAACATATACGAATACATGCGCTTACACACACACACATAAACACACACATATATATATATATATAATGTTGAGCTGCACATCAAAGTAACATGTTTTAGCATGGAGGCGAAGGTAAAGTTCAGATGGCAATGGATGAACTTTAGTCACGTGGATGCACCACGTCTTGCAGTGTGAGTGCCAAGTCAAACAACGGAGCAAATTGTGAGAGTCACGTAGCACTTCAAAACAAGCTGCGTGGTCAGTGGGCAACATCAAGAGAGGACTTACATCAGGCCCTTAGCTGGGACATTGCTGAACAGCTGAGTCACGTTTGTAATGACATTCATGAATACACAATACCGTCGTTTTCAAAGCCGAGTCTCAGCTAATTATTTCTATTCGTCTTTATACCGCTAAAAACAATAGCACCTAATTTCACCTAATTAGTGTTATCTCTATTTGTTTAAAATTAAAAAAAAAAAACAAAAAATCTGTAACCAAAGAAAAGCTAGTGACCAAAATTATGAGTTGGCAAAGTTGCAATTTGCAATATGGTGTACGCCAGTTTTGTAGTTTCTTTTTTTTTTTTCACTTCAATAGAGTCATCGCCTACAACATGACATAGTTGGCAGCACATTAGAATAAGAAACAATAACAAGCTTTTGTTAGGATTAAAAGAAATGCATAAATACAGTCAGTTTAGTTAACTTAGCGTACCGGTGCTTGTTATTTTAAAATACTTAAAACTTGATCTATTCAAATTAAAAAGCAAATAATATAGATTTCTTTTGTACAGTATAATAGGAGAAAAACACTTAGAAAGTTATTGTGATTGTTCACACTGGAAGCTAATCACATTTATGTTCTCCTTGTTTACACTTTAAATTTGTAGATTTGCTTTACATTTAGAAGGGAAAAAATTCAGTAAGAGAGAAAGAAGAGAAATCAATATGAAGAAATATGGTAGCGATATAATGAAAGCTTAAGAATAATGTAAGGAGATCAAAAGAGGAAGATTGGGATAGATTGTAGAGTTAATATATAAACTAGCCGGACATTACCCGCGGCCTGCGGGTCTTAGTTTGTGTTTACTAATCTAGTGGATTGGATTTAGATGTATGTTACGACCCTCAAAAAAAAAAAGTTGACCGACTCTATTAAAGCTATATTATTATATGGATCTAGGTTTGGTTTACAATGTTGACATGAGAAAAGATCGAAAGGATTTAGATCTAGATCTAATTTTAATAACTACACTTTGCACATATAGTTTTTTACTTTGACACAGGAAAATTCAAAATATAGTCTATTGATTTCATTATTTAATAAAATTAGGCTTCAAATTTGTGTTTCAAAAGCATTTTTACATAAATTCCTTCCATATATCTGCGAATTCAGAACGTCCTGACTTACTTATAATACCATTCATTTAACAAATCGGGTAAACCCGTTTTAATTGTACTTTATATCCTATTCATCTATTGCTTCTTTCGTTTTTAATAGATATGAATGTATCGCCTCGGTTAAACCCATTTTCGCAAAACTAATTTATTTTCGTAGAAAAAGAGAAAAACTTGAAAGGATCATTAGCTAAGTTTAAGTTCATTTTAGGGCTACAATACATACACTACGGTCTAAGTTAGTACCCAAGGAACATTTCTGCCAAGTTTTATCAAGATCGGTGAAACGGTTTTGATTCCATACGGGGACATATATACATACATACGCCTCACATTTACTTTCTATAGTAGATAAGGGTGCCCTATTGGAATATCACTGTTGCGTTATAAGTAATAAAACAAATTCACAAAAAATATTTTTTTGGTTTACTAAAATACATTGTAGTTTGCTTGTCAATACATGTACTTCCGTATTTAATAGTTTGTTGTTTATGGCTTCGGTTCCATGTATGCAAATCTTCGAACGTTAGGCCCGAGAAATACTATGCAAGAGATCTTAATCGATTACAGAAAAGTGAATCGATTCCTTACCTATTATGTTGTAGGACATTAGAATAGGCAAGAAGCTTTCATAGAGTATGTGGTAAATAACTTGATGAACAAAAACAATTATATAGTAGCAGAGGCGTATTGGGCGAAACGTGCGCCCTGGGCAAGGCGCCCCACCCCCTATTTCAATGAACACCACATTGAACTATAGGTTGCGTGAGGCATCATGTCTCCCTTGCCCTCTTCTCACTACGCCTCTGTATGGGGGTGCCAGTCTCAGGCTCAATGTTTGAGGATGTTTATGTCATTAATTGGTACTTAGAATTAGAATAAGCCAACGTTTATCATTGGTATCTAGATCGCCTAGTTCCTTTCCCTCAAGACAAGAGATTGTTTGTTTTGAGCCCTTTGTAGCTGTTACGTGTGTGTGTGTGTTGGCCTCTTTCTGTCGTAACAACTATGGTTCATCTCGTAGTACATTATTTCATGTGATGTAGCTGTTATACTAATTTGTTATTTAGAAAATAGTAGGAAAGCCTCTATGCTTTACGTTCACCTACATAATTCAACTAGTACAGGCACACCCCAGGGATGTTTACATACTTAGTTCATAACTCATAATGGAATAACAAATAAACAGAGCACATGCTCTGAGAATAATTGGCTTTTTATTTTTGTTCTGTTTAGCTTGCACACATAGGCCAAGGTCACTTTTTTTCTTCCAAGTTTTATAACTCTGGACCTGTATGAATGCTCCTCCCTTTGACTCAGAGTTCAGGAAGGTCAAAATACGTGTGAAAGTAGGCTCTAAGCAATGTGTACATACACAGAACTGTGTCCATTGCTATTATGACTTTTATGAGACTTATTGAACAGTTAAAAACAACAAACTTAAAAAAAAAGGATTGGTTTACGTTTTACAATGAAGATGGATCAACAGTGAGAACTATTGAATGTATCCAATTAAAAATGACAAAAGAGAAGACTTCATCTCAGCGAGGACGCTAATCTATTCTTTCCACACAGGTATGAACAGAGCGTTTGCAGTCTGTTGCACAGCAATTAGTCATTCTTTTGTTTAGCCTCTTTTGTAGAAAACGGAGCAGTGATGAGATGTCTGGGGTTATTTTTGTCTGGAATTAGGCCACGGACGACTGGGCGTGTCCGTTGGGTTTCTACTGCAACCTGGGGGTCAAGACAACCTTGTCAGTTCACGATGACTACATTTCGTCGGTTTTAGATCTTTACACCTTTTACATCTACAGAAAAAGAAACCACAAGTTTAGGTATAAAAAAATATTGTTGTAACGAGTTATTGCTTCGGTTAACGCTTTTCCGACCTTTATAAGGCGCAGAAAATAAGGTGTGGATCTTTCTGTCTTAATACGTCCGTAATGAAATGTGATATAAACCACACTGAAGCGAGGGTCCTGACTGCCCACGGCTTGGACCAGGTACATTGATGAAAGTGTAAACTTTTGTTTCTGACGCTTGTTTTTATAAGCGAACATCTATTTGTGAGATTTGACTGGCAATGTCTCAATGAAACACTTTTGTCTGTTGTTTGGCTACATATTAAAATACGATTATTTTTATGTTAGAAACAAACGAGTAGTCATTCTCTGGCACTGCCAGAGTCGAGTTTCGTTAAAGAGAAACACAATTCATTGTAGTCCCTTTATCAGTGTCGACTGAGGAATTTTCTGGTGATGTGGCAGCTCTGCAGCAGTACTAATTTTGATTCTCTGGCACTGCCTGGGTTGCGTTCTGTTAGAGGGAAACAAAATTCACCGAAGTTTCTTTAAAAGTGTCTGCTGCGAAGTGGGAAATTGTATTTATAGTAATGTGGCTGGACTGCAGCAGTATTGCCCTCTGTCAGGTAACAAGTTTCTTCTTAGAAATGCTTAGAGTTTTGAAATGTCTGTGAAGTCTGTAGTCAACTTATCCCCTCGGCTGATCTAACCACAGGGCCTGTTGTTCTAGGAAACTTCCTTCATCTCTTCATCTCCACATTTAGTTTTCATGTTTTATTCTTTTTCAATGTTCATCGTACTTTGATAATGTGAGTAAAATGTTGATGTCAATGGCGATAACGAACTTTTCCTTTTTGGCCATTCAAAAGAATAGATCCATTAAAATCCGCCGTCTTGTTAGTCAAAACAGGTCTATCGAAATATAGTAAGTAATTATTTGACCTTGACCTCTATCTTGTAGCTATTGTAATGTCTGCTCTACCTTCTAGGCCATACTCACGTCACTTACGTATACTTATTTCCAGACGTTTTTATTTCCATTCCACCAGCCTAAAGGGAAGTCACCAGTTCCTTTGAATGTTTACTTTATTACCACCAGTAAACACCATCCTAAAGGGAAGTCACCAGTTCCTTTGAATGTTTACTTTATTACCACCAGTAAACACCTGCCTAAAGGGAAGTCACCAGTTCCTTTGAATGTTTACTTTATTACCACCAGTAAACACCTGCCTAAAGGGAAGTCACCAATTACTTTGAATGTTTACTTTATTACCACCAGTAAACACCAGCCTAAAGGGAAGTCACCAGTTCCTTTGAATGTTTACTTTATTACCACCAGTAAACACCATCCTAAAGGGAAGTCACCAGTTCCTTTGAATGTTTACTTTATTACCACCAGTAAACACCAGCCTAAAGGGAAGTCACCAGATCCTTTGAATGTTTACTTTATTACCACCAGTAAACACCAGCCTAAAGGGAAGTCACCAGATCCTTTGAATGTTTACTTTATTACCACCAGTAAACACCAGCCCAAAGGGAAGTCACCAGTTCCTTTGAATGTTTTCTTTATTACCACCAGTAAACACCAGCCTAAAGGGAAGTCACCAGTTCCTTTGAATGTTTTCTTTATTACCACCCAGTAAACACCAGCCTAAAGGGAAATCACCAGTTCCTTTGAATGTTTACTTTATTACCACCAGTAAACTTATTACGTTTGAGATGTAAACATTCTCCCACGTTGGTGTAAGAACTTATTTCACGGCTCTGTTTAAAAGGCCAGGGGAACAAGTAAAGGAACACAGGGGAACAATAAAAGGATCTATTACAACTGTTGATGTGTTCTTATTGGTGCATGCCAAGGTCATGCTGGAGTTAGTTAAGATTCGAAAATACATCACAAATATATTACACATAAAGCAATTAGCGATTCAGTCAATACATATTGCGTTTGGTTACATTAAACTAGTTCTTCCTAGTTCATAGGAAGTAAATTACATGTAATAAAAGTTAGAAGAGCAAACAAACATTCGTTGGCATTGATTTGTTTTTCACAAAAACATCAGGAACAATCTTTTATAGATACTTAAAATTATTGCAGTGTTTTTGGAAGGAACATTGAAGGTTAAATCAGATTTTCAATAGAGTTTAGTTTTTTTTGTTTTTTTTTAAATATATAAACGTGATGGACAGACCGACCAACAAATAAAACGAACAATAATAAGTAGCTTTTATCCTGATGGGGGCCCTACTGCACGAAAGTCGCTGCATATAAAGTCCATTTTAAAAAATGTGCGTGATATTTACATACAAAGTGCATTCTTAGCCTTTATAAACAAACATAAATGTTTTCTTTTAATTTAAGCAGCTAGTTGACCAGAAAAAAATCTATAACTAATATTTATATTTGTTGTCAACATATCTTGTACATCTTATATACGTATCTGACAAAGTGATACTGAAAAAACACAAAAAATTGTCATCCTTTGTTAACATATTGTAATATATGCCTCCCTTACATTTACGTAATTGTTTTAGAATTGTTGTATTTTTATTTTAAAAAAAACGCTTGCAGAATTAATTTTCTAAATTAAACGGTTTGCTTTTAGAAAAACAAAAGTAGACGTTGCACCTAAACTTTTCAAGCCGTATCGCATGGTGAAATAATATTTTTGATATCTCTTCTAGTTTTCAAGATCTGAGTGGGACAGACGGACAGACGGACATTTTGCACAAACCTAATAGCGGCTTTTCACCTTACTGGGGCCGCTAAAAAAGATGATATTTTAACACGTGGATATAGTAAGCCCAATTAAGGAAAAAAATATTTCCTTTACAGTCTCTAATATGTGGACTATAAAACCTAAAAACAACGAGATAATCAATGCACAGAGAGTTTCACAATAACAACTATGTTGCACGTCTACCTAGACACACACACATCCGATTTGTAAGATATATTTATTTGACCTGCCAATATTTTGACACGCTGCTAGTAAATACTCTACTCTTGACGCACAGCCTGCCCCACCCTCTATTTTAGTTATCACTTCTGGTTCGATATGATGGAGGTAGATGCTGACACCACGCACCATGGCAATGTAGCTGCTGATATCCGTCCTTCCCAACAGTTACTGCCCCTTTTCCACTAATAGGATCACAAGACCTTCGGTGGATGTAAAGAGCAACCTTGTGTGCAATTCATTCTTATTTCAAGTTTGTCTATTTCGGTCTTCTGGTTTTGAGAGCTTATCAAGTCAATGTGTTTGTGTTTCAAAATGTTAGCATTAACTTAACCTAACCCTTACCTTTTTGTGCACAAGTCAAAGAATGCAGAGACTAGCGAGGAAATAAGAAAAATAATAAAAAAATATTTAAAAAAAAATAAAGCTTATCACCGCTATACCTCTTGATATAGCAAGGCTTAACTCCCTTTTCTATATTAATTAATTACTACTAATTGATTTATCAGGATAGTGATTTTTTTTTAAATTTTTTTATTGATTCGTGTATTGTCATAGTCTGTAAACAATTGTGCAAAATATCAATTTGACCCGAAAATGGCAATTGAGAGATTAAATGTGTACGAAATTTGTACCAGACAGACGGACAGACAGACAGACGGAGTGAGTTAATAGAAGCTTTGTAGAAATAGAAGGTTTTTGGTCTCGGCTAAAGTTGAAATGATGAAATTAAGACTAATTGTCTTGGCCTAAGATAAAATGTATAAAGTGTTTTGACCAAATACAAATTGATCAATGATCATTTACAAATGCAAGACCTGATGTTGAAAGCTCCAAACATGAAATAAGCTGGGGAAAAAAACCTTTGCTAAATCATTCCTTGATCAAACATTTAGATTGTAGCTAATCGATTCTCTTGGCAGAGATCAAAACTTTGGAAATAAAACTCTTGATCAATTGTGTAGTCCTGTAATTGGAATGCGTAAAAAAAGGGAATTCCTTGGAGTTCGTATCACGACTTAAACATGCCTTGTTTGAGATCATTCTATTGGAATAGGCCGGCGATGTGAAGTGATGTTTGAAGTAAAACCCCAGTTTCCACTATTAGGATGCCATTGATTTGGGAGTATTGATCTCGCCTCAAGAACACAGTACCTGGAACTATCTACCCGTAATGTTACACACCTATTCTGGTCTAGCATCGATCATGTCTCCACACGAACGTGGCATCTATACCTGCTGGTAGCTTGAGAAACCTATACGTGGGGGAGGGAAGACACGAAGAGACAGTGAAGAGAGAGAGAGAGAGAGAGTGGAAAGAGGTTTCTAGGAGGGATGAGTATCTCTGTAGAAAGTCAAAGTTTATAAGTGACAAGAAGGTAAAAGAAAAAGACCCAAGACTTTGTAGGTTACAAACATGTACAAACATGTACAAACATGTACAAACATATACAAACATGTACAAACATATACAAACATATATAAACATGTACAAACATATATAAACATTTACAAACATATATAAACATGTACAAACATATATAAACATTTACAAACATATATAAACATGTACAAACATTTACAAACATATATAAACATGTACAAACATATACAAACATATATAAACATGTACAAACATTTACAAACATATATAAACATGTACAAACATATATAAACATGTACAAACATTTACAAACATATATAAACATGTACAAACATATACAAACATGTACAAACATATACAAACATATATAAACATGTACAAACATTTACAAACATATACAAACATATATAAACATGTACAAACATATACAAACATATATAAACATGTACAAACATTTACAAACATATACAAACATATATAAACATTCACAAACATGTACAAACATGTACAAACATTTACAAACATATACAAACATATATAAACATGTACAAACATTTACAAACATATATAAACATATATAAACATGTAAAAATATATACAAACATATACAAACATATATAAACATGTACAAACATATACAAACATATATAAACATGTACAAACATGTACAAACATATACAAACATATATAAACATGTACAAACATATACAAACATGTACAAACATATATAAACATGTGCACATGTATTTAGACGACCTGGAAAGGAAGAGGGAAATATAAAACGAGATCGAAAGAGCAACGACTAAAGAACAAAGGTGTCCGAAGAATAAAGCGTTTGGCTTTATAACCGATCTGTCTCGGGTTCAAAGGTCAGAGCTTATACGGATTTTTAGTTTAGGGATTTTTAAGATGTTGAACATGACGCCATCGTGAACAGATGAGCCGTACATCTACAACATGTTACCCTCCTGAACAGATGAGCCGTACATCTACAACATGTTACCCTCGTGAACAGATGAGCCGTACATCTACGACATGTTACCCTCGTGAACAGATGAGCCGTACATCTACAACATGTTACCCTCGTGAACAGATGAGCCGTACATCTACGACATGTTACCCTCGTGAACAGATGAGCCGTACATCTACAACATGTTACTCTCGTGAACAGATGAGCCGTACATCTACAACATGTTACCCTCGTGAACAGATGAGCCGTACATCTACGACATGTTACCCTCGTGAACAGATGAGTCGTACATCTACAACATGTTACTCTCGTGAACAGATGAGCCGTACATCTACAACATGTTACCCTCGTGAACAGATGAGTCGTACATCTACAACATGTTACTCTCGTGAACAGATGAGCCGTACATCTACAACATGTTACCCTCGTGAACAGATGAGCCGTACATCTACAACATGTTACTCTCGTGAACAGATGAGCCGTACATCTACAACATGTTACCCTCGTGAACAGATGAGCCGTACATCTACAACATGTTACCCTCGTGAACAGATGAGCCGTACATCTACAACATGTTACTCTCGTGAACAGATGAGCCGTACATCTACAACATGTTACCCTCGTGAACAGATGAGCCGTACATCTACATCTTATGCTCATACATAAGAAAGTCCGAAAGATGAAATGGATCATATTTACTCTCTCTCTGACTGACTGGTCGTGTGCTTTGTACTCTGGCCTGTCGTTCAACGGTGACGATTATACCGGGTTCGAACCCTGCCCGCCGTCACCTCCGCTGACCTGTGTGAACTTTGGGCTAGGATGTAATTATCTTCAAACCTGACGGAGCATCCGAAATGTGCAAAACAAAATTTAGTAATTTAACTCTCTCTCTCTCTCTCTGTATATCTATACGATGTGTGTACATGTGTGTTTGAGATATTGAGGTATACATATATATAGAGAAGGAAACAGATTTTGAGAAGAAAAAAAGACAAAAAGCCCGCACAACTATGACCGCTACATTGAGTAGCAATGACATCTGGTGTGCCGGTAAAACTTGTTCCAACTGCAAGATGTGGGTGGAGACTGAACTCTAAAAGGTTACGTAAACGCAGACGTTATTAGAAGGCAGCTCAAGACAATGTGCGCGCACACACACACACACATACGTATTCACACACTCAAACTAACACGTTTAGACACTCAACCACACACAAATGAAGATCTACACACATCGACCCATTGTTTACGTTGCATTGTTAGACCGATACTTTTAACTACGCAGCTCTTTTCTCTTTATAAGTCACTTTAAGAACTGAGACTTTCTTTGGAGTGGATACAAAACGTTTCCTGGAGTTGCTTTTCCTGTTTCAGAAAACACATGTATAAGGTGACCCTCTAATAACTTGCTTCGTCCCAAACAGACGAGTCTCATTCATTTCCTCTTACCTACATCAATGCCTTAAAAATGACTAGATTTACCTAAATAAAACTTAAGGTTGCTTTGCGGCCCCTCGAATAATGGTTCCAGTCATATGTTTTATCATTTTGAAAGAAAGAGAAGCGGTAATGATACCTTATTAGGATTACAAGAGGCCCCGTATCTCACATAGCTAAGGGCCTAATCAAGACTAAATTCGATCCTGAGACTACGTCATCGTTTGAGACGTAGCAGACGATCTGGCACGTGAATTGAAGTCTCCCAGTTGTGAGACCAAGAGGTCAAGGGTGCCTTGTGTCATCCTGGTAGAACAATGACCAGCTGGCTTGATTCCGTTAAGGGCTTGATGTGGGAACAATTTAATATCATAATGAAATTACTTTAACTGGTATTTAAACTGGAGATCTCTGCTTTACTAACATACCACCTTGTCCCTTGGGATTTGAAAACATAAAATTATTTACCACGAAATGCAATGTAACTGAGCTTATTTAATTACAGAACTAAATACCAAGTAATTCTATAGTTAAACTGAGTGTTATGTGATCACATTACCACGTGATTTCATAATATCACGTGATTGCCTTACAGAACTAATTTTACTTGACTTTTATAATAAACTAAAAATTACGTGATTTCATTGGTAAACTAAATATCGTGTCATTTGATAGCGAAGTCTAATATCACGTGGTTTCATTAAAAACTAAATGTCACGTGATTTCATTATTAAAACTAAATACCGCATGATTTCATAGACCGAAATATCCCGTGATTTCATAGAACAAAATATCACGCGACTACATTTCAGAACTAAGTATCACGTGATTACATTACCTAAGACCATAGACTATATATATACAGGACTGCCAACACTAAGGGTAACTAAGCATTAGTTTCGTTCAGCTCCAAAATGTGAGATGTGGTTCTTCCGGTATAAACTTATTTTACGACATTCACGATGTTTCAATGATGCTGCCAGCTTGGATAATATATTTCTCTTTTCATCACATTTGACAATTTCTTTTTACATTGTATACTAATAATATGAGTTAACTAAGCGATTAATGAAAGAGTCAATACAGTTTTGAGATTGTCATTTATTACCAAGTTAGCCTATATAATGGGTAATAGAAGTTAAGTCTGTGAGTGAGTCAGTCTAAAAAAAACAATAGTGAGTCCCATGGCCTAAACATTCATATCATTGCTAACTTTTATTTACATCTAGATTCTATACCTATTTTTAAAGATTTGTATATAAGGGAAAAATATGCATAAACTTTTAGCTCTGCAAGTTATTAATTTTTTTTAACTAATTAAATCCTAAATAACATCCAATTATTCTAAAAGCCATAAAAAAAATTGATTGTTCCTAATTTGTCTTCACCTAATAGAATTCTAGAATCATTGTTCCTACTTCAATAAAATGTAATTGTACACGTAGTAAACATGTCAACTTTGACCCAGACTTAGTGACCTATGGCTATAAACTATATCTACATATACGACCATACACACTATTATAATTTGTTTTTGAAAAAAAAAAGTGCTTAATTGGTTATTAAGTATATATATATTTATATATAAACTAGTTGGAACACTATCTGTGTAAATGCTATTTTTTTAAGTTGGAGAATCAGATTTTGTTGTTATAAAAATCTGGCTATGCCTATCCGGAGGACATCCAGCTACCCGTCGCCTCAGCGTGGCCCTCCGGCGGAAAGGTCTAGTGGGTGGAGACTAGATAGGCTAAGTACGAGTTAGCGAACCAGGCCCGGCCGGGCTTCCCTGGGTGAGCTTTTGTTTTTTTTTCTCTCACTCGGGGTTGGATGGAAAGAACGCCCGGAACCCAGTCCAAAAAGTCCGCCACGCCGTTCCACATGGGGGCCGTCATCAGTGTCCCGTTAGCTGGAGTGGCGGTCCCTGCACGGAATAGTGGCGGTTACAGTATAGGAATATGAGACAAGCTCCCCGCAGACAGCACTGTTCTCGGCCACTTATAGCGAGTGGACCAGGACCGGGGACGGTGCGCTGTGTACACGGCGCGGCCCGGTTTTGCCCAGTCAACCGATATGGCCGCCTACCGTTGGGTGCTCTCAGACAGGACAGGGGTGAAGAGCCCCATGTCCAGGCCTGGTGGCTGGATAAAAGCCTTTCTAACCATCAACGGGATAATGGCGCCTACGGCGCCGACGCCCTACTGGACTTCACTGAAGGCTATGCCTATAGCACTGTAACCAAAATTATGATTAAGAAATATTTTGAACGTAGTGTTTATCTTTAGTGATGGTTTCTTTATATAGTAAACTAATTCACCGGAAGTCGTTCTACTAACACTACCCTGCAACCAATGACGCCTCGGTGTACGGGACTTATTTAATTGAATAATATAGGCGTGGTGCGCACATATATATAGTCTATGCCTAAGACGAACTCTAATTGGCAACAGAACAGGAAGGACTATTCCTCCCGTAGTGCCCTGGCTAGAAAGTCTGCTTTCAGCGTAGTGTCTCCCAAACGGGTCAAGCGGCTCTGTGGGTACGTCCTCCCGCAACTCTGCAGACACTCATGCAAGAGAAGCACCACTTTCTCCACTGACAATGTCGGCAACGGGCATGGAAATTTGGACGGAACTTTGCAAAGTAGCACCTATTGGGCAGTGTCCCGTTCTAAACTGCGAAATTATTGTTGGTGATTACATTACCGAACCAAATATCACGTGATTTAAGACTATGTGATATTGCCAAGGATTTAAACTTTAAACCATGGAAGCAGGCATAGTTTGTTACTACGTGACTTATTGACATTTTTGAATTGCCAACGTCATGTCAATATGTCTCAGTACAGTCTCAGTACATCAGTACAGTCTCAGTACAGTCTCGGTACATCAGTACAGTCTCAGTACAGTCTCAGTACATCAGTACAGTCTCAGTACAGTCTCAGTCTCAGTACAGTCTCAGTACATCAGTACAGTCTCAGTACAGTCTCAGTCTCAGTACAGTCTCGGTACATCAGTACAGTCTCGGTACATCAGTACAGTCTCAGTACATCAGTACAGTCTCAGTACATCAGTACAGTCTCAGTACAGTCTCAGTCTCAGTACAGTCTCGGTACATCAGTACAGTCTCAGTCTCAGTACAGTCTCAGTACAGTCTCAGTACATCAGTACAGTCTCAGTACAGTCTCAGTCTCAGTATAGTCTCAGTCTCAGTACAGTCTCGGTACATCAGTACAGTCTCAGTACAGTCTCAGTCTCAGTACAGTCTCGGTACATCAGTACAGTCTCAGTACAGTCTCGGTATATCAGTAGTCTCGGTACATCAGTACAGTCTCTGTACAGTCTCAGTACATCAGTACAGTCTCAGTACAGTCTCAGTCTCAGTACAGTCTCAGTACATCAGTACAGTCTCAGTACAGTCTTAGTCTCAGTACAGTCTCGGTACAGCCTCAGTCATGGGCGTAGCCAGGATTTTTTTTCGGGGTGGATTTCCCCCCCCCCCCACCGCAAAAAAAAAATATATATATGTATGTATGTGTGTGCGTGTACATAATCTTTATTACATTCTGACCCTTCATTCTTTCGGAAGACGTTTTTTGTGCCCTAGAATAGGTTCTCCCTGGAGTTAGTGGAAAATTTAGATTCCCCGCCATTACTAGCAAGGAGGTCTGGGGGTGCGCTAGTAGCTCCACAGCGCGGGGCGGGGCCCCGCCGCCAAGCACTATTTCTGGTATTGAAAGCCAACAAAATGCATATTCTGAAGTATCTACAGTGCATTTTCCTGCTATTAAAAAGTTTTATTTCAAAAACCTAATGTGCTATTCTTACTGACTTAGACCTTCCCGCGCCGTTCGGCGCATTTGCCGTCAAGCTGTTTCCACAAAAATCTGTCACTGGTAATGTCTGAAGCCTCTTCCCACCTGCTCGGAGGACCTCCATGAACGAGTGGCGTCAAGTTGTACTAGGATATCATCGCAACTCTTCTTATGCGTAATTCATTTTGTCGGCGAACATGTCCCGCAAACCTCATGCGACGCTCTGTCACAATCTTACTAGGGGGTCGACTCCCAGTTCGGCATAGGATTTCCTTGATTTAGACCCGATCTCTTTAACTCACTCCTAAAACCTGTCTTAGCCATCTTTGTTGAGCCACATTTAGTGTTTTTCAATTTCGTCAGATGACTATTCACTGCACTTTATTAATGGAGCCCCGCCACTGGTAGAAATGTGTAACCTCTCTTGAATACGCTCTTGGAATTAAGTGACTGTAGTTTGCTTTAGATTTTATATCGAAAAGTGAAGTTTTATCGTCAAATTCATCATCTGTTGGGGTTTTTAAACTAAAACATCTTTTTTTATAAAAAAATTCAAAACCCCATTTAGCTACGGTCATAGAATTTAGTAACTAGTTTGCTTTAGAATAATATTAAAGATAAAGGTTTTCCACCTCAAAAGCTCTGTAGGGGGATCTTAAACTCAAAACCACCTGGAGGGGTTTTAAACTTTTTAAAAAGCCATCTATAGGAGAGGGGTTTAAACTCAAAACCCCCAATTGAATTGGCTACGCTCAAATAATTTAAGTGTGTAATTTGCTTTTTTTTATATTGAAGAGATATTTTTTTAGCATCAAACCCCTCTGAAGGGGGGTTTAAACTCAAAACCCCTTTTGGCAACGCTCATCGCATTTTGAGTGCGTAATTGCTTTTTTTCTTACACTGAAGATATATTTTTTAGCGTCTAACCCCGCTGGCGGGGGGGGGGGGTTAAATTCAAAACCCCCTTTGACTGCGCTCATAGATTTTAGAGTGAGCAATTTGCTTTTTTTATATATTGAAAAGGTATTTTTTAGCTTCAAACTTCACTGGAGGGAGTTTAAACTCAAAACCCCTTTGGCTACACTCATAACATTTAGAGTGTATAATTCGCTTTTTTTTTATATCGAAGAGGGGGTTTATCGTAAATTTTGGAAGTGGTTTTAAAATCAAAATCTTCCTTAACTGTGTATTATTAAAGAGGTATTTTTACCTTCAAACCTTGCTGAAGGGGGGTTTAAACTCAAAACTGAGTCAAAACCCATTTAGCTACGCTCATAACATTTTGAGTGCGTTATTTGCTTTTTTTTATATTGAAGAGGTATTTTTTAGCTTCAAACCCTACTGAAGAGGGGGGAGGGGGGTTAACTCAAAACCCCTTTAGCTACGCTCGTAGAATTTTGAGTGTGTAATTTGTTTTTTTTTATATTGAAGAGGGGGTTTATTCTAAATTTTGGAGGGGGTTTTAAAATCAAAATCTTCCTTAACTGTGCTCTTGGAATTTGGGGATTGTTGTTTGCATTTTTTTTTTGGTTTTGTTTTATAGAAGAGGGGGATTTAACTGCAAAAACCACTGGTAGGGGGTTTTAAACTCGAACCCCCCTGGTAGTGGGTTTTAAACTCGAACCCCCCTGGTAGGCCTTGGTTGCGCTGGGGCAAGTGATGGTTTAGTATTAAAATCTCACCTAAAAAAGCAAAATCAAAGCTAAAAATCAGTCACTAAATTCCGATCCGAAATTTAATTTCGGGGGGGGGGGGGGTTTCTGCTACGCCCATGGTCTAAGTACAGTCTCAGAACAGCGCATCCAAACATGTGAGTGGCGGGACTCGGTGCACCCAAATACTCAATAGAATTGCGATGATGACTTATATAACAAATTAAATAGTTCGGTACGTATAGTTAGGTAAGTATAGTTAGGTATGTACAGTTAGGTATGTACAGTTAGGTATGTACAGTTAGGTATGTACAGTTAGGTATGTACAGTTAGGTATGTACAGTTAGGTATGTACAGTTAGGTATGTACAGTTAGGTATGTACAGTTAGGTATGTATAGTTAGGTATGTACAGTTAGGTATGTACAGTTAGGTATGTACAGTTAGGTATGTATAGTTAGGTATGTACAGTTAGGTATGTACAGTTAGGTATGTATAGTTAGGTATGTATAGTTAGGTATGTACAGTTAGGTATGTACAGTTAGGTATGTACAGTTAGGTATGTATAGTTAGGTATGTATAGTTAGGTATGTACAGTTAGGTATTTATAGTTAGGTATGTACAGTTAGGTATGTACAGTTAGGTATGTACAGTTAGGTATGTACAGTTAGGTATGTATAGTTAGGTACGTATAGTTAGGTATGTACAGTTAGGTATGTACAGTTAGGTATGTACAGTTAGGTATGTACAGTTAGGTATGTACAGTTAGGTATGTACAGTTAGGTATGTATAGTTAGGTATGTACAGTTAGGTATGTACAGTTAGGTATGTACAGTTAGGTATGTACAGTTAGGTATGTATAGTTAGGTATGTATAGTTAGGTAAGTATAGTTAGGTATGTACAGTTAGGTATGTATAGTTAGGTATGTACAGTTAGGTATGTACAGTTAGGTATGTACAGTTAGGTATGTACAGTTAGGTATGTATAGTTAGGTATGTACAGTTAGGTATGTACAGTTAGGTATGTACAGTTAGGTATGTATAGTTAGGTATGTACAGTTAGGTATTTATAGTTAGGTACGTATAGTTAGGTATGTACAGTTAGGTATGTACAGTTAGGTATGTACAGTTAGGTATGTACAGTTAGGTATGTACAGTTAGGTATGTACAGTTAGGTATGTATAGTTAGGTATGTATAGTTAGGTATGTACAGTTAGGTATGTACAGTTAGGTATGTACAGTAAGTTATGTACAGTTAGGTTTGTACAGTTAGGTATGTACAGTTAGGTATGTACAGTTAGGTATGTATAGTTAGGTATGTACAGTTAGGTATGTATAGTTAGGTATGTACAGTTAGGTATGTACAGTTAGGTATGTACAGTTAGGTATGTATAGTTAGGTACGTATAGTTAGGTACGCATAGTTAGGTACGTATAGTTAGGTACGTATAGTTAGGTATGTACAGTTAGGTATGTATAGTTAGGTACGCATAGTTAGGTATGTACAGTTAGGTATGTATTATTAGGTACGTATAGTTAGGTATGTACAGTTAGGTATGTATTATTAGGTACGTATAGTTACGTATGTACAGTTAGGTATGTATAGTTAGGTACGCATAGTTAGGTATGTACAGTTAGGTATGTATTATTAGGTACGTATAGTTAGGTATGTACAGTTAGGTATGTATTATTAGGTACGCATAGTTAGGTATGTACAGTTAGGTATGTATTATTAGGTACGTATAGTTAGGTATGTATATGTGAAAGCATTTGAAAATAAAGTCTACTTGTGGGTAAATGGACACAAAAATGAGAACTACTTCCTCCCACTCCAACAAACCACATCCTCCCGAACTGTCATCGTGTCTGTGTCTTCATTCGTAATTTCGTGGAGCCATCATAGTATCTTTGTTTTAGAAATCAAATATGTAGCAGGTTTTGAAAAATGTAATACTCATATTTTTTGTTTCTCCCAATGATAATGTACCAGCTCAGTCCTACTACATCCGGCTTGTTAAGTCAGTCTCAAAATAAAATTAATGACAAATAAATCTCAAAGAGTACTGTAGTCGTGTAATAGGACCTTGGTTAGGGGTTCGAATTAGACATTGTTAGAACTTACAGATAAAATACATTTCTTTCTTAATGAATTATATACATATATAGTTGTCTAGTTCTTTCTAATTCAAAATCATATATACATATCTAGTCATTTCATCATGTACATAGCTAGCTTTTTTTTTTCTAGACGAGATAAATATATACCTAGATTTTTGCTAGAAGAATCCGTTACATACCTAGTTTGATTCTAGAGCTATTTTATCATATCTTTCTAGCAGTTATTTTCTTAAATAGTATCGAATCTCTCTGTCTCTCTCCCTGTCTCTTTCTTTTTTTCTCTCTGTCTCTCTCTCTGTGTCTGTCTCTGTCTGTCTGTCTGTCTGTCTCTCTCCCTCTTTCTCTCTGTGTCTCTCTAAGGATCACATAGCTAGATTTAATTCTGCCAATAAGGATCGAATATATCTCTACAGTGGTCTAGAAGGATCGAATATATCTCTACAGTGGTCTAGAAGGATCGAATATATCTCTACAATGGTCTAGAAGGATCGAATATATCTCTACAATGGTCTAGAAGGATTGAATAATTCTTAATAGAAGTATCGTTCACTTCTTTGTCTCTCTCTAGATTGATATTAACCTTATATATCTAGATCTAGTACATGCTAAGAGGATCGAATACGTCTTTCCAAAATGATTTCTAAAGTATCGTACAATTCTTTTTGATACGATCCAATATGTCTTTCTAGAAGGATTTAAATATATCTAGATGTAGTTCTTTCTTTAAGTATCGAATACTTCTTTCTAAATGAATTATTCTTTCTAAAAGTATTGTACACTTCTTTCTAGAGGTATCATTATTGGTCTCCGGCCTTAAAAACAATTCAATACAAAGGTAGATTTAGTCAAAAGTTGCTCTTTTGTTTTCCTGTCAACAGACCTTTCTATTAGACAGTTAATACATGATCGATTGGCCAGTCAGCCACCACATTCCTCTCTTATCGACTCGTAAACAAATCAATCACTTCGATGTCGGAACTATTCTTTTTCCAATAAAATTTGCATGCGTAGACAGAAATTGAAGAGGAGGACTCGTCGATCTCGTGAACCAGTCCTGCTATATTTTTGAGCAGGTAAAGCTTGAGTCACGTGCTGATGTGTCGTCCGGATGTTTGCGTTACCGTGGCGACGTATCGACCATCGCATTCCTGTTTAATGATGGGAGACGGAATTGAAACTGATAAAACAAAAACAAAAAAAAAAACCTGCTGTACGCGCAAAGAGTATCAGACACCAGTCTTGTATCAGACACCAGAATCGTATCAGCAGATCTCAGTCAGTTCTGGGAGATGGGGTGAGGAGGGTTAGGAGTAAGGTCGACCAGCCACAGTCCCATTATGCTTGATTAGGGAGCCTATAAAATAGCTATCACTAAGTATAAGTACCATGATTTGTGGCTTTTAAAAGATACTGTTATGTTATTTGCCCTAGAGCCTTTCACACCACCCAAATAGCTATATTTTTACGTAAATAGCCATGGTTTCACGTAAATAGCTATGGTTTCACCCAAATAGCCATGGTTTCACGTAAATAGCTATGGTTTCATGTAAATAGCTATGGTTTCATGTAAATAGCTATGGTTTCAAGTAAATAGCTATGGTTTCACGTAAATAGCCATAATTTCACATAGCATTCCTTTTTATTAGATTCAAAAATATACTCAGGCTATTTGTTATCTGGACCAGACACGTCCCAAGTATCGCCGGCTCAGAAGTCAGCATCCATGTTCTAATAGATCGCTATTTTTGTTTAAATTCAAAAATGTAGTTACGATATTTGTTTTCTGGGCCAGACATTCAATATCAACCCTTAAGCCTTCACCAGACCAAAGGTGACCGTGAAATCAAAAGCTGATGCGTTTTATACTATTCTTAGCTGTCTATTCACACATCCAACGAGTAGCGCAGGAGCTAAAGTTTCCTTTCCAGAGCTAGCAGTCTTTATTGTAGAATATATTAAGTTTAGAGCTGGAGCCAAATAGTTAACGGGCGCCGTGAAGTGTAAAAGAGGCTGGTGGAGGATTGTGCTACAGGCAGTCGGATTATGTCACGGGACAGAAAGCCGCGGTATAACTATGTAATAAGATGTTAGCTGGTTGAAATAGTGACATTTTTTTTTCCTTTACATTTCACATCGTGAACAGGCTTTTCGATGCTTCATTTAGCTTTAGTAGGCAGGGGAAATAATTAGAAAAATGAAGACATCGATCCCTCGCACTTTTAAATGTTAAGCTGTTTCTGGCTCAAGTATTGAACTATGTATTATCATGATTCCAGAGATCTCTGCAAGTCACAGAGAACTCGTGTTATCAGCACTAACCTTTACATCTTTCTAGATTGAGTAATGCAAGCCCTGTTGTGGCTTTAACAGTCTTAAAGACACGTATGAGCAGCTTTCAGCAGTAGACCAGTCCTAGCTAAAACTAGGAAATAACCACTTGAACCTGCCTTTCATTTGTGAGTTCAACAAGGGATTGACCACTGAGCCACATAGTCTGAGTTAACTTCATAACCACCTAAACCAAGCATCCTCAG
This sequence comes from Biomphalaria sudanica, assembly GCA_036873155.1. Lineage (NCBI taxonomy): Eukaryota > Metazoa > Mollusca > Gastropoda > Planorbidae > Biomphalaria > Biomphalaria sudanica. The sequence continues at coordinate 8,891 of JAZGLO010003814.1, read as the reverse complement.
ATTGGACAAAAAGCCTGAGGTAGACCTTTAAGGCTCTTACAACGCTTTTATAAACTCGCTCTGTCATCTTTCTTGGATGTTGGCGTTGTTTAGATTTTTGGAATCAATTTTTCGACCACTTTTACTAATCCAATCGTCATCAAATTTCGCATACATGCTTATGATTGATGACAACACATGAATCAATAAAAAAAATCAATAAATCTCTCTATATATACTTCTCTTCTTCGCTCAACAGTTTGCACGAGCAGGAAGTAAAGGAAAGATCACTCTCTTATTTCTGCGGATAGTCACCCCACAAAAAAAACAAGAGGGAGGGGGGTAGAACAAGTGGGTATTCACACGTCGCTACGGATGGCTGCAAATGGACTGTCAAACCCTGCCCTCTCGCATCCCCCTTCGTCCTGCGGGAAGTTTGGACTAAGAAGTAAACTATCTTCAACTCTGAAGGAACATCCAAAACATGTAAAACATTTTACAAACAAACATTTTACAAACACTGAATACCAGCGCCGGACTTAACCATCGTGACCTAGAAGTCTTGGAAAGAGAACAAGTAACCTGCTATGTATATTCACCCGTCTCTAAATAGCAGGGCTGGACTTAACCATCGTGGGGCCCTATGCGAAACGGATTTTGATGATCAAGTTTGGGTAGGGAAGCGGATAATAAGTGAAATTTAAGAGTTTGTATTAGAAAATAAATTCGTCTATGCGTTATATTCATTCTTGACTACGTACAGAATTACTTTACGAGCCTTGCGTGTAGCAAAGTCATACAGTATATATCATAATAATTATGTTTCCTCAATAGCAAGAATTACCAAATGTTTCAATCTATCTTTGAGAATTGTTGACCTCAAGTAATTCTTCATTAGTTTGAGGCGCGACACGCTTCTTTCACCAGATTCCACAATTACGATTATTGCATAATGCCGTTTTTTTTTCATCGTGCGTTGGATTGGAGTTTTCCATTTTGAAAGACACCCCAAAATGACATTTTTTTTGTCTATATATTTTAGGAAATTTTTTTTGACTTTTCAAAAGATTTTAATAATTTTTGGAGATTTCCAGGACTTTTTCGTATATTTTGCAATTTCAGGACATTTCCAGGAGCTCCTGGTAAATTGACAGAAGGCTGCGGGAATTCTGTTATAAATTATAAAATGGTTTAATTTAATAATTTACTCCTAGAATAAGCGCGGGTCCTTTGAAAGTGCGGGGCCCACTGCGGTCGCATAGGTTGCATTGGTATAAAGCCGGCCCTGCAAAATAACGGCGTATGCTACGCTGTGGGTCGACTAGCATATAATAAATTAGTAAGTAAGTAAAAAAATAAAAGTAAAGTTCCCATTTCAGACCTTGTGGTCTATAGGGTAGATGATGTAAAGGTCATCTGATTCTGTGGCCTACGGTTAACGAGGGTGTCATGTGGCCAGCACAACGACCAGTTGCCTTTCCCTTTCCCCAACTAATGTTAGAGCTGGGTGGACTCAAGAGGCGCCCGAAGATCCAGAAATTAAAATTTCCCAGTTCGGAAGTCAAGCTCTTTACCACTCAGCCAATTAGTCGTAACTAATTTATTTTGTTTTTATTTAGAATATTTGATAACTTCCCATTTTTAGTTTTACGACATAGGCCTACACATAGACTGCACATCTTCAGTTTTACGACATAGGCCTACACATAGACTGCACATTTTTAGTTTTACTACATAGGCCTACACATAGACTGCACATCTTCAGTTTTACGACATAGGCCTACACATAGACTGCACATCTTCAGTTTTACGACATAGGCCTACACATAGACTGCACATCTTCAGTTTTACAGATATTCGCATCTAAAGAAATGCAGATATCAGAGAATGTTATTTCAACTTCGCACATTCTTTTCTCTATCTACCCCTCCCCTCATTGAAAAAAAAAATGAAAATAAATTTAAAAATTAGAAGATCGAAACCAAATGACACGCAGACGAACGTAGTCACGTCTTAGAACAATGGAGGTCAGATGACCTTTGTTTCACCTTGACAAGAATATCGAACACTTTTGCCCCACCTTACCCCCCTCTCTTCCTCGCGTTTTTTTTTTATATCCCCGATTTTTTTTTTTTTAATCTCAATTCTACCTCAACCTTTTCCTGGTATTTCTTACCTGAGTTTTCCCCTCCTTTCACCTTATTACTCAACCAACCTTTGACCTCGTGTTCCCCCCCCCCATTCCTCATTACCTGAGCCAGGTACACAGAGAGTATGTTGAAGTTACAAATCGGCATGCCTCCACTCACAGCGTTCACTCCATTCAGAATCTCCTCTCTCATTAGACAACAATACCCCCATTACTCTCGTCACCTCTGCACTGGCGACTCTCGCCAACTCTGCAGCGCCACCAAACACGCCGCATGCAGCAGAGCTCACAATGCCAGAAGAAAAGTGGCCGCCCTTTCCCCGGAGTTCCCATTACGTCAACGTGTTTCGCCGAGCGAGGTTCCAGCATCCACTGGCACTGCTATCCAAGCCCAACAAATTTATTGTATTCTGCGATCTTAAAGTGATTACATACTAAGTCTTTATTATAGTCGCAATATTTTTGTATTGTCACGCTAAAGATTGAATTTGATCTAATACGATCACCAATCATACATTGATCACCTGCTGTGCTGGACAATTCAGCTTTTACATACTTCTTCCTCTGGCAACGGATATCAATTTACACGTACATATCAACGGGCCACACCCACAGCAGGGTAACGGTCATAGCAACTGTCCTTCTTGGCTGATCATCACAGAAAAGTGAAGGTCGCCTGTGGACACTGGTGTTTCCTTTTTTGAGTTTTTCAGAAAGGATGTCTAAAGTTGAAATTGATCTTTCCTGGAAACGATCACTTCATTTGTACTTCGATTTCAGACAGGTGAGTGATTGGCTAGGTGTTGTTGGCATGGAGAGAGGGCTATGATATTCAACACTTAGTTAACACACACACACCTCGTACTAACCCTGCAGTGTAAACTGTATTATGTTATCTATACGTTTATGTTATTTGTACCAATGTTTATTTTTGTTTTATAGTTGCATTATATATGTTTGTGTATCGGTACTTAGACTAACTGGAAAGACAAATTTAAATCAACATCATCAGATAGGAAGATGGACGAAGCCGGCTTTCAAAGAATGTTTGTAGGGAGCGGCTTTATACTTTGTGTATCGACTTCAAAAATATTAATCTAAATTATACTAATAAAAAAAATAACACTTAAAGGGCAAGATTATGTGTGGCCACGACAAGGATGAGATTCAAATATTAATGTTATTTTGTTCTTGTTGTTGCTGTTACAAAATTAAACACACTAATTGTATTGAAGTTCAAAGATTTTTTTTTTACAATAGAATAAAAACAAACAGTTTTTTTTATACATTATTTTTAAAGATAACTAGATTGAAACATCAAAAATCGTTCCAGTGAAAACAGAGTTATTGAAATGGTCACATTCTGTTTCAGATGATCATCAAAAGTGCGTTTTGTATTGATTCATCACATGACATTCATTCTACGTCCTTTTGTTTTCTGTTTAAGAGAATAATTTAACCAATGACAACACTTCTTAGGCGATGAAAGAACAATTTAACCAATGACAACACTTCTTAGGCGATGAAAGAACAATTTAACCAATGAGAACACTTCTTAGGCGATGAAAGAACAATTTAACCAATGAGAACACTTCTTAGGCGATGAAAGAACAATTTAACCAATGAGAACACTTCTTAGGCGATGAAAGAACAATTTAACCGATGAGAAGACTTCTTAGGCGATGAAAGAACAATTTAACCGATGAGAACACTTCTTAGGCGATGAAAGAACAATTTAACCGATGAGAAGACTTCTTAGGCGATGAAAGAACAATTTAACCGATGAGAAGACTTCTTAGGCGATGAAAGAACAATTTAACCGATGAGAAGACTTCTTAGGCGATGAAAGAACAATTTAACCAATGAGAACACTTCTTAGGCGATGAAAGAACAATTTAACCGATGAGAACACTTCTTAGGCGATGAAAGAACAATTTAACCGATGAGAACACTTCTTAGGCGATGAAAGAACAATTTAACCGATGAGAACACTTCTTAGGCGATGAAAGAACAATTTAACCGATGAGAACACTTCTTAGGCGATGAAAGAACAATTTAACCGATGAGAACACTTCTTAGGCGATGAAAGAACAATTTAACCAATGAGAACACTTCTTAGGCGATGAAAGAACAATTTAACCGATGAGAACACTTCTTAGGCGATGAAATAGATTTAGAGATAGACCATTTTGTAGAACAGATCAAATGGAAACCAAGACATTGAATTCTATCCTTTGCCCTCTTCTATTCTTGTAATGAACACAGTTCTTCCATTAGACATTTGTTTATTCATTTCTCTTGATTTGTCATCTCAATAGTGATATGCTAAATAGACTGTAACGAATCTCCCTAAGCAGGCTATCTGCAAACAGCAACACACGACACCACCAACCTCAAGAACTCGACAACTCAGGGCTCCAAAATAACTAAACACTTTCATGTTCCATAAATCACTGCCAATACTGTGCAATTGGTAACATGTAACACGTTCTTTTTGTAGGGCTTTGTGGAGAAGGACTTAGGGGACGGGTTTGAGGTCCACAGGAGGGGAAACAGTGAGACACTTCATCATCCTCAGCCGTGTCTGGAGGACATGCTTGTGGGGCAGGTTGGTAACACTCTACGTGCAAAGCTCCCTCATCTTCTGCATCAGGCTCCAATTGACTTCCTTGCCCACCATCAGGGCCTTCCTTGCCCACCATCAGGGCCTCTCTCTTTAGTCTCGTCAGCAGACCACTCGTCCGTTGGGTTCATAAAGAGAGAAGTGTGGGGGGGGGGGTAGGCGGAAAGCGAGGAAAAAAAAAGTGACTTGTTATTATGAAGTGAGCGCTCAGCAAAGACCATCCGATACTTTATTCACAATGCATCGGTATTGCGTGTTATCAATAACACACACTCTAACGCCTGGTTCACACACACACAAACACACATGTTTCTGATGAAATCCGTTCAGCTAATTAAGAAAATCTGGAGTCTTGGTCCTGAAAGGTTAGTGAGTGAAATGTAGTGGTACATGAAGGCACAGAGGGTCTCTTAGTCTTGAACCAAAGTGTGACTCAAATAGAGCAACTGAATACGTTACATTTACACACAATACATGACGTTCTCATCAACAACTGATCAAAACTTTGTTCAGCCAAAGTAATGAAGTAACTTCGTTCAGTCAAAGTAATAAAGTAAATTTGTTCAGCTGAAGTAATGAAGTAACTTTGTTCAGTCAAAGTATTGAAGTAACTTTGATCAGTTAAAGTAATGAAGTAACTTTGTTCAGCCAAAGTAATGAAGTAACTTTTTCACCTAAAGTCACAAAGTAAATTTTGTTCAACTGAAGTAATAAGGTACATTTGTTCAGCTGAAGTAATAAGATTAAATTGTTCAGCTGAAGTAATAAGGTAAAATTGTTCATCTGAAGTAATAAGTTAACTTTGTTCAGGTAAAGTAAGTTATTAATGTTTAAAAGCCACGTGGCTGCAATCTTTCCGGGCATTTCAATCTAATCTGGCCTATAGATTGCATATCATATGATGGTCATCCTATTGTTAGCCAACCTGTCCTCAAAATCATTATGTTAAGTTTGAGTATCGATAAATATGCATAAATTGAGCTCTATATTTTTATAAGAAATATAGGCCTTATATTGCTTTTTAGTCGTCAAGTGTGTAGGTCCTAAAAGGATGACTCCTACTAGTAGTTGTAGTAGCTCTGTCTATGGATGTAGAATATTACATTATCTTCAACAAATTGTTAGGGGATATTCTTCTTACACATGACGTTCAGAGGACCCCTTTTATAAGATTATAAAAGCTTTAACAATGTAATACATAATGACATCCATGCGGCCCTTTCAATGGCTCTACCGGTCCATTTGGAAACCGGCCCACCGGGCATTTGCCCGAATGCCCATATAGCCAGTCCGCCCCTGGGTCGCAGGTACTATGGAGACCAAAATGAACAGTTTGCGAAATTCTGGTGTAAAATCAAAGGAAGTAACACAAACCTAGATCTCCATTGTTATGACGCAAGGCTTAAAAGTCAAGGTGCCACTAATGATATCGTATAGATATGTAAGGTCAAGGGTCATAATGTCTGCAGCACATACAGGAATCAGCTGCTTTGTGTAAAACCTATGACGTCATGACATTTAGAAGAGACTACAGCGGTCAGGTGAATGCTGGGAACGAGGCGGAGACGTGATGCTAAGGAAAACCTGATTCTAATGTGGGCGAGGAAAAAGAAGAGAAAAACTGGAAATTGGAGTGATGGAGTGATTCAGAGAGAGAGAGAGGGGGGAGGGAGATGAGGTGAGAGAAGAGGAACGGAAAAAGAGAGAGCGAGGGAGAGAGAAAGAGGAAGAGAGAGAGTAGGGAAAGGAGAGAGGGAGGAATGGAGAGGTGGAGAGAGAGAGGAGGGAGTGAAAGAGAGAGAGAAGGGAAGAGGAAGTGAGAGAGAGAGTATAAGTATGATTGCAAAAGAAGAGGGGGAAGATTACCAAAAAAAGGACGATAGTATATACCTTTAAGTTTGGGAATGTTTAAATGACTAACTGTGTATCCAACATTATTGTAATTGTATCATTAAAACTTATCATTGCAACTAATCATATCATTGCAACTAATCATATCATTACAACTATCATATCATTGCAACTAATCATTGCAATTTTTATCATTGCAACTAATCATATCATTGCAACTAATCATATCATTACAACTATCATATCATTGGAACTAATCATATCATTACAACCAATCATATCATTACAACTATCATATCATTGCAACTAATCATTGCAATTGTTATCATTGCAACTAATCATATCATTGCAACTAATCATATCATTACAACTATCATATCATTGGAACTAATCATATCATTACAACCAATCATATCATTGCAACTAATCATTGCAATTTATCATTGGTACTAACCATATCATTTTAACTGACCATTGCAACTTAGCATTGTATATTTTCATAGCTATAATTTAGTATGCTTCGCGTAACTAGTTCCCCAATTACTTCCATTCTCCAAATTTAAACTTTCTGAGTAAAAGATTTTTGATTTTCTTAATTAGAATTATTTGTCCTCATATTTTGTTTTACTTTGTTATACATTAAAATCCTTCTAAATGTAACTCAAAGAAACAGGTTGCCTAAATCAGCCAGGAAAAAGCAATGGCCATTAGAGTTCAAGTCTCTATTGAACAGGCACACGACTAACAGATTCGCAGGGCGAAATGATCTTCTCTCTTGTAAAGGAACGTCTGTGACTTGTAAGATAAGATACTATATTATACTTTGTGTTGTAGTCCTTTTTCTCTGTTCACCTTTCTGAACAAGACTTGTGACCTTGGTCAATGACGTCATTGTCGCTCACCTGACACTTTTGCTTCAGGCTATTTACACCTGAGAACATCGGGAATGCTAACTGGCCGCGTGGATAGCATTCTTTCGTTTCCTCCTCATCTTCTGATCATGTCTTCTGAATTCTGCCGAGGGAGGTTGTTTTTTTCTTAACAAAGATTATATCAACTTCCTCTGTCTGTCCATCTGTCTGGTAAAAAGTTTGTACACGTTATTTCTCCCACAACCATTCTCGGATCAAGTTGAAACTTCGCACAATTGGCAGAGGCAACACAAGAGAAAAAAAAAGTTAATTAGTCGATTCATTACTGGTAAATAATATTTTTTGTGTGTATACCAACATGAGCAATGAATCCTTCAATATTTACGGATACTGCTTATATGTAGGGTAATGCCCCCTTAGATAATTGTGCACGTTATTTCTCCCACATCCACAACAAAACATAAAACATTAAAAAAATTAACCAATTAATTAAATTTTGATGATTAATTATTTTGTTTGATATCGAATAAGGGAAATGAACTCTGATGACAGATAAAGCTGTATATGTGGAGCTCTTTCCCATAGATAAGCTTTGTGTTTTTAAAAATGATTTTTGCACTTTGCTTGTTTCTCTCTTATGCTGCCTTCTGACTGCAATCAATCCACCTTGGTCATTGGTGTAAAAAACCTTAGGCTTTGTTTTCTGTTTTATCTGCTGTGTAAGCTAATGGATGCGGCCCCTTATGATGCAACGAATCACATCTTGCTAATGGCGGATTTGTGTTTGAGATACATGTGCACTTCGTTGTAGTGTTGGCCCTCGCTAATGGTAAATATATTAAAAGTTGGTTGTTTTTTTTTATTGGTGTTTCAAAGTTATCCGAGGACGTATCTAGTTAACATAATATTCCGTAGTGTCTTAAAAGTAATTGATGGCTGCTTGATCGTGTGGTATGAGCTCTGGATTGTAGTTTTGTCATCTATAAGGTCCCGGGTTTAAACCCTGCCCGCTGCCATCCCCCGTCGTCCTGCTGAAGGTTTGGGATAGAATGTAATTATCGTAAATAAGTAAAAAGTAAGAATTTAAAAAGTGTTTTGAGTATTAAAATAGAATGAAATGAGATCCTCGATTGAAAGGGGGAGGAACAGGAGGTATATGGCTCTCCCCCTCCTCTCGCTAGCACACCTCCTTTGAGCGGCTACTGCGTTAAACAACCACTTAAGAAACAGAAGATTCCAGAAATAATCCAGACAAGAAACAGTGCAGATTATCAATCATTTTCTAAGATTCTTTCTCTGTTCTATTTTATTTTATTATTTTTGTTTTTTTATAATAATGTTTCTGAGCGTCTAAATTTACACATTCATGAGATGCATCTTCTTAGACATACAATTTATTTTTATAACTCACGATACC